>JBBBDQ010000238.1:3655000-4070817 GCA_037127315.1 Ascarosepion bandense | reverse complement strand
TTATGTTTAACATTGTCATGAAGTAGAGCCACTACATTGAATCGCCTGGGCTCGTGTCTAACATTGTCATGAAGTAGAGCAACTATATTGAATCGTTTGGCATCGTGTTTAACATTGTCATGAAGTAGAGCAACTATATTGAATCGCCAGGCCTTATGTTTAACATTGTCATGAAGTAGAGCCACTACATTGAATCGCTTGGCCTCGTGTTTAACATTGTCATGAAGTAGAGCCACTATATTGAATCGTTTGGCATCGTGTTTAACATTGTCATGAAATAGAGAAACTATATTGAATGGCTTGCCCTCATGTTTAACAATGTCATGAAGTAGAGCAAACATATGGAATCGCTTGGCCTCGTGTTTAACAGTCATGAAGTAGAGCGACTACATTGAATCGCTTGGACTCGTGTCTAACATTATCATGAAGTAAAGCAACTATATTGAGTCGCTTGACCTCGTGTTTAACATTGTCATGAAGTAGAACAAGTATATTGAATCGCTTGGAATCATGTTTAACATTGCCATGAAGTAGAGCAACTATATTGAATCGCTTGGCCTCGGGTCTAACATTGTCATGAAGCAGAGCAACTATATTGAATCGCATAGCCTAGTGTTTAACATTGTCATGAAGTTGAGTAACTGTATTGAATCGTTTGACCTCGTGTTTAACATTGTCATGAAGTAGAGCAACTATATTGAATCGCTTGGCCTCAGGTATAACATTGTCATGAAGTAGAGCAACTATATTGAATTGCTTGTCCTTGTGCTTAACATTGTCATGAAGTAGAGCAACTATATTGAATTGCTTGACCTCGTGTTTAACATTGTCATGAAGTAGAGCAACTATACTGAATCGCTTTGCCTCATGTTTAACATTGTCATGAAATAGCAACTATGAATCGCTTTGTCAATGTTTAACATTGTCATGAAGTGAATATATTGAATCATTTGGCATCGTGTTTAACATTGTCATGAAATAGAGCAACTATATTGAATCGCTTGGCCTCATGTTTAACAATGTTATGAAGTACAGCAAATATATTGAATCGCTTGGCCTCATGTTTAACATTGCCATGAAGTAGAGCAATGATATTGAATCGCTTGGCCTCGTGTTAAACATTGTCATGAAGTAGAGCAACTATACTGAATCGCTTGGCATCGTGTTTAACATTGTCATGAAGTAGAGCAACTATATTGAATCGCTTTGCCTCATGTTTAACATTGTCATGAAGTAGCGCAACTATATTAAATCGCTTGGCCTCGGCTCTAACATTGTCATGAAGTAGAGCAACTATATTGAATCGCTTGGCCTCGTGTTTAACATTGTCATGAAGTAGTGCACCTATATTGAATCGCTTGGCCTCATGTTTAACAATGTCATGAAGTAGAGCAATTATATTGAATCCCTTGGCCTCGGGTCTAACATTGTCATGAAGCAGAGCAACTATATTGAATCGCATAGCCTAGTGTTTAACATTGTCATGAAGTAGAGTAACTGCATTGAATCGTTTGACCTCGTGTTTAACATTGTCATGAAGTAGAGCAACTATATTGAATCGCTTTGCCTCATGTTTAACATTGTCATGAAGTAGAGCAACTATATTGAATCGTTTGGCACCGTGTTTAACATTGTCATGAAGTAGAGCAACTATATTGAATCATTTGGCATCGTATTTAACATTGTCATGAAATAGAGCAAATATATTGAATCGCTTGGCCTCGTGTTTAAGTTATGAAGTTGAGCAACTATATTGAATCGCTTGGCCTCATGTTTAACATTGCCATGAAGTAGAGCAATTATATTGAATCGCTTGGCCTCGTGTTTAACATTGTCATGAAGTAGAGCAACTGTACTGAATCGCTTGGCCTCGTGTTTAACATTGTCATGAAGTAGAGCAAAGATATTGAATCGCTTTGCCTCATGTTTAACATTGTCATGAAGTAGCGCAACTATATTGAATCGCTTGGCCTCGGCTCTAACATTGTCATGAAGTAGAGCAACTATATTGAATCGCTTGGCCTCGTGTTTAACATTGTTATGAAGTAGTGCACCTATATTGAATTGCTTGGCCTCATGTTTGACAATGTCATGAAGTAGAGCAATTATATTGAATCCCTTGGCCTCGGGTCTAACATTGTCATGAAGCAGAGCAACTATATTGAATCGCATAGCCTAGTGTTTGACATTGTCATGAAGTAGAGTAACTGTATTGAATCGTTTGACCTCGTGTTTAACATTGTCATGAAGTAGAGCAACTATATTGAATTGCTTGGCCTCATGTTTAACATTGTCATGAAGTAGAGCAACTATATTGAATCACTTGGCCTCATGTTTAACATTGTCATCAAGGAGAGCAACTATATTGAATTGCTTGGCCTCGTGTTTACCATTGTCATGAAGTAGAGCAACTATATTGAATCGTTTGGCATCGTGTTTAACATTGTCAAGGAGAGCAACTATATTGAACTGCTTGGCCTTGTGTTTAACATTGTCATGAAGTAGAGCAATTATATTGAATTGCTTGGCCTCGTGTTTAACATTGTCATGAAGTAGAGCAACTATATTGAATCGCTTGGCCTCGTGTTTAACAGTCATGAAGTAGAGCAACTATATTGAATAGCTTGGTCTCGTGTTTAACATTGTCATGAAGAAGAGCAACTATATTGAATCTCTTGGCCTCATGTTTTACAATGTCATGATGTAGAGCAAATATATTGAATCGCTGGGCCTCATGTTTAACAGTGATGAAGTAGAGCAACTATAGTGAATCACTTGGCCTCATGTTTAACATTGTCATGAAGCAGAGCAACTATATTGAATCGCATAGCCTAGTGTTTAACATTGTCATGAAGTAGAGTAACTGTATTGAATCGTTTGGCCTCGTGTTTAACATTGTCAAGAAGTGGAACAACTATATTGAATCGTTTGGCCACATGTTTAACATTGTCATGAAGTAGAGCAACTATATTGAATCGCTTGGCCTCATGTTTAACATTGTCATGAAGTAGAGCAACTATATTGAATCGTTTGGCATCGTGTTTAACATTGTCATGAAGTAGTGCACCTATATTGAATTGCTTGGCTTCGTGTTTAACATTGTCATGAAGTAGCGCAATTATATTGAATCGCTTGGCCTCGGCTCTAACATTGTCATGAAGTAGAGCAAAGATATTGAATCGCATAGCCTCGTGTTTAACATTGTCATGAAGTAGTACACCTATATTGAATCACTTGGCCTCGGGTCTAACATTGTCATGAAATAGAGCAACTATATCGAATCGCTTGGACTCATGTTTAACAATGTCATGAAGTAGAGCAATTATATTGAATCCCTTGGCCTCGGGTCTAACATTGTCATGAAGCAGAGCAACTATATTGAATCGCATAGCCTAGTGTTTGACATTGTCATGAAGTAGAGTAACTGT
This sequence comes from Ascarosepion bandense, assembly GCA_037127315.1. Lineage (NCBI taxonomy): Eukaryota > Metazoa > Mollusca > Cephalopoda > Sepiida > Sepiidae > Ascarosepion > Ascarosepion bandense. Next base: position 4,067,389 of record JBBBDQ010000238.1, on the reverse strand, counting down.
ATTGAATCGTTTGACCTCGTGTTTAACATTGTCATGAAGTAGAGCAACTATATTGAATTGCTTGGCCTCATGTTTAACATTGTCATGAAGTAGAGCAACTATATTGAATCGCTTGGCCTCATGTTTAACATTGTCAAGGAGAGCAACTATATTGAACTGCTTGGCCTTGTGTTTAACATTGTCATGAAGTAGAGCAATTATATTGAATTGCTTGGCCTCGTGTTTAACATTGTCATGAATTGGAGCAACTATATTGAATCTCTTGGCCTCGTGTTTAACATTCATGAAGTAGAGCAACTATATTGAATAGCTTGGTCTCGTGTTTAACATTGTCATGAAGAAGAGCAACTATATTGAATCTCTTGGCCTCATGTTTTACAATGTCATGAAGTAGAGCAAATATATTGAATCGCTGGGCCTCATGTTTAACAGTCATGAAGTAGAGCAACTATAGTGAATCACTTGGCCTCATGTTTAACATTGTCATGAAGTAGAGCAACTATATTGAATCGTTTGGCATCGTGTTTAACATTGTCATGAAGTAGAGCAGCTATATTGAATGGCTTGGCCTCGGGTCTAACATTGTCATGAAGCGGAGCAACTATATTGAATCGCATAGCCTAGGGTTTAACATTGTCATGAAGTAGAGTAACTATATTGAATCATTTGGCCTCCTGTTTAACATTGTCATGAAGTAGAGCAACTATATTGAATCGCTTGGCCTCATGTTTAACATTGTCATGAAGTAGAGCAACTATATTGAATCGCTTGGCCTCATGTTTAACATTGTCATCAAGGAGAGCAACTCTATTGAATTGCTTAGCCTTGTGTTTAACATTGTCATGAAGTAGAGCAATTATATTGAATTGCTTGGCCTCGTGTTTACCATTGTCATGAAGTAGAGCAACTATCTTGAATCGCTTGGCCTCGTGTTTAACAGTCATGAAGTAGAGCAACTACATTGAATCGCATAGCCTCGTGTTTAACATTGTCATGAAGTAGAGTAACTATATTGAATCAGTTGGCCTCATGTTTAACATTGTCATGAAGTAGAGTACCTATATTGAATCGTTTGGCCTCGTGTTTAACATTGTCATGAAGAAGAGCAACTATATTCAATCTCTTGGCCTCATGTTTTACAATGTCATGAAGTAGAGCAACTATATTGAATCGCTGGGCTTCATGTTTAACATTCATGAAGTAGAGCAACTATATTGAATCGCATAGCCTAGTGTTTAACATTGTCATGAAGTAGAGTAACTGTACTGAATTGTTTGGCCTCGTGTTTAACATTGTCATGAAGTAGAGCAACTATATTGAATAGCTTGGCCTCATGTTTAACATTGCAATGAAGTAGAGCAACTATATTGAATCGCTTGGCCTCGTGTCTCACATGGTCATGAATTCGAGCAACTAAATTGAATCGCATAGCCTCGTGTTTAACATTGTCATGAAGTAGAGTAACTATATTGAATCGTTTGTCCTCGTGTTTAACAATGTCATGAAGTAGAGCAAATATATTGAATCGCTTGGCCTCATGTTTAACAGTCATAAAGTAGAACAACTATAGTAAATCACTTGGCCTCATGTTTAACATTGTCATGAAGTAGAGCAACTATATTGAACCGCTTGGCCTCGTGTTTAACATTGTCATCAAGGAGTGCAACTATATTGAATCGCTTGGCCTCGTGTTTAACAGTCATGAAGTAGAGCAACTATATTGAATCGCTTGGCACCGTGTCTAACATTGTCCTGAAACAGAGTAACTATATTGAATCGTTTGGCCTCCTGTTTAACATTGTCATGAAGTAGAGCAACTATATGGAATCGCTTGGCCTCGTGTTTACCATTGTCATGGAGTAGAGCAACTATATGGAATCGCTTGGCCTCGTGTTTACCATTGTCATCAAGGAGAGCAACTATATTGAATTGCTTGGCATCGTGTTTAACATTGTCATGAAGTAGTGCAACTACATTGAATCGCTTGGACTCATGTTTAACTTTGTCATGATGTAAGCAACTATATTCAATTTCTTGGTCTCATGTTTACCATTGTCATGCAGTAGAGTATTGAATCGATTGGACTCATGTTTGACATTGTCATGAAGTTTAGCAACTATATTGAATTGCTTGGCCTCGTGTTTAATATTGGCATGAAGTAGAGCAACTATATTGAATCGCTTGGTCTCATGTTTAACATTGTCATGAAGTAGAGCAACTATATTGAATCGTTTGGCATCGTGTTTAACATTGTCATGAAGTAGAGTAACTATATTGAATCGCTTGGCCTCATGTTTAATATTGTCATGAAGTAGAGCAACTATATCGAATTGCTTGGTCTCATGTTTAACATTGTCATGAAGTAGAGCAAAGATATTGAATTGCTTGGCCTCATGTTTAACATTGTCATGAATTAGAGCAACTAAATTGAATCGTTTGTTCTCGTGTTTAACATTGTCTTGAAGTAGAGTAACTATATTGAATCGCTTGGCCTCGTGTTTAACATTGTCATGAAGTAGAGCAACTATATTGAATCGTTTGGCATCGTGTTTAACATTGTCATGAAGTAGAGCAACTATATTGAATCGCTTGGCCTCGTGTTTAACATTGTCATGAAGTAGAGCAACTATATTGAATCGCTTGGCCTCGTGTTTAACATTGTCATGAAGTAGAGCAACTATATTGAATCGTTTGGCATCGTGTTTAACATTGTCATGAAGTAGAGCAACTATATTGAATCGATTAGCATCGTGTTTAACATTGTGATGAAGTAGAGTAACTATATTGAATCGCTTGGCCTCATGTTTAATATTGTCTTGAAGTAGAGCAACTATATTGAATTGCTTGGTCTCATGTTTAACATTGTCATGAAATAGAGCAAAGATATTGTATTGCTTGGCCTCATGTTTAACATTGTCATGAAGTAGAGCAACTATCTTGAATCGCTTGGCCTCGTGTTTAACAGTCATGAAGTAGAGCAACTACATTGAATCGCATAGCCTCGTGTTTAACATTGTCATGAATTAGAGCAACTACATTGAATCGCATAGCCTCGTGTTTAACATTGTCATGAAGTAGAGTAACTATATTGAATCGTTTGTCCTCGTGTTTAACAATGTCATGATGTAGAGCAAATATATTGAATCGCTTGGCCTCATGTTTAACAGTCATAAAGTAGAACAACTATAGTAAATCACTTGGCCTCATGTTTAACATTGTCATGAAGTAGAGCAACTATATTGAACCGCTCGGCCTCGTGTTTAACATTGTCATCAAGGAGTGCAACTATATTGAATCGCTTGGCACCGTGTCTAACATTGTCATGAAACAGAGTAACTATATTGAATCATTTGGCCTGGTGTTTAACATTGTCATGAAGTAGAGTAACTATATTGAATCGCTTGGCCTCCTGTTTAACATTGTCATCAAGGAGAGCAACTATATTGAATTGCTTGTCCTTGTGCTTAACATTGTCATAGAGCAACTATATTGAATCGTTTGGCATCGTGTTTAACATTGTCATGAAGTAGAGCAACTACATTGAATCGCTTGGACTCATGTTTAACTTTGTCATGATGTAAGCAACTATATTCAATTTCTTGGTCTCATGTTTACCATTGTCATGCAGTAGAGTATTGAATCGATTGGACTCATGTTTGACATTGTCCTGAAGTTTAGCAACTATATTGAATTGCTTGGCCTCGTGTTTAATATTGGCATGAAGTAGAGCAACTATATTGAATCGCTTGGTCTCATGTTTAACATTGTCATGAAGTAGAGCAACTATATTGAATCGTTTGGCATCGTGTTTAACATTGTCATGAAGTAGAGTAACTATATTGAATCGCTTGGCCTCATGTTTAATATTGTCATGAAGTAGAGCAACTATATCGAATAGCTTGGTCTCATGTTTAACATTGTCATGAAGTAGAGCAAAGATATTGAATTGCTTGGCCTCATGTTTAACATTGTCATGAATTAGAGCAACTATATTGAATCGTTTGTTCTCGTGTTTAACATTGTCTTGAAGTAGAGTAACTATATTGAATCGCTTGGCCTCGTGTTTAACATTGTCATGAAGTAGAGCAACTATATTGAATCGCTTGGCCTCGTGTTTAACATTGTCATGAAGTAGAGCAACTATATTGAATCGTTTGGCCTCATGTGTAACATTGTCATGAAGTAGAGCAACTATATTGAACCGCTCGGCCTCGTGTTTAACATTGTCATCAAGGAGTGCAACTATATTGAATCGCTTGGCACCGTGTCTAACATTGTCATGAAACAGAGTAACTATATTGAATCATTTGGCCTGGTGTTTAACATTGTCATGAAGTAGAGTAACTATATTGAATCGCTTGGCCTCCTGTTTAACATTGTCATGAAGTAGAGCAACTATATTGAATCGCTTGGCCTCATGTTTAACATTGTCATGGAGTAGAGCAACTATATGGAATCGCTTGGCCTCGTGTTTAACATTGTCATGAAGTAGAGCAACTATATTGAATCGCTTGGCCTCATGTTTAACATTGTCATGAAGTAGAGCAACTATATTCAATTACTTGGCCTCATGTTTACCATTGTCATGAATAGAGCAACTATATTGAATCGTTTGGCCTCGTGTTTAACACTGTCATGAAGTAGAGCAACTACATTGAATCGCTTGGCCTCATGTTTAACATTGTCATCAAGGAGAGCAACTATATTGATTTGCTTTTCCTTGTGCTTAACATTGTCATGAAGTAGAGCATTTATATTGAATCGTTTGGCATCGTGTTTAACATTGTCATGAAGTAAAGCAACTACATTGAATCGATTGGACTCATGTTTAACTTTGTCATGATGTAGAGCAACTATATTCAATTTCTTGGTCTCATGTTTACCATTGTCATGCAGTAGAGTATTGAATCGATTGGACTCATGTTTGACATTGTCATGAAGTTTAGCAACTATATTGAATTGCTTGGCCTCATGTTTAACATTGTCATGAATTAGAGCAACTATATTGAATCGTTTGTTCTCGTGTTTAACATTGTCTTGAAGTAGAGTAACTATATTGAATCGCTTGGCCTCATGTTTAACATTGTCATGAATTAGAGCAACTGTATTGAATCGCTTGGCCTCGTGTTTAACATTGTCACGAAGTAGAGCAACTATATTGAATCGCTTGGCCTCGTGTTTAACATTGTCATGAAGTAGAGCAACTATATTGAATCGTTTGGCATCGTGTTCAACATTGTCATGAAGTAGAGCAACTATATTGAATCGCTTGGCCTCGTGTTTAACATTGTCATGAAGTAGAGCAACTATATTGAATCGTTTGGCATCGTGTTTGACATTGTCATGAAGTAGAGCAACTTTATTGAATCGTTTGGCATCGTGTTTAACATTGTCATGAAGTAGAGTAACTATATTGAATCGCTTGGCCTCATGTTTAATATTGTCTTGAAGTAGAGCAACTATATTGAATTGCTTGGTCTCATGTTAAACATTTTCATGAAGTAGAGCAAAGACATTGTATTGCTTGGCCTCATGTTTAACATTGTCATGAATTAGAGCAACTATATTGAATCGTTTGTTCTCGTGTTTAACATTGTCATGAAGTAGAGCAACTATATTGAATCGTTTGGCATCGTGTTTAACATTGTCATGAAGTAGAGCAACTATATTGAATCGCTTGGCCTCGTGTTTAACATTGTCATGAAGTAGAGCAACTATATTGAATCGCTTGGCCTCGTGTTTAACATTGTCATGAAGTAGAGCAACTATATTGAATCGTTTGGCATCGTGTTTAACATTGTCATGAAGTAGAGCAACTATATTGAATCGTTTGGCATCGTGTTTAACATTGTCATGAAGTAGAGCAACTATATTGAATCGTTTGTTCTCGTGTTTAACATTGTCATGAAGTAGAGCAACTATATTGAATCGCTTGGCCTCGTGTTTAACATTGTCATGAAGTAGAGCAACTATTTTGAATCGTTTGGCATCGTGTTTAACATTGTCATGAAGTAGAGTAACTATATTGAATCGCTTGGCCTCATGGTTAATATTGTCACGAATTAGAGCAACTATATTGACTTGCTTGGTCTCATGTTTAACATTGTCATGAAGTAGAGCAACTATATTGAATTGCTTGGCCTCATGTTTAACATTGTCATGAAGGAGAGTAACTATATTGAATCGTTTGTTCTCGTGGTTAACATTGTCATGAAGTAGAGCAACTATATTGAATCGCTTGACATCGTGTTTTACATTGTCATGAAGTAGAGCAACTATATTGAATCGCTTGGCCTCATGTTTAACATTGTCATGAATTAGAGCAACTATATTGAACAGCTTGGCCTCGTGTTTAACATTGTCATGAAGTACAGCAACTATATTGAATCGTTTGGCATCGTGTTTAACATTGTCATGAAGTAGAGCAACTATATTGAATCGCTTGGCCTCATGTTTAATATTGTCATGAAGTAGAGCGACTATATTGAATTGCTTGGTCTCATGTTTAACATTGTCATGAAGTAGAGCAAAGATATTGAATTGCTTGGCCTCATGTTTAACATTGTCATGAATTAGAGCAACTATATTGAATCGCTTGGCCTCGTGTTTAACATTGTCATGAAGTAGAGCAACTATATTGAATCGTTTAGCATCGTGTTTAACATTGTGATGAAGTAGAGTAACTATATTGAATCGCATGGCCTCATGATTAATATTGTCATGAAGTAGAGCAACTATATTGAATTGCTTGGTCTCATGTTTAACATTGTCATGAATTAGAGCAAAGATATTGAATTGCATGGCCCCATGTTTAACATTGTCCTGAAGTACAGCAAATATATTGAATTGCTTGGCCTCATGTTTAACATTGTCATGAAGGAGAGTAACTATATTGAATCGTTTCTTCTCGTGGTTATCATTGTCATGAAGTAGAGCAACTATATTGAATCGCTTGACATCGTGTTTTACATTGTCATGAAGTAGAGCAACTATATTGAATCGCTTGGCCTCATGTTTAACATTGTCATGAATTAGAGCAACTATATTGAACAGCTTGGCCTCGTGTTTAACATTGTCATGAAGTAGAGCAACTATATTGAATCGTTTGGCCTCATGTTTAATATTGTCATGAAGTAGAGCAACTATATTGAATTGCTTGGCCTCATGTTTAACATTGTCATGAAGTACAGCAAGTATATTGAATCGTTTGGCCTTGTGTTTAACATTGTCATGAAGTAGAGCAACTATATTGAATCGATTGGCCTCGTGTTTAACATTGTCATGATGGAGAGCAACTATATTGAATCGCTTGGCATTGTGTTTAACATTGTCATGAAGTAGAGCAACTATATTGAATCGTTTGGCATCGTGTTTAACATTGTCATGAAGTAGAGTAACTATATTGAATCGCTTGGCCTCATGTTTAATATTGTCACGAAGTAGAGCAACTATATTGAATTGCTTGGTCTCATGTTTAACATTGTCATGAAGTAGAGCAAATATATTGAATTGCTTGGCCTCATGTTTAACATTGTCATGAAGGAGAGTAACTATATTGAATCGTTTCTTCTCGTGGTTATCATTGTCATGAAGTAGAGCAACTATATTGAATCGCTTGACATCGTGTTTTACATTGTCATGAAGTAGAGCAACTATATTGAATCGCTTGGCCTCATGTTTAACATTGTCATGAATTAGAGCAACTATATTGAACAGCTTGGCCTCGTGTTTAACATTGTCATGAAGTAGAGCAACTATATTGAATCGTTTGGCATCGTGTTTAACATTGTCATGAAGTAGAGCAACTATATTGAATCGCTTGGCCTCATGTTTAATATTGTCATGAAGTAGAGCAACTATATTGAATTGCTTGGCCTCATGTTTAACATTGTCATGAAGTACAGCAAGTATATTGAATCGTTTGGCCTCGTGTTTAACATTGTCATGAAGTAGAGCAACTATATTGAATCGATTGGCCTCGTGTTTAACATTGTCATGATGGAGAGTAACTATATTGAATCGTTTGGCCTCGTGTTTAACATTGTCATGAAGTAGAGCAACTATATTGAATCGCTTGGCCTCGTGTTTAACATTGTCATGATGGAGAGTAACTATATTGAATCGTTTGGCCTCGTGTTTAACATTGTCATGAAGTAGAGCAACTATATTGAATTGCTTGGCCTCATGTCTAACATTGTCATGAAGTACAGCAAGTATATTGAATCGTTTGGCCTCGTGTTTAACATTGTCATGAAGTAGAGCAACTATATTGAATCGATTGGCCTCGTGTTTAACATTGTTATGATGGAGAGTAACTATATTGAATCGTTTGGCCTCGTGTTTAACATTGTCATGAAGTAGAGCAACTATATTGAATCGCTTGGCCTCGTGTTTAACATTGTCATGAAGTAGAGCAACTATATTGAATTGCTTGGCCTCATGTTTAATATTGTCATGAAGTAGAGCAACTATATTGAATTGCTTGGCCTCATGTTTAATATTGTCATGAAGTAGAGCAACTATATTGAATTGCTTGGCCTCATGTTTAATATTGTCATGAAGTAGAGCAACTATATTGAATCGCTTGGCCTCATGTTTAATATTGTCATGAAGTAGAGCAACTATATTGAATTGCTTGGCCTCATGTTTAATATTGTCATGAAGTAGAGCAACTATATTGAATTGCTTGGCCTCATGTTTAATATTGTCATGAAGTAGAGCAACTATATTGAATTGCTTGGCCTCATGTTTAACATTGTCATGAAGTACAGCAAGTATATTGAATTGCTTGGCCTCATGTTTAATATTGTCATGAAGTAGAGCAACTATATTGAATCGCTTGGCCTCGTGTTTAACATTGTCATGAAGTAGAGCAACTATATTGAATTGCTTGGCCTCATGTTTAATATTGTCATGAAGTAGAGCAACTATATTGAATTGCTTGGCCTCATGTTTAATATTGTCATGAAGTAGAGCAACTATATTGAATTGCTTGGCCTCATGTTTAATATTGTCATGAAGTAGAGCAACTATATTGAATCGCTTGGCCTCATGTTTAATATTGTCATGAAGTAGAGCAACTATATTGAATTGCTTGGCCTCATGTTTAATATTGTCATGAAGTAGAGCAACTATATTGAATTGCTTGGCCTCATGTTTAATATTGTCATGAAGTAGAGCAACTATATTGAATTGCTTGGCCTCATGTTTAATATTGTCATGAAGTAGAGCAACTATATTGAATCGCTTGGCCTCATGTTTAATATTGTCATGAAGTAGAGCAACTATATTGAATTGCTTGGCCTCATGTTTAATATTGTCATGAAGTAGAGCAACTATATTGAATTGCTTGGCCTCATGTTTAATATTGTCATGAAGTAGAGCAACTATATTGAATCGCTTGGCCTCATGTTTAATATTGTCATGAAGTAGAGCAACTATATTGAATTGCTTGGCCTCATGTTTAACATTGTCATGAAGTACAGCAAGTATATTGAATCGTTTGGCCTCGTGTTTAACATTGTCATGAAGTAGAGCAACTATATTGAATCGATTGGCCTCGTGTTTAACATTGTCATGATGGAGAGTAACTATATTGAATCGTTTGGCCTCGTGTTTAACATTGTCATGAAGTAGAGCAACTATATTGAATTGCTTGGCCTCATGTCTAACATTGTCATGAAGTACAGCAAGTATATTGAATCGTTTGGCCTCGTGTTTAACATTGTCATGAAGTAGAGCAACTATATTGAATCGATTGGCCTCGTGTTTAACATTGTTATGATGGAGAGTAACTATATTGAATCGTTTGGCCTCGTGTTTAACATTGTCATGAAGTAGAGCAACTATATTGAATCGCTTGGCCTCGTGTTTAACATTGTCATGAAGTAGAGCAACTATATTGAATCGTTTGGCATCGTGTTTAACATTGTCATGAAGTAGAGTAACTATATTGAATCGCTTGGCCTCATGTTTAATATTGTCACGAAGTAGAGCAACTATATTGAATTGCTTGGTCTCATGTTTAACATTGTCATGAAGTAGAGCAAATATATTGAATTGCTTGGCCTCATGTTTAACATTGTCATGAAGGATAGTATCTATATTGAATCGTTTGTTCTCGTGGTTAACATTGTCATGAAGTAGAGCAACTATATTGAATCGATTGCTATGTTTGCTGCAAGGAAAGTTGTTTTTTGTGTCATGCCAAAAAATTTTCTTGTCAAAATTCATCTTGCACTTTTATAAATCTACCATTCATTCTTACATTGAATATTGCTACTATATATGGTCTGTTGCTACTGTTGTGTTGTATATCCTGAAATTACTGGCAAATTCAAAGACTTTGTTATGTAACTGATCTTGACCTTCAGTCAGTTTTTGGCTGATGTGATATGACTTCCCCTTGTTTTTTCTACAACTATATATGCATTTACTTGAGCCACAAGATTAGCAAGTAGGTCCCATCCTTTTACTGTGAAACCAATAAAATATAAATGCAAATTCTACTCTAACAGCTTCTTTACTCGCATTTCCCACCTGTGGAATTCCTTTCCATTTACTTGCTTCCCCGACAGCTACAATCTCCAAGAATTCAAATGTAAAGTCAATAGTCATCTACTGTCTCACTCACCTGCATCCTCTCTCTCTCTCTCATGCTCCTTTCTCCATCCACTCCACTCTCATCAGTATTCTCATCATTCTCTTACCCACTTCCTGTCACCCCCTATAACCTGTCACTCTTTCTTGTAGCTTTCCTCCTATGTAACCCACCTGCACAACAGTGGCAGTAAAATGCCTTGCTTGGGGTGATAGGATTATAAAAAAAAACTATTTTCATGGCAACTGAGCTTTTTTTCCTATTGCCTCAACTACATGTATTTCAGTAAGGTGCTCGGTCTCACCATTTTACTGTTGAATTAGATTCAACTTCACTTCTATTCTAACAGTTTCTTTTCTCGCATGTCTCACCTGTAGAACTCTCTTCTGATTTTTTGCTTCCCTGCCGCCTACAATTTTCAAAAATTTAAATGCAACATAAATCACTATCTCCTGTCTCTATTATCCTTTCCTCATGTTTTCTTTATGAATATCTGTTCATTCTATTTCGTTCCCTGTACCCTTTGCATCTTTGTGGCATTATCACCTTGCTTGGAGTAAAACGATTAAAGACAATAAGAAAAAAAACTGTATCTGTTACTTGTCTTTTATGTACATCGAACCTCATTCGTTTTTCTTCACAGCTTAAATTTCTAACTTAACCTGATACTATACTGCGTTAAAACAGGACATCTTGACACAATAAATCTAAGTAGCAAGGTCACACAAAAATAGAATACTCTGGACACTTAATTTCATCTACATTTATTTCTATGAGTTTCTTAGCATTAGATTACTTGCAGCTCCCATAAATAACTATATTTTTGATCTTGCTAAAATTAGAAACAGTTTTATCTATGTTACATATTGCATCACCGTCTGGGTTGTTGTGGTTCTTAGGTTCTGAAAAGAAAAGTGATTTATTGGATTTTTGCATAAAAAATAAATTTATTAGTTGTTAACTGATAAAATGTTTAACTCTTATGTCTGATTAAAGAATCTCATGACAGCATTACACAAATAATAATTTCCAGTTGTTTGCAATAGAATGCTAAATTGAATGTTCAATTGAGATTTTCCATGGATTTGTTTATGAATATAAACAAATATATCTATTAATTCTCAACAAAATCTAAAGAAGAATCTGTCATATTATCTGTCTTGATCTGGTATCTTGGCTTCAGTTGCTCTCTTACCACTGCTACATAGTTTCCCATGCCTTTTTTATAAAAAATAATAAATATTTTTATAGCATCATATTCTGATGATCTTTTTTCTTTGATAATTCAATTTTATGAATTGCAAATGTGGTATGATCCATTTTCTCCATTAATGGATATGTCTTGATTCAGGAGAACTCAGCTGACATTTTTCTGATCTTCAAAGTTTTATTTTTATTTTTATTTTTATTTTGTCCGCATATACCTGTTTTATTAGAACTTTGGGCTTCACAACTTGTTAAGTTTTACTTTATTTTTATTAATTTGAATCAATTTTTGTTTTTAGTGAATATTTTTTTCTTTAGCATAACTCAGTTACACAAGATTATTGTTTTAACTTTATCTTCTTGTCTTTTGCTTATTTTTTTAATTTATGTTTTGTATTTCTATCTTTCGTTTAGTAAAACTTTAATTTTACTCATTTAATGTTTTTAGTGTATATATTTCCAACTTTTTATTTTTATTTTTCTGCCTAATTCAGCGAAGCATTTTTTTTCAGTGTTTATTATTTATATTTTATTTTTGCTCATCAATCTTTCTTACTATTTTTTGTTTTTATTTTATTTTTATTTTTAGATTTTTATCTTTTTTTTTCATCACTTGTATCAGCAAACTTTTTCTTTTCATGCTTTATTATTTATTGTTTTATTTTCATTTGTCTGTTCCTTGACAGATTTTCTAGTCTGTTGTCTACTTTAATTTTGGATTAGTTATGTTTTTTTCTTTTACTTTTTGCTTGTCGATTTTTCAGCAAAACTTTTTTATCACTCATTCTCTGTTGTCTATTTTTCTTTCTCACTTGCTTTATTTTTGTGTTATAACCATTCATTTTTTAATTATTTCCTCCTCAGCTGGTAAAACTAGTGTTAAGTATTTTTCTGTCTTTTATTTTCTTTCATTGGATTAATTGTATAATTTTTGTATTGTTGAATTGTCTTTTTCTTCCATTTGTGGAAGAATTTCATTTAATTTCTGTGTATTTAGTTTTTTAATTAAAAAAAAAAATTATTATATATACAGATATAAACACTCACATAAACATGCTTATACACATAAAAGATGCTGGAAAAGAAAAAAATTGTAAAAAGTATCACCTCTCTCAAAATAGCCAAGAAACATTGGTCAATAAAGAAAGATATATTCAGGGCCACCTTTAAGGTGGACCTACCTACTACAAGAGAAACAAATCAAAACTTGCAAAAATAGTAGTGATCTGAATGTTGAAATCAACCAGAAAAATTACCAAGTAAAATCAAATACAGAAACCTAAAACGCCCCAAATATCAATAGCAAGAAAAGTACGATTGAAACGAAAGACAATGTTGAGTATAGGGGATTGGAAGTTCTTGCTAAAAGTGTGGTCAATATCACAGTTTTTGCAGCAGTCCAAGAGTTACATACACCATATAAAAGAATGAGGACTTTTGGAAGATTTCCAAGAACTTAAGTGGATTAAAAAAAAATTGCACCAGTCTTTGTGGTTGACAAGCGTACATGCAAAATTTGTCGCTCCACAAGACATAGTGGTTAAGTTACTGGAGTCTGTGAGGGTTAAGCTTTAAATAATAATTAAATGATTGGAACTGCATACAGGCAGCCAGCCTTCTGATCCCAAAAGATCTGTGTGTTTGTGTGTCTCCATTCTAACGAACCCTACTCCTCCGAAACCCTTGTTCCGATTTCAACCAAAATTTGGTCACTTGTCAATCATAACATGAACCTTTGATGTACACAAAAAAATTTTGAATTGATTTACAGGGTACAGCTGCTAAAGGAAAGAAAATTACAAAGACCTTACGAACGAACTCTGGATTATTTTAACTCTTTACTACTGTTTCTCATAGAACATTTCCACAGTTAATAATTTTACTTCCTACAAATTGATGGTATTCTAATCTGTAAATAATTTTTCACTTAAACATACAAAAGAAACATTTTATTCTTTCCAACCTTCTGATATCTTAACTTGTGGGAAGTTCGGTTATGTTTGGCACAAGGCCAATTTAATAAATGTTATAGGGAAACACACCTATTCCTCAGATAATGGACTCTCCCTCCTATAATAATAAGAGTTAACAGGAAGTTCTAGAGAAATTCTTAGGAGTTCTTGGGAAGTTCATAGGAGTTCTTTAAAGTTCTATTGGAGTTCAGTAGAACTACCAGGCAGCTGAAATTAGTCGGCAGTTAGCCGAATACTAAGGAGTCAGCTTTCAGTGGAAGATTACCAAGTTCCTAACATTTTGGGTGCATTAAGTCGATTAGCAACCGACATAGCCCGATTATAGCCTTCAGTGCGAAAACTACTCCACAGCAATAAACATGATCGAGTTCCCTACAACTGCAGTGGCAAAATTTGATATATTAAAATGTTTAAGTTAGTCGCCTGCAATATGTTCCGAGTAATGAATATTGAGTCAAAGTTCTTGATTAAGAAAAATGTCTTCAGATGCAATTTTGTTGTGCAGACTTACTGATGTTTTGTAGTCAATTAATTGAACTGTCTCTCAACAAATCAAATCAAACAATATTCAAATATTAATATTTAAAGTTGTCTACCTTCAACTGTTACTGGTAGCTAGGATCAAATGTTTCTGGAGTGTTGATAATAAACTTGAATCGTCTGAAGATTGTTTCATCAAATTGATGTATGCTTGTGGAAGATTATTTTGTGTGCAGGTCTGATTGTTGAAACTTTTGGATGTAAACTTTTGTAATGAATAAAGTTTGTGTTAGTGTTAAATAATTTCATTTTATAAACTTTCATGTTGGGTTTACAATGTTCGTTTGAGTTAAAAAGTGATCAATTGTTGAGTCAATGTGACAAATATTTTTTAAGTTTCAAATCGTTTAGAAAGATTCTTGAGGCTGTGGGAGGGATGGTCACTCCTGTCTAGTACAAGGCCAATTCACAAACATAGCCGACACTCCCTTCAACCTAGAGGTTTATCAGAAGGTCATCAGAAGGTGGAAGGTTGGAAGAATAAAGTGTTTCATTTGTAAAATAAGTAGAATTTTATTAATAGAACAGAATATCAATTTATAGGAATTTAAATATTCCAAGAGAAACAGTTGTAAGAAGTTAAGTGTCCAGAATTCTAGTTGTAAGTAGCAGAATGTGTTTATGAAGAAAGATTAACAGGTTACTAATAAAGTCTGTGTTCCTTTCCTTTTTTATGACCGGCGAGAAAGTGAAAAGCAAGGTAAAGCAGTACAGGAAATTGTACTTAGTGGATGTTAGTTTTTAGGAGTCAGTTGAAGTATCTTGTTGTTGCTGTTGTCGTCATCTTCTTCTTTGTTGACTGCGAGAATATTGAGGATGGAGAAAAAGAGGTGAAAAATAATTGCACAAGTAAAAAAGGAGAAGGAATGTCTGTCGGGACCTTACGTCCTGGTGAGTGTTTGAAATTTTTGCCACATGTTACTGGTGTATGATATCGCTGCTTCCATCTCACTGACTGATTCTGACTTTCTTTGTGTTTTTATAGCCATTTAGTTTTTCACACTGGATTGCTAACTTTTCTCTCAATTTTGCAAATCGCTTCCTTTCATTGGTTAGAAAATTAATTTAACATCTGATCACAAAATCTGGCTTCATCTTTTTCTTTCAGTATGGGGTCAGTCCTTTTCTTATTTGTCAAAATTAGGATGTCACACGTAATTGTGAATTTTGTAAAAGTGAAGACGAGAAGAGAGTTGCTTTTAATTCCGTGTTTACTATGTGGTGGATAAGAAATTAAGAATTAAAAGCAACTTTCTTTTTCCCTTTTACAAAAATTCACAATGACGTGTGAAATCCTGGTTTTGCCAAATAGAAAAAGGATTGACCATGTGCTTAAAGAAAAAGTCGAAACTGGATTTTGCGAGTAGATGTTAAATTGATTTTTCTGACCAATGGAAGCGATTTGCAAGACTAAAAAGAGTTAACGATCCAGTGCGAAAAATCTAAATGACTATAAAAGGCATAAAAGTGTCAGTCAGACTGTCAGATGGGAGCAGCAAGATGACACACTAAAATGTAAGGGGAGAAACTTCAAGTCGACCTGGACGTAAGGTCGTGTCGCACATTGTCCTCTTTCTCCTTCTTTCTTGTGTGCTGATTCCATTTACTTCTTCTTCTCCATTCAAAGACATTCCTACTAAACAAACGCTCATACATACATGAATATGTACGCATAAACTCTTTCCAACAAATTACTACTATGATTATTTCTACAACTCTTGATACCCTTAACTTTCTCATTGAACATTAGCTTCTACGAATTCTTGTTATTCTTTTCTTTTAATAAATTTCTATTTTAACATGCAAACTGTATATTTTATTCTTCCACTCTTCCACACAATCTGCAACCTTCTGCTGCCAACAACCTTCTTTTATGAGTTATAGTGGGCTCTCTTCCCACAAGGCCAAATTCCGTTAACATGCTACGGAATCCTACTACCCCTCACTACAAATGAAATAAGAGAAGAGATACCCGCTACAAATTTATGTATCTTCTTAACCTGTCACTTATAACTGCTTTCATTCAAATTCAGTATCACTGAAAAACTTTTTTCTTATTTATTTTCAGCGAACAACCAAATTGAAAATCTTCTGAGACAAAATCTAGAGATTTTTAAAAAATTTAATGTTGATTATCAAAGTTTTATTTTTTGTCACTAAAACAAATATTTAATATTTTAGTGCCGAAAATAATGACACTAACATAGCGTAGCAATAAAGTCAGTAAGCACGAGCAAGGAAGAGAAGCCAAAAACCTTGCCTCCGTAAACTTGGTTATACAATTTTTCGTTTTCCCATCAAAATTAGTTACTACATTTGTAATTATTACGCTGAACGAAAATATAGGTATTTTTGAATTTGAATTTGTTCAAAAATACATTATATACGGCGATTTTATTTTATCTAAAACTAAGAAGTTAACCTTAGCTTGATAGATGATTTTCTAAGCGCCGCTTAGGTGTAGTACAAGGCCGAAAGTATGAAGCATCCAGTGAGAATTGAACTCACTACTCAGTTAGAGTCTAAGTCAAGCGTTCTAACCATTACACCACGCCGTGGTACTCTATTG
This sequence comes from Ascarosepion bandense, assembly GCA_037127315.1. Taxonomy (NCBI): domain Eukaryota; kingdom Metazoa; phylum Mollusca; class Cephalopoda; order Sepiida; family Sepiidae; genus Ascarosepion; species Ascarosepion bandense. The sequence goes on along the minus strand of JBBBDQ010000238.1, from coordinate 4,050,501 downwards.
GTTTTATAGATAAGGGTAAACAACTCATTTCCGCATTTAACAGAATTATTGCCCGTGCTACATCCTGCTACTAATCTAGATGCTTCTTATTCAAATAAAGAGACACTTTTTTATTACTCAAATTAAATATAAAATATACTTTTATTCAAAAAGAGACCATTATTTATTAAATAGATTCTTTTATTCAATCAATATAAAGATATCTTTATTCAAAGTAGATGATACTCTTATTCAAAGTAATGAAATCCTTATTCACTATTGTAAAGATGAGAATTCAAAAAGCCCTTTATGAATCGGAAATCACTTTTAGATGAATATTACAAACTATTTTTGACTCGTTTGTGATGTAGATAAAGAAAAAAATAGTTATTTCTGATTGATAGTAACATAGATAATGGTGGAGATTTGGCATAACACTTTTTGTAAAATTCTATGATGTGAGAATTAAATTTTTTAATTTAAAAACTATGGAATTCATGGAAAAACGGAAAATAAATCCCATTTTTTTCTCGAACCTATTTTCGGGGAAAACAAAAATCTTAAAACCCCATAGGTTTCGATTTTCAGAGATGAAAAGACATATGCGACTGCTCCATAGCCTTTTTTCCCCACAGTGAGTCCGGAAAGAAACATCGACAACTTCAAACTTCTCCAAAAACAACAACAAAAGATCAGGGCCGTCACGTACCCCCCACCCCCGAGTCCGCTGACTGGGAGGGAGGGCAAGCCTGATTGGGGGCCCTGGGCAGTGCTTTGTGATCCTCCCCATCTTATCAACATTTGCTTTTTTTTGCCTACATTTACGTCACAAATTAACTTAAACACAGCTGACTATTTAAGGATGAAAAATTTGTCATTCTGTCTGGGTTCTTTTTGTTGTCGTCCGTAAATCCGTGATTTTTTTTTTTTTCACAACGGCAGCTGTCTGCCTTGCTCTTTGATCGAAAAATGATCTTTGATCTGCGTCTAAAAAGATACAACGTGGAACCTTAACAACACAAACTCCACCTACTCAGTCGGTGAAAAATGGCACTTATTGTTTAATTGTTATGACAGAATTTCAGGCCATATCGTTTTTGTTTTTTTCTTCATTTTTTATTTTTTGGGGGTTTGGACGTTAAAAAATGTTGCTATCGTAGGTTGAAAAACGGACAAAAGCCCACCACAAGCAAAATACATTAAATAAAAAAAAATGTAATTATATTTTTAATTTTTTACATCTAAATTTTCTAGTATTATTATTAATTTTAATAAAAATTATCTATTAATACTTTTTTCATTCGACAGATATGATATATGACTTAATGTTGATTATTTATTGAATAAATACTGCATTTTTATGAATAAAAGGTTATCACATAAATACACTACAGTATTTATGTTGACGTGGTAAACTAGCAGGTGAGCAAATATGTACGCTTCTCAAAGAGGGGATTGAAAGGAGATAACTTCTTCTATGTAACGTGTTTCTGCAGGACGTAGACAGCTATCACGCACAGTTTTAACCTTCGCTCTGCTCCCTTGGACCCTTTGGCTCTAATAAATTTTCAGAACTGTCAATTCCGGGCCTGTCTGTATCAGGAGTAATTACATCTTAATCCTAAACACACACACACACACACTCTCTCTCTCTCTCTCTCTCTCTCTCTCTCTCTCTCTCTCTCTCTCTCCCTCAAATAGAAGTAACTCCCCATCACCCTAACGATTATGTTTCCGATACTCAAATGGGGGTAGCCCCTGAGCAACCTTCATCACTCGCCTTCTCCCAATGGATCTTTTAGTTCTCGTGTATATGAGCGAGCTTGTCAGGTATCCTGGGTCTCTGGCCGGTTTGATGTTTCTGACTCAAGGAGTAGTTCTGTTGCCCTGACCTCTAGGCGAACACATACACTCGAATTATGGCGCCTGAATCTTTCCTAGGTTATTTGTCTCCTCATTAAGGGTGCTGAAGTTAAAGGTTTTCTGGGTTTGGCGTTATCTGCCTGATAGCCAGGGATCCCAACTTTTGAGTAACTTCGAAAAAAAAAATGTAAACCCAGGTAAACAATCTTTTACACCAATGTAATGTGACTACGTTTCAAAATTGGAACTTGAGTCTAAACTTGGCCTCCTGTTCTTATCTGAAATGGGTATCAATACCTCAGTCCCACTGCAGGAGTCCACAATCCCGGTATTAGTATTCACTTATAACAAAATACAATCAACTAAATCGCTATGGTCATGGGCTCGGTCGAGACCACCGAAGGCGGTGGCGGTGGCTCGATGCCTATATCAAGGATAGGTTTCCCTGCGACAGGACACAAAAATGAGGACACTAATTTCTCGTATGTGTGTTTCCGCATGACGCTTATCTACAGTACCACATTCGTCTTTGCTCTGTATCCTCTTCATGATTAAGGGCGTTAATCTTCCATCGAATATCAGGGGAGGATTGACAGTACCATCACCGAATTCCTCTCGGCCAACTTCCGCATATGCGGTGACATCAATGTTCACCCCAAAGAGTGGTTATTCTGCTCTAACAAAGGAAGCAGATATTGCAAGGACTTCTCTATCGCTAATAATCTGACCCAGAATATCGAAGAACCCACCTGAATCTAGGATGCGATGGGACAGCAGGCAAACCTTATGAACCTTTTTATAACATCCTGCCCTGACAAATCCTCAGAAAAAGTTTTACCTCCACCAATTAGCACGTTAAATAGTTTCATAGTTAGTGTTCATATTGACTCCAAATCAATGACATCTTTTGATATACCGTTCCATAGAACGGTTTTCCGCTATGTAAACGCAGCCTTCGGCAGCTTCCGGTCCTATATTGCAGAAGCTCTTCTCCCAACCTTCTTCAAGCACACTGCCCTCAAAACTGCTGTTCTAATTTCCGAATGTATTTTTGCTGTAATGAAGTGTTTTATATATTCCCCCCTCCGCCCCCACCAAATCAGCAAAACCCAAACAGTCAACCGTGGTTTACACCTGAATGCGTTGTAGCCATAGCTCACCGAAACTTTAAAATCTATTGCAAGGAAAGCTCTGGCTCTTACTTGTTTCAGAACCGCCCGCAATCACTGTAAGAAAGTTCTGGAAAATGCTAAGTGCAGCTACACGTGAACTGTCCAAGTCAAGGTTGAAAAGAAACAAATTCGATCTCGCGAATTATGGAAGATCACTAACTAAATTATGAACAGAAATAAAATGGTACCCGCTATTATAAATGGCCAGAGGTCATATCGTCCTCGATTGACAAGGGAAAGATCTTCACCTCGATATTTGTCTCAAATTCAACGCTAGATAGTAAAAATCATCCCCTCACCCAACTTTCCACTGAGTACATCTCAGTAGGCTTACAGCCATATCACGTTGAATACACCGGTTCTCGCTCGATCACCGAAGTTAAGTAACATTGAGCCTGGTCAGTATTTAGATAGGTGACCGCTTGGGAATACCAGGTGCTTTAAGCGTTTAGTGACAGATGCGCGTTGTGGTGCAGTGGATATCGGCTCGGAAAGAGAAATCGGTGAGCCGAGTTCAAATTCCAGTTGAATACCCTGCATTCACTTAAGCACTGGTACCCTTGGGAAAGGTATTAATCCGTCCTTTCCATCCAGTTATGGGCTAAATAACAAGGGTAGGACTTGGGGACCCTGCTCTTAAAAACAAATCCCAATGAATCTTGATACTCGAAAAGAAAATGTATTACTAGACACAAAACTTATATAAAAAACAACAACAAATTGTTAAAAGAAAAAAAGTATTACTAGCAATAAATAAATAAAATTTAGTTGGCAATAAATGACCCGCCGAAGTTGATATGCCATAAAAACAAAACAACCAACCAACATCTCAGTAATATACTCCTTTCAGTAAGGAAAGTCTTTAGACTTTACAAAAGCCTCGACCCTATTCCCTATTCAAATTGGTTTCATTCCATCCCTGCCGATCAGACTCCAAACTACCACCAGTCTCGATGAATGAATGTCTCCTCGAGGGGGTCCCGTGCCTTGAGGGGATAATGAGCCTCAGTCACCTCAAGCGGAATTCTTATAGACGATCCATTGCTAAAGATAGAAGTAAAATGATCGTTTCCCTGTACTGCTACACGAAGTACCTGACTCTTGATGCTCTCCTCTACATTTATAAGAGCCAGGTCGAGCCGAAAATGGAGTACTGTTGCCGTACTTGGGCAAGATATCTGCCCGGACTTCACTTTTCAGCCTAAATAGAGTTCAAAAGAAGAATTATTTTTCACACTCCAACCTCTCTCTCGCAGACGGCATGTGACGAGTCTCTCATTGCTCTATCGCTACTACCATGGAAAGTGCTCGAACGAACTGCATTGCCTGGTTCTACGATGTCTGACATTGACGGCTAAGACTCGTTATGCCCCTTACATCGTAGCAAACTACTCACACTCCCTCTGATTCCATCGGCGACAAGTAAATTCCACTCAAACAGCTTCTTCCCGAGAACCACTGCTTTATGGAACAGACTCTCAAGAAAAATTTTCCCCGATCACTACAATCTTAACCGATTTAACTCTAGAGTTAATCGTTATCTTTCCCTCTTATCCATATAAACTACCCATTAACGTAACCCTCTACCTCGGGTGGCCAACGGTTCTTGTACAGGGTGAACCATACTGTGTGAAAAAAAAGAAAAAAAAAAAAGAAAAAAAGGAAAATTTAATTTTGACTTTGGATTGCTGGGTGCTACTTTGGCTTGTTTTCTCTGAGGGAAAATTATCTACCTTGTACAGATTTTTATTTTGGAATGATCCAGTTATGGGTTAAATAATCGGACAGATTGGGTTCTTTAGCCTTGGCTGGCAACAAATCTACCACAGAAAGCAATGGCAACCTACTGCGGGATAATTCTCTGCCCAGTCATTCATGTCTCGAAAGAGACATGATCGGCCAAAGCGTGTATTACATGAGATACTTAACTGACTGATTATAACTGCATTGACCACAATTACCAGCTGGTCAATATGAGTTAAGTCAGACATAGAGACAACAATACTAGTCGTATTTGGTGTCTGTGATATTGATTTGAGTCACAATTTTATATTGAGCATGTTTCCGTTGCTTTCTATCGTGTACATTTTTGGTAGATAAATAACATTTATATATATATATATATATATATATATATAAAATTTAATTAAATTATTAAAATTTTTTTCTTTGATTTATATTTTAAGGATTAACAGCATGTACCACGGCTTAAATGTCTATACCGTACAAATTTTAATTTGGTATAATGTCTACATAGTAAATCTTATATAATATAAAAAATGTAATTAAAGTATTTTTTCTTTTATAACATAGAGAAAATGTAATTAAAATATTTTTTAAATTCTATTGATTATATTCTAGCGAAAAACAGCACGTACATTGTTCTCGATAACAGTAACTTTTCTTGTAGATCACAATACGCAGGAACTTGGTCAATCATTTAAGTGCCATACGTGATACACGCTTTGGCGATCATGTCTTTTTCAAGACATGACTGACTCGGCAGAATACTCTGGAACTGGGTACTAAGCTTGTTTTAATTGGTCGTAAAGGCTCGCCAAAATGTAAGGGCAAATACGAAAATTTAATTATAAGGGAAATGTTTTAACATAGGACGGAAAGACGCATTGGGATTGTGAAAGATCCTTTTCAAAAGTTCAGCAAAATAAGAAACAATATTTTCTTAAAAAAACAAAACAAAACAAAAAAAACGAAATGCTACGTAATATCAGTTTTCCTATATGGAAGTAGATGCTGGAGAGTTTTCTCACGGATGAAGAAGAGACTTGAAACAATATGACGTCCACCCCGCGGCCGGTCCGTATCTAAGCTCGATCCACATTGTTTTGATTGATCGCAAGACTGACTTGGTTTTGTCCGGTCAGAGTAAAGTCACACGAAAAAATAACTTGGATAAAAGAAAACTATTTATATGCCATTCCAGGATACAAAGCTGTTAGTACAGTTATTAATGGCTCAAACAGGTCTATATTCTCCATTCAATAATCATCGATCCTTTCCGATTATCGTGATACAGTGTTTGTTGTCTTGGTTTTTAACGAGACTTCTGGAACAAGGCTTTAAGTCAAAAGTTTTTTTTCAGAGCGGAAAATCTCCCTCTCTCTTACCCTCTTCGTCTACGCCCTCTCTGACTTTGCTGTTCAAAATCTCGAATTTACATGGAGTCCCGCATCCAGCGGAGTTTGGGTATGACGTGTTCTAGGAATGCCAGCGTTCCCCAAACAAACAATCAGAGCTCTCCTTGCAAATGTCTAAATATGAGGGAGGCTCTCCTCCCTCATTGGAATTCTAAATCCTCTCCTTCCTTTGTTCATTTGATCAAACCTTTTATGCTATGCGTGAGTGTCTCTCACTATCACTTCCCGAGGGGTGTAGAAAGTACCTCTGAGTTCCCTGAAATCCCACCAGAGCCTTTTTCTCTTTGGCCATCTGATCAAACTCCGTCTCCTTCCTGCTTTGTGTGAGTGCCTCTCACCATCACTGTCCGGGGGTGTGGAGAAGTGGTTTAGCCGAAACGGACAAATTTTAATAATTACTTCAAAATTCACTCTTATTGTGCCCTTGTGTGAGATCGTTTTTGCGCCTGGGATTTATCATTTCAACGCTTTTCCCAACAAGTGACAAAAAAGGGCAATCCCTTGATTTGATATGTTTTATCGCATTTTGACATACAAAACATTTAATTACCCTTTTCTATTTGTCTTTTTGGAGCCTGTCCGGTTTCAAAAGTCAGCTCTCATCAACTGACCGAATTTCGTGTCCAGACCACTCTATATACAATGGTCGTAAAAATATTATCTAAACCGGACGCTCGTTGTCAATGGTCGTAAACATATTATTTATTCTTTCTGAGGAGATCCTTAAAATATGGTATCACTTAATCTCAGTCTTGACCAAAACCAGATGGTCCCTTTGTTTTACTTTTTTGGAAGACGAAAAACCTTAATTACTATTTTCTTCTGTTTTTCTTCGTGTGATCATCAGTATATTTTCAGTCTATCGAAAATTAGTGCTTTTCTGCCTTTTAGTTTTTCTTCTACTTAATAACGCCATTCAAATAGTGTCACAACAACAGAAAAGTGGTTGCTAAGAATATCATGGATTGAACATGTGCGCAACAGCGAAATTTTAGAGGAAATGAGAACAAAAAGAGTACTTATACTTAACACCAGAAAGAAACAGTTGACATTTCAATGGTACATAGTGAGGAATGAGGCTTAGAAAATTTGGCACACAGGACATATTGAATGCAAGCGGGCAGATGAAAACAGTGCATAACCTACCTAATGAGCCTGTGTAAATGGATGGCAGAGCAGAGTTTAGGAAAGAAAGCAATAAAACTAAATTTACTCAGAACTACATAGAACAGGAAATTTGAAAAGCCATCATCGCCAATTTCCTGAAGAAGAGCAAATAAAAATATAGGTGTTGGAGTTAGTCGGTTAGAACTGAATTTATAAAATAACAACCTTTGACCAAATTGCTATATTAAACAGTCCGAGTTATGTACATTATTTATACGAGGTTTTGTCTACTAAGTATGAAAGTAATGATTGGTTAGTTTTGTAGAATAACATCTTCAAATTTGAAATTTATTGTTTATATACTGAAAATTTTATCGTAAAAACAAATAGTTTTTCTAGTTCGTGTAAAGGGGAATTTTCCGAAAATTACTTTTTGAAATTTATTGTTTATGTATTGAAAATATATAGTAAAAACAAATAGTTTTTCGAGTTCATGAAAAGGAGAATTTTACGAAAATTAATTATGAAAAAAGGAAAATGTTTTCGTGTCCTTGTGGATAATTAATTATTTTCCACTCTACAACCCCTTTCCCACAAACGGAACGTGTCAAGCCTCTCGCTGCACTATCATTATTTCACTGGCAAAAGAGTCTAGACGGACTACATTCCTTAGTTTCGCTTTTCTAGCCTTCACAGCAAAGACCCGTCATGTTACACAGATTGGAGCGAACCACCCTCATTCCCTTCGTATTCAATTAGTAAGATGTAATTTAACTCGAGTAGCTTCTTCCCACCAACCGCTACTTTATGGAATCGACTCCTAAGAGGATAGAACCCCGATCACTACACTCGTAATCTGTTCGAGTCTAAGGTTAACTGTTATCTTCCTGACATACTCTGTCTCTATTGCTCTCTAATGCTCCACCTCGAGCGGCCTTTGGTCCTTGTACGGAATGAATGCTGTTATAAAAAAAATAAAATTTCATACGAATATGAATATCTTAACTCACGATCGTTGTGGGCAAATTTTCAGGAGATCAGTTTTTCGTTTGTAGCATTTGACATTTTCACGTTTCGGCCTTGTGCCACATTTTAGCTATGCTTACAAAAATACCATTTGGCATTTTCGGGTTAGGACGCTGGCATTAATATGTAGAAAGACATCTGGTTTAGTTGATTAAAGTGATGGTTAACCTGGTTTCCTTGCAATCCTGTGTCTGATGCTGCTGAAAAGTTACATACCGTAGTTCAGTGGTAAGATTAATAAGAAAGGTGGGTGCTAATACGAAACATCGTCTAAGCATAGAGGACAGAACAAGAACAATCGAGCCTCTTGGTGGAATAAAGTGTTCAGTTCGAAATTCCAAAGTAAATCGAGTACGAACACGGACACCTGAAAAACTGTCCGGGGAGTACAACAACGGAAGCGTTGTGAAAGTAACCACCAAGATGAATATGTTGATCCGAATAGCAAAGCATATAGATAAGTGTGACTTTATTTGTATAGATTGCATAGTTTAAGAGTAATACTAAGTGGTGTCGTTAGTGAAGTCATCAATATTTCAGAACATTAAAAAAAATTTTTTTATGAATAATGGGTAAAGTCAATCTTTTATGGCTGAGAACATAAAGAGACACGATTAGTGTCACTTTTTAAATATTATATTTTACAATCTGTCATCAGTCAATTCTCAATGGTTACCTTACTCATTACGCCAATGGTTCTCTATTTTTATGCTGTTAATCATTAATGAAACCGTTCCCAAATGACAAGCTGAGGCGTTTGATAGGTACTAAAAGTTAATAAGCAACGTAGGCGTGAACTCAGGTTGGTGTTTATCTTTCAAAGAGATAGATTTAACTGGCCATGCAGCTATGAATGCTGAAAACTATAAACCCATTTCTTTACTTTCAAATATCGACAGTATATAAGGATGTGAACATCGACACTCAAAGAATGAATTTGAAAAAACTAAGGCTAATATGTGTGTATATTTTAAATGATGATGATGAGATGATGAAAATTCAGGTAACTGATAATCAATCCACTGTGTAAAATAAAATAAATAAATAAATAAATAAATAAAACTGCCCGATATATGGAAATGTTGATCTTGTACACGTATTCATCACCATTTCTGCATGTGAAAAAAAATATTAAAAGCCATCCAAGATTCCTAAAATTTATTATTATCAGTATTATTTTTTTTTTTAGATATAACAACTTTATCACACATTGCTGTACTAACTCAGTGGTGTAAATTAAAAAGAAAAAAAACAATTTTTGAAGCTATACTTTATAGTTTTCTAGAGGGATGAAAATTAGGTAACCATTATCTATGATTTATGCATCATAAAATGCACAAAATAAGAATGGATATAGTTAATCTTCCGAAGAGATGGATTTTGTGGTGATACCAAGCAAAAGCGAGGGATTGGATGTTTGCTCTATAACGACCAGAAAGAAAATGAACAAAAATCGTCTCTGCGCAGATAGATTCGCGCAGATGTTCCGGTTGGAAAATAAAAATTAATCAAATATCAAATTTCCATTTCGCGAGTCTACGCGAATTTTATTTACCAGCCAATAGGAAGCCCAGGATCAAATACAAGTGGGAAATCCCAAAACGAGCTGCTTTTGATCCAAAAGTAGATATTAAAAGCGGATACAGACAAGACCCCATCAGACAGGCAGAACTTGAAGAGAAGAATGTAATCATATCCCCTTGACCTAAGTCAAGCGGCTACTACGTTCGCCTCCCTTCACCTCTCATCACTTCTTCACTGTCTCAAAAGTACTTACTCGAAAGAGACATGACTGACTGGGCAGAAGATTATCCCGCAGTAGGTTGCCATTGCTTTCTGCAGTAGACTGGTTGCCAGCCAAGGCTATAGAACCTAATCTGTCCTGTTATTTAACCCATAAATGGAAGGAAGAGACGGATTAATACCTGTCCCAAGGTGATTTGCGCGTAAGTGAATTCAATGAATTAAATTGGAATTTGAACTCGGCTCCTCGATTTCTCGTTCCGAGCCGATATCCACTGCACCACAACGCACAGATGAGTTTAATTGAACAAATACACATTAACAGCTAATGTACGTTGGAAAATTTCGCGACATATACGTTTTCAATTTTTTCTTAGAAGTGAGTGATAGTAAGAGAATCTGTGATGATATATAGAAAAATAAACAAACATACAAGAAAATTGACAACGATCAGGGTAGAGAGAGAGAGATATATATATATAGAGAGAGAGATAGAGAGAGAGAGACAGACAGTAAAACGATTGAGAAAAAATAAAGATAATGAAAGAGAAAAACATTGAAAATTTGAATTTCACATACATGTGAATTTATCCAAGTTGGTACAGAAACCGACACATCTCTTGAACTTGTCAAATGTAATAAGTACATGTTAATACAAGACAGCCGCCGTTTGACTACCGCCATTTCAACAAATAATAAAAATTTGGCATTTCATTACAATAACAAAAAAAAAAACGAAAAAAAAAAACAGCGAGAAATTATTTCTGGTTTAGATTAAAAGAAAATGAAACAGTGGAACCTGTTTTATGCGACCACGTCTACCGCCATCAAAGACTGGTCGCATACGACTGGTGGTCGCTCACTAAAGACTCATGACTTATCCTCCTCACGATCGTATATTTCACTCTCCAAAATGTACATATTTCTCCTAATTCTCCTAATTTAGAAGTTAAGACTGTACTGCCAAAATGAATTTTTGTTAAAGTGGTCGCTTGACTAGTGATTTTTATTCTTCCATGTTGGTCGGTGGTCGCGTTTTGGAAGAGGTTGCTCACTGGGGGTCAATTAACATTAGAAAATCGTCCGTGCATAGAAAAAAGGTTGTTGATAGCAGGTGGTCGCTGACGACGGGGGTCGCATACACTAGGTTCCACTGTATATAGAAAGACAGAGGGAAGCCACGTTACGTCGATGAGAAAGTGATTGAAGTCGAGATGCTCGGTAAGGAACGATTATATTTCAGGTTCTTCTTTCGATTTTGTCAAGAATCTTGTGATAAACGGCAGGAGCACCAAACCAAATATGGCAACATTATTCAATGCACGCAGATTTTTAAATGTGCAAGATGGAATCTGACGAGAACATTTTTCTGCTAAGACACAATAACTCAACTTTCCTTGCAGTAGATGCAGTTATTGATTCGATGTAGTCATGTTAGTGGAAATGTGAATCCAAGAAGGTGCAGAGTGTTGCTCTCCTGGAGTCTAGAGTAATCCATGCTGATGGTATGCAGAAAATGTTCTCTATGGTGGTTAAATGAAATGTTTTTGCGTTAAAATTTACAAGCTATTTCTTGCCCCAGTTAACCACTGATTGAATGTCCTTTTCATGAGCAGATGTCAGATTAATTTTGTCATATTTGCTCTTGAGACAGGAGTAAGCGGCAGCGTTATTTGCATAAATACCTAGATAGGAACTTACTCATTTTTATATTTCATAAAAAGATTCATGGAAAAAGTTTTAATCATTTCGCGAGTTCCACTTCTCAGGACTCTAAATGGCAAGCATCTTTCACTTTAAAATAGCTACAAGTTCAACTCTTTTCAGTAATTCAAAATAGTATTCTATGTAGTTGTTTTTAATCAGTGTTTAAAGTTGCTGATATATTCAGTTAAGTGCCATACGTGATACACGCTTGAGTGATCATGTCTCGAAATAAACATGACTGACTGGGCAGAAGATTTTCCCGCAGTAAGTTGCTATTACTTTCTGCGGTAGACTGGTTGCCAACCAAGGATACAGAACCCAATCTTTCCTGCTATTTAACTCATAGCTGGAGGGAGAAGCAATGGATTAATACCTTTCCCAAAGGTATTTGCGCGTAAGTGAATGCAAAGAATTCGATTAGAATTCGAACTTGGCTCTCCGACTTCGCGTTCCAAGCCGATATCTACTGCACCACAACGCACATCCTGATATTTCTGATGTTTTTAAAGATCACTTGCATCTCTTAGAACGAGGTTTGGGTTTGGGTGGGGTAACAGGAGAAAACGTTCTTAGAGCCACTAGAGATAGGAAGATGTGGAAGCCATGACCGCCTATATCCTGAAAGAACAGAGCACATAGAAGAAGATAAGATATTTTTAAATGAAATCTTATATTCACCCAAGAGTTGTTTAGAGTCATGAAAAAATGATTTTCTAATGTTCACTCAGGACTTGAATAAATTCATGGATAGATAGTTGTTTACCTTGGAAAAATATTAAACGCTTGTATAAGGAGTTTCTATTATAACAGGATATGCGTTGTGGTGTGTTGGATATTGACTCGGAACGAGAAATCGGGGTGCCGAGTTCGAATTCTTACGCACAAATACCCTTGGGAAAGGTATTAATCCGTCTCTTCCCTCCAGTTATGGGTTAAATAATAGGACAGATTGAGTTCTTTAGCCTTGGCTGGCAACCCGTCTACCACAGAAAGCAATGGCAACCTACTGCGGGTTAATCTTCTGCTCAGTCATTCATGTCTCGAAAGAGACATGATCGTCCAAAGCGTGTATTAAATAAGGTACTTAACTGACATTATAACTGCATTGACAACAATTACCAGCTGGTCAATATGAGTCAAATCAGACGTAGAGACAACATATTTGGTCGTATTTGGTGTCTGTGATGTTGATCTGAGTCACAATTTTATCTTGCGCATGTTTCCGTTGCTTTTTATCGTGTACATTTTTTGGTAGATAAGTAACATTTAGGAAGTGCGAAGTTAGGAATATTGGCGTCGAAATTACAATCGGTGAGACGAGTTAAAATTTCCGCCTAATCTGTTATGTTCAATTTTGCACTCATGCCTTTAGAAAAATTATGGATTTCCTCTAAATATTGATTAAATACTAGGGTAAACTGTCGCCTCGCACTAGACCAGTCGTTTGAATATCCAACTCACGCGGCTGATCAATGAAATGACCGCTTTGATTCAAACTCTGTCCTTTCTCACGTTGTGTTTGGTTTTGCTCATAAGGATCGAAACGTTAAGAAACGTGTTTGGTTTTGCTCATAAGGATCGAAACGTTAAGAAACGTGTTTGGTTTTGCTCATAAGGATCGAAACGTTAAGAAACGTGTTTGGTTTTGCTCATAAGGATCGAAACGTTAAGAAACGTGTTTGGTTTTGCTCATAAGGATCGGAAACGTTAAGAAACGTGTTTGGTTTTGCTCATAAGGATCGAAACGTTTCCGGGAATCGTCGTATTGGATTGGTCCAGGCAAAATGAAGACACAAGCAAAAAAAGAAAAAAACAATAGCCTAATAAAATTAAAGGCTTTTATGTACGTTCTTTTGGTACAGTGTTTCGTTCGTCTTGACGTTAGAATTTATCAATTTCTCATGCAAGCAATTATCAGCCCATCCCGCTTCTTAAGTTAAACGTAACACTTCGGCTGATTTGGATAAGTCTGGCACAAAGCTTATTGTCATGGCGGCATCACCGACAGAGTGAAGGACTCTTCCAACCATTACTTATACCTCCCCTCACAAGAGGTGAGAAAGAGTAACCTGAGGAGAGCGCCCTCAGAGAGGCCCGAACTTAGCTGAAAGTCGGTCTACGAACACTTCTACCTTAACGACCTTTACGAATCCCAGTTCTAAGGCCGAGGGTCGAATCATAGTATTACACACTGACTCATATTATCATCCTACTAACCAAGTTCCAAGTATTGTATTCTTTCCGTATTTAATATATTCGTTATTTCCTATTTGGTTGTTTTTTAGTTATTCTTGCTGGACCTTTAACCGGGCCTACGACACTTACGTCAAAGGTTCTATTCAGGCAAGCAGTCACGGGATATCAGACAACGCAGTCGTCTCTCATCTCAGCAATCCTACTGGCCGCTTCAATTCCTTCGTATTTATTGATATCTACCTAAAACCGGTGCCGAGCTGGTATGGTTGGGGAGGTCTGTGATTCCCCTATCTACTAACAAGAGTCTTTTTGTTGTTTAGCTCCTGAAAATAAATTACATTTCCAAATCAGGAGATCGATCCCCCTTCTCACATGAGTATCAGTCACAGGTATTGATCTACCTTGATAACCTCTTTCTTCTCTTATTGGCATCTCACACAAATACTTCACAGTGGGCGTAGGCAATTCCTTCACTCGGTATTTCACTTGCTCCTGCCACCTTGGCTATCCTTCGACCAATCTGGCTCTCGACTGCTTGACGTGGTTTAACTTTGGGTTATCAATTAAAAATTATCATTTCCAATTTTGCTTACGCAAATTTTATATCTTGTTAGCATCAGATAATTACCAGATGGCTTTTCGGTCAGCCCTTTCTCCAACTCTGTCATGGTCATTAATTTCTCCAAGCACAAAGAAATTTGGGAGCAAAGTCATTAATTAGCTGTCAGCCTAAGATCGCCAAAAGGCTTCCAATGATAACACCATCTTCCCGCAAGCAACCCCTCCGACTTTACAGAATCAAGGTTTTTGAAAAGAGAAATCTTCATTCTTTCTCTTGGCATGTCCATCGTTCTATTCATTAACTTTTCATTTACCAGCGCCAAATAGCTTCGGGTGGCATCTAGTCTAAGAGAAGAAAAACTTTGAATTACAGGTTGTGGAGACGATAACAGGGAACCAGTACACTGCTTTTGCTAAGATTGCATGTGTTGTGGATCTTTGTCGCCAATTTGTTGTGGAGTTGTGACGAAACTTCGCCGCAACTTTGTAGTGATCGATTTGGTCGGAAGTAAGACACGAAACAAGAAGGTAGGTTCAAAACAGTGTATTAATATAACAAGAAACAAAATATTCAAAAGACGTGTTAATAATAAGTAATATAGAAATAAGTAAGTCCGAAGCTATTATTACACTGCTTACTTCCTGACTAGTAGCTGTTAACTGTTCTCTGTTAACTACCTTCGTTCACTCCTCTACGGAAGTTACGCAGATAATTTATATGTCGCAAGAAGAAGAGTCCATTCCTCGTAGGAGGGCACCAGAACAGCATGGCAATTCTTAAATAATAAAAACAGGAATCTGTGGATAGTCGTGATCGGCTATGACCTGAACGGATATGACCATTTTTTCTTTTTGAAGTAACATTTACATTTTTCATTTTTACAATTCTCGAAATGTTCATGCAATATGGATCTAATTCTGCAATCAGTTCAATGAATTCTATAAAGATTCCACTGATGAGCCCCGTCACCTTATGAATTCTAAATGTAAAAAACCTTTCACTTGTAGTGATGAAAAAAAAAATAAAATAAATAAGAAGACCAAAATTTCACCATTTCTAAGAATAGGTGTATATTTAGAATCGCTAGAGCACAAAGCCATATTTCGACTAACCAATCAAAAAGCTTTCAGAAGCTAGATATAAGGACGCAAGCCAATCAGAAACGAAGTGGCCCTTTCAAAGTGGATCTCTGGATACGTATATAACGAGACTGAAAATCCACTTAAATCAGAATCTATTCATTCATTTGAAATTTCTCCGATGCGGCGGTCGCCGTAACATACCCAGAGCCTAAATACGGCACTTGTACGACTCGCTGGCAACTTTAGACGGAAAACACCGTATCGGTACATTTAAAAATATGCATCCTTTCTTTCACCGACTTTTGTGCAGTTGCTGTATTGGAAAACATACGTACTTTTCTTCACTACAATGTTAAACAGGCGGTTGCTACATTTGGATATATACACATATATTTACTTTCTCCCAATTTCTCCCTCTTCTCTCTCTCTCTCTCTCTCTCTCTCTCTCTCTCTCTCCCTCTTTCCCTCTATCTCTCTCTTTCTTTCTCTCATTCGCTAGGACGTTTGAACTTCAGAAACTTCAGCTTACACCTTATCCTTCTGTATCGCTATATTGTATTATGTAAAGGTTTATCAACATGTTGATACCTTATGTAAAAGTATTTATCAATATCCTCTGTATTTTCTTTTAATAACTCAAACCAAACCAAATATAGAGACAATCCACCATGCACTTAATAAGATAATCTCCACAATCCACCATGCACTTAATAAGATAATCTCCACAATCCACCATGCACTTAATAAGATAATCTCCACAATCCACCATGCACTTAATAAGATAATCTCCACAATCCACCATGCACTTAATAAGATAATCTCAACAATCCACCATGCACTTAATAAGATAATCTCAACAATCCACCATGCACTTAATAAGATAATCTCAACAATCCACCACCATGCACGTAAAAACTTTATAACAGTTTCAACTCCACTGTTGTTTTTTCATTTGTTACTCATTATTTGATACATATTTTTTTTCTTTGACTTAATTATCTAACAATGCATTACCCCCTCATATTCCATGCTGTCTTCATAATTCCCTAGCATTCTGAGTACATTAATCTTATTAGAAACCCACCCACTGTAAGTGATGTTTGCCTTTTAGAAAAAAAAGTTTGCAAACAAGTAGTATATACACAATTGACTAATCAGGATTCCATCACAGTTTTGCCATTTCTCAATCTTTTATCAAAGTATTTAAGAAACTTGTTTTATTTCTTGCAAAACCTACTGGATTAGGCATATATATCATCAGGAAATTTTTTTCAAATAAAAAATGTCTTAATTTGTTTTCTGTTTCCGCTATCGTCCTGTCTTTTCTTTTTTTACAGCACGTTCACACTTTCATATTGACCACTGCGATCGTCATCTGACTGTTCAAACAATATTGCCTCAAATGAGTTGATATTAGTGATTTACTAAACGTAGTTTACATGTGGTGCACGGCCGTGAGTTTGGAGCACCAAGGGAGGATCGAAATCATTACTCGTTCGTAACTGATTTAGTGAGACAAGCTGGCTAACCATTACATGGGACCGAAGTGCCCAAATAGTTGTTATTAGCTAATTTTACTATCGACTTTTACTATATATTGAAAATATATTTATTCAAAAAGTACTGTTCCTCAAAATACACAGAACAAATCAAATTCAGCAAAATAAATGCTGAGAAAATGTTGTGGAAGTAAACCAATGGTTTCATAAAAACTCAGTAGATGGCGCTGGACTTGAAGACGCCTTAAGAAAGAATGACTCAAACTTTTGTAATTGCATTACCCACGACATGACCCATGTGAATACTGATGTTGAACAGATTACTGAAAATATAGTAAATAAACAAGCCAAATCTTAGCAAATATAGGAAATGAAACGTGGCCTTGTGATTAGAACGTTCGTTTTCAGACTTTGAGACCCGGTTTCGAATTTTAGCATGATCGGTTTGTGAAAGGTAATTCCTTGAAGTTATTGGCTTAGGGAAATGCCTGAAAAGCGTCCCACAGATTGACCCAAGCCTTGTAAGTGAAATTGGATGGAACTGATCATTGATTGCTGTACTAGAACGAAATCACAAATCATCTTGACTGACTTTCTCCTAAATGTTGATCAAGCCAGATGATATGATCTCCAACCGCTGTAATATAATTGCAGTGTAAACAACAGGTTGGCTCTGTAGGTGTGTCTGAGCAGGCGCCTGCGACAAGGATTTGCTAGTTGCCATTATAGGAACAGGAGCACAAGTTGTACATTGTGGTGCAGTGGATATCGGCTCGGAACGAGAAATTGGAGAGCTAAGTTCGAATTCCAATTGAATTCGTTCCATTCATTTACGCGCAACTACCATTGGGAAAGGTATTAATCCGTCTCTTTTCTCACCATCTATGGGTTAAATAGCAGAACAGATTGGGTTCTGTAGCCTTGGCTGGGAACCAGTCTACCGCAGCAAGTAATGGCAACCTACTGCGAGAAAATCTTCTGCCCAGTCAGTTATGTCACTTACGAGACATGATCCCCCAAATGTGTATTACATATGACACTTAATTGACTGAAGATGTAACTGTAAACTTACTAAAATCGAAGAAAAAGAAAATTTCAACATTATTTTTATTCTTTAAAAGAGATAGATAGAAAATAAGATAAAGAGGTGAACATCTGATTTTCTGTATAACCCGGATATAAGAGACCCGAATATCAGAAAACGGATATAAGAGAGTTTTTCTCTGGTTAAAAATTACAGCATGTGGCAATGTATATAAAATAGACCAAACCCGGATATAAGAGAAAGCAGGAATAAGAGAACTTTTATCCGGTCCCGACAACTCTCTTATATCAGGTCTACACTGTATTACAAATTTATGAGAGATAACAACGACCTGAATTGGGAATTCAGATTTCTTTTTATGGTTCAATTGACTCTAGCTTTAGAACTATTAAGCGGTATCCCTTTTTTAATCACTCTAAGAAAGACAATAAAGCCACTAAGACGTAAGGGGGTTACCGAGTGTGAAAGAATATAAGAAAAAGAAAAAGATTATTAATGAGAGAGAACAATAAAAAATAGGAATTAAGAAGAAAGAAGATAACGACTAATATTGCATTTAAATTTTTGAAGGCCAAAGCTGATTAGAAAGTAATGGGCTGAAAAAACGAGAGAAGAAACTGTTAGCATAGAACTTCAACCATCTCAACTGTAAAATGATGAGACCTAACTGTCAATCCATTACTTGGTGGTACAAATGAGTAAAGATCAACAGAACAATTACTATGAAAATATTTATAGAAAAGGTACAGGGACGTTACATTATCTTAAACGAAGGATTCCAGGATACAGTTGATGAAATATAGGCCATAAATAGTTTATGTTGAGCTCAGCAGAGCAGAAGGCGCAAGCCCCGAAGAAATTGTTGAAATTTGTCCAATTGTAGGAACATTCTGAGGTTCCGGTTCACACTTCACCCACGTCTATTGAACAGGTGAAGAGGCTCATCCCTTGTTCCCTGTTTAGGATGTGGTTTCCGGCTTTCTCTTTTCCAATCTTTTCACTCTTCTTTTTTTTTTTTTTTATCAATTGGAGTAGATAGACTAAACTATCACCCGGTTCACACTCCACCCACCTCTATTGAACAGGTGAAGAGGCTCATCCCTTGTTCCCTGTTTAGGATGTGGTTTCCAGCTTTTTCTTTTTCAATCTTTTCACACTTTCGTAGCCCCCTGCGCATCAGTGACGTTACCGCCTTGCTCGGGGTGATAGGATTAAAAACAAAAACAAAAAGAAAAAAAGAAAATATATATATATATATATATATTCTAAAGTTACTGTTAAGTCATTCATCACACTGACATGGATTTTATTTTAATAACAAACACTTAAAAAAGTGAGAACACACCAAATATTTAATAGAAAAAAAAAATTCTAATTAAAAATAAAGTTGCTTCAGTGCCTCGAAGTTTAAACTTTTATCAGTTTAATCGTAGATCTGCTACAGGTCCAGTTACAATTTTGTGAATGCTTCAGGTGATGTGTGCTCGCATTGTCGTACTCGGAGGATGTAATAATGGTAATGGTAATATTAGCCGTTTCCCTACGAGGAAGCATTCGTCATTCAATGACCGAACAACCAGTACTGGTATAAGTTGAGCTTTATAAAATCTTTCTCTAAAAATAATTTCTCCGAATAACCGGTTTCTCAAGTTTACTGTTATCGCTCTTTCCAGTATTGAAGGGGGTTTCCTTCCTAACCTTTTATTTGAAGTAGTAGGGAATGTCAACATCTTCATTATGCCATTATGCCATTATTTTCTCTTCGAGTTACATGTGCTATCCATTTTAGTTGTTGCTGCTGTTGGTAGTTCTCAAGTCATGTTTCTGTTATTTGGTACAGTTCTTTGTTTGGGATTCTGTAGCGCCAGTTCACAATGTTCAAACAAGGATGATCTTTGTCAAGGTCCTCAGATTTTACTCGCTCTGTTTTTTTTTCGGAACTGATTTTTGGAAGTGGTAGTATACAGCTGACAGTTTAGATATTTCTTAACGGATTTGACGCTACGCATGGCATCCATATAAAGACTATTTAAGAACATTTTCAGGTTGATCGTTTGGTTTCGTAGCAATTTGCGGTGTTGGGTGAAACTACCTCTGGTACTGTCTATTCTATGTTCAATTTTCTTTAGCTCCTATATTAAATTTGTTAAACCTGATCCATATGTCGATGTATGTGAAGTGTTTAGTGTTTACTAATTCCACATGCTGATTTTTTTATGACGGCTTCAGCGTAGATGCCATCACTGTTTTCATTCCACTTAAAGGAATTACTAATGAAATTGTTTTTTACGACTTTATTTATAGCTGAAATATATCCTGGATTGTAAGAATAATTCTCTTTTTTAACATTTTTTTAGAATAACACTGACTTTTCTAGATACACGACCAACTATTTAACCCATAGCTGAGGTGAGAAGAGATGGATTTATAACGTTCGGAAGAATATTTGCGCGTAAGTGAATGCAACGAAATCGACTCATCGATTTCTCATTCCGAATTGATATCCCTGACACCAATGGCATATCCCTACGAACTGAAATTAATTACTATATTTGCTACTAATAGGAACTAGTTACTATACTTAAAAAAATGATTTCACTCCTAAACTAGGTGATAAAGCCACTAAGACGCGACGAGTAACTAAGAGTGAAGGAAACTGAGAAAATGTTACTGAGAAGAAAGGATAATAAGAGACCAGGATTAAAGGAGACAGAAAATTGATGTTGTATTTAAACCTTAAGGTCATAGTTTAATGGGAAGAAGAAGTTGGAAGAGGCTTCCACATGCGAGAAGTGCGAGAGAAGAAACTATTAGAAAAAAAATTATTGTTATATTGAACAATTTAAACAGTAAAATGATGAGACCTAGCTGCCAATCTAGTATTGCGTTTAAATTCATGACGTCAGAGTACCAAAAAAGAAACCCCATCAGAATGATTTCCACGGAAAAATCTATAGAAAAGACACAAGGAAGCTACGGTGGCGGGAAAGTGAGTGAAACCGAAATGCCAGCTCAAGACCGATGACATTGCAGATTCTTCCTGATTCTGCTAAACTGAAAAAATGTCTCATTGCCGATGTTTACTGGTCATCTAATCCAATGATAGGTTTTGCTGTTTGATAACAAACTAAAACTAATCGGATGATTATCATAATTTTAATAAAACCTAAATTTCAAATAAATAACAAAAGGCAAAAAATATATTGCTTGAAAGAAGAATGTTAATTCTCACAAAATTTCATAACATTGAAGTTCTCACAGTATTTAACTTTTCCTTCTCTTTTTGGGGCAGTCGCTGTCACTTTTCCAACTAAAGACGACTACCCTCAACTTTTCCATTGAGAAATGGAAAAGTTATATTGTTGTTAGTATGTTTGGGTAAATATCTAATCACCATTATCCAGCTGGAATCAACACTTTGGAGAATAAATATTTACGAGCTCCTGGAAAATTCATCCCACAAACAACATTGGCAGACTCAAGGTGAGTCCAGGTAAAAATAACTAACAGCATAAAACAAGCGACAACTAAATGCCTGTATTGACAAAAAAAAAAAAAAAAAAAAAAAAAAAAAAAAGGAATTACAATAAAAGAAAAACAAACATTTAAAGTCTAATTATAGAAAACATTTAAACTAGAGAATATGCGTTTTTGTGTATGTGAAAATGTGTGTAGGCTTACGTGATAGACGCGTAAGTAAAAGTGTTCAAAAGTCAAGAGAGAAAGAATAACGCACTCGAGTTCTGGTGGCGGCTTTCCAAGTGTAGACTAGAACTTAATGCCAGAACTGAAACACCGTAAGTGTAACAGGCTCGGAAGATAAACGCACACTTTTATATAGATTTAAGGAGCGTCCCATTAGGTAGGATTCTTTTTAGCAAAGTCAAGTGGGATAATCCATAATATCCGGAAAATATCTTATAGATAATCCTGTTACACAAGCACCAGTGAATAATGATAGTGTTTTTATGAGAACATAACATTTGGATTTACAACATAAAACAAAGTCATCGATTTTTTTCGAATATAAACATAAAAATGAACACAAGAGCAAATGGCTTGTTGATTCACGATATAGAGGAGGCAAATATCCTGTTCTCCCCTCTTTCATTGGACTTCCGTATTTCTTTTTTACCAGCCAGGCGTTTTTTTTTAAATTTTTTTTACACGTGATGCAGCGTGATGCTTTATTTATTTATGTTTTTATCCATTAAGTTCAACAAGGGATCATTATTGAAGTGTTAAACAAACTGTAGCACCACTAAAAATAAAAATAAAAATTGAAAATAAAAACTATAAAAATAACATACATCATTTAACTGTTATTTGATTAACAATCAGCAGGAGTTTTGACAAAGGTTCGACTATTCAATAACAAAACTCACTTTTATTTTATTTCCTAATAAGTAGAAACCCGTTAATGACAACACTCCCTGTCATCAATAACAAAGTCAATTACAAGCAGTGGTTCCCCAATTGTAGACACAAAGTACATTTCGTCGACATTGGAGAACAGGTCAGCGAAACCCAGTGGTGAGTTTTCCCATTTGTTCTCTTCTTGTCTTAAAAGCGGTCATGCTTTTAAGTGTAAATGGTTATTAAAAGAAATGCAATACACAACTTTGGGTTGACTGACGAAAGCAGTTATACAAAGCTAAAGACAGTTCTAAATTTTTCTTGGCTGCATTTTAATTGTTGAATCCTTTTTACTTTTTTTATTCATTAGAGATTCCATCTTAGGGAAAATAAAAGTAGGCCTGTACTTTCTTCACACACGTTCACGCGCGTAAAAACTATTGACAGACTATTGGAGAAAATTTATCAACCGGAACTAATTCTAACACTTCGGGTTCTTGATATTCATTTATTTATAGTGTAACCCGGATATAAGACAGGATAAGAGTTTTTTTTTTTTAATCATATCACCCCAAGCAAGGCGGTAACGCCACTGATGCGCAGGGGGCTACGTAAGGGTAAAAAGAATGGAAAAGAGAAAGCCAGAAACCACATCCTAAGCAGGAAACAAGTTCTCTTATATCCGGGTTTCTCTATATCCGGGTTTGGTCTATTTTATATACATTACCACAGGCTCTAATTTGGGACCAGATAAAATCTCTTATATCAGGGTCTCTTATATCCGGGTCATACTGTATATTTATCTATAATATACACAATGGCGGGCCTACTATCACGTCCAGAATAGATGAGCCAGGCCGAGTATTTTAATTTGGATTTTTTCCTCACATACCCACATTTATTTTATTATCTACTTTTCTTCCAATCTCTCTTTTTTTCAACCCCCAATCTTTCCCCACCTCTTGCTTTTTGTTTCGAAAGTAAATTAATTTTTAATTACTTTTCTCACATACCTTTCTATTCCACACTACGTGTCTATTCAAATCCATCATTCTATTCCAACTTACTTGTATATTTCGGAGTGCACTAGAGGCAAAATAAAAGAAGGAAAAAAGAGGAAGTTTCTGTAAAGATATTGATGTGTTAAGGCGTGGTAAATTGCAACAGAGACATCGTTATATGAACTGAGATTTATTTGACATATTTACATAAAGAGGATATACGTATTGTTCTAAGCCATGCTAGGCGTGAAGTGAAAGTGTTACTTGTCGATTCCTACGCCAAGAGGTTAGATGTAAATTGCATGTAGGAAAATAGTTCCATGATATTACTACAGTTTCTGTAAACAAAAAGAAAAAGCAAAAACAAAAAATACAAAAACAAACAAACAAACCAAAAAACAAAAAACAAACATAAAAGGGTTTTAAAAAATATCTTTATTTGTTCAGTATTTATTTTTCGAAAGGAAATTTGATAATGAATGCAAAATTGTTATGTGTTAAATAAAATATCCAAATATATAGAATAACAGTAGTCATGTTAATGTAATATATTTGGCGCAATTTTCGGCACAATTAAATTTTGTGTACCTTTTTCGCAAATTTGGTGTTAGTCTTTTATATTGCGAATACGTGAGCAAACAATTATGACACACGAGGGCGCCTAACGTTTAATAGGCTAGTCGTCTAAGATGCTAAGTTGTATTCGATCCTCACCAGGCTGTTGCGGGGCCGAGAAGGGCCATTTTTGGCGAAAGTGGCACTGATAATAAGGGTTCAGTTGTCAGCAACATCTCCTGGCTGCTGATTTTTGCGAGGTCATGGTCGCTTTTTTGTTGAAAATCATGATATGTAGGAGCAGTAAGCTGCAACAAAGCCCTCCCCTAGATAACTGATCGTATCAATTAGAACAAGACTTTGTAGTACCCCCTTACTAGAGGTCAGCAATAATACTACCTAAACATATTAACTTTGTCTTCTTCTCCCTCCTCTTCTCCAGTTGCTTTCACCTAGGTCACGAACTACTCTTATATATCTAAACAGAGTGAAATACGTATGGTTGCAAAACAAATTCAGACAACTCGGTAATGAAATATAATAACAATTCTTTGCGAGAAATATACGCATAAAATATTTATTTCTCTTCGGTGTTCGAACGACGAAGGCAGTAACAAGTGGAAGACGAAGAAGTTTAAGAGTTCATACAAATTAATACAGTTTACAGCAATATATCAACGAACGTAGTTCAAGGAGTTCATACAAGCGATTATAAGTAATATCACAACAGAACGTTACACTTACTTAGATTTGAAGCGTCGTGATAGGGCGTCGAAAGTCTGTTGACAGCAGCAGCATGAATCTCCCTTTGCGGGTGAAGGAGGAAGACTCCTGATTTTCATTTCTTTCCCTTTTTATGTTTTCGGAGTGGCTCGACGAGCAGTCCCTTTTTGTCCCACGGGAGATTTTGCGATTGGCCGCTAAATTGATTCAGCGGTCACGTTTCAGTGATCAAGTAGACGGAAGTGATGCGTGGAGCCACTTGCGTGGTAGTGTGTTTTGTCATTTCAAGACTGGCACTCCTGAAGATCACTTTCGTTTATCAAAGCAGGGTACGATCTTACTTTTTGTTAGAGAACGTAACACTACTATCCCAGAAATCCCTTCATCTCTCACTCCCTCTCTTTTCTCTCTTTCTGGCCCATCCCTACTGACCAACAACTAGTAGCAGTTCAGTTTTTTTAGTTCCTCAAAAGATTTCACACCAGCCACACGTGCTACTCTCGCCAGCGGACATTTTAACCAGCCACAAGGGGCTCACACAAGAATGTAGACGAAGTTAAATAAAGTTTATTTTAACAGGTTAATATTTGTATCTCTTAATTATTATCCAAAACATACTAGGTACAAATATTACAACTTTATGCAAATTACTAGGGAAGGTAACTCTCCTATCTGAGTTGATCTTTTGGACATGACGCGCTGGAGTGTCGTCGAGTGTTCGCGGTGCTGAGTTTGTATCGTGTTGTCATGTCTCTAGAAAAACGGGTTTAGTTTGATCAATTGCGATGGTATCAATGGTGTTGCCACGCTTGATCGTAAGGTGCCTGTCGGAGCGGCGAATAACCTTGAAGTGGCCTTGGTACGCTGGTGTGAGCGGTAGTTTTACTGCGTCGGTTCTGATAAAAACGAACTCACAATCTCATAGTTGCTGATGGATGTAGGTGCTCGTTGATTGCTGTCATGGAGGTGAGTACTTCAAGCGTGCCATTTTGTGCCGAAGGTCTTGGACGAAAGATATTGTCGGACACGTATCGAGGGAGTCGTTGAAATATTGTCCGGGCAGCGAAAGAGATGTGCCGAAAATTAGTTCAGCGGGCGAACAATCTAAATCTACCTTTACCGTATTTCTCAAAGCGAGAAGAATCAGAGGTAGGTCGTCAACCCAGTTGGTGGTGTCAGGTCTAGTGTCCATGGAAGTTTTAAGAGATCGGTGAAATCTCTCGACAAGGCCTAAAGGGCAGGGATGGTAGGCGGTCATACTGATATGTTTCAACATCTGTCTTCGGAGTGTGGGGGTAATGTAGGACCTAGGGACGCCTAAGCTAACAGAGTGTTGTCGCAGTGTTATTAAGGACGCTGTCATGTCTGTTAATTTGCTTTCGCCAAACTCCATCACTGTTTAGCTGTAATCACGTCGGGAGTCACTATTTGTTGCGGGTCCGAGAAGGGCCATTTTCGGCGAAAGTAACAGTGATAATAAGGGTTCAGTTAGCAGTAACATCTCCTGGCTGCTGATTTTTGCGTGCGCTCTTTTGTTGACAATCACGACAAGTGGGAGCAGTAGGCTGCGACAAGGCTCTCCCAATATATGGCGTTTTAACCAAGTTTGCATAACAAAACAAATATGTTTAACACAAGTTCTTATTTACAGACGGAAGGAATGGCTTCCTAGATAAGCCCGTTAGCAACTTTTGAACACTTGTGTAACTTGTAAATAGGTATCCTCTGTATTATAATAAAGACTGCTGTATATATATATATATATATATACCTCCTGTCAAGTTCATGGACAGAGAGACAATAGCGAAGCAGCGACAGATCAGTCCATTAGAGAAACAATAGCGAGGCAGCGTCGGCTCAGTTCATTCTTTTTATTACTAGCTATTAAACTTTACTACCAGTTATGGAAGCTCTTGCCGCGTGTTTTCTCTTTAACAGTACCTTATCATTTTATTTATTTTTTCAATAATTATACTGTCAAGAATTGATATAACCGTACTGATGAGCTGTGATACAGCGAAACAGATCTGTCTGCGGATGACTATATATATATATATATATATATATTATTTAATTACTTAGCTTTTGGTTATAACAAAATTAGACCAGTACAAAGTGTTCAATACAATTATATTGTAGAACTTTTTAATATTCTTCATTTGTAAACGAGTTATTACGCGACCTAGGTTTCTACCATGTAATGTCATCAAGCGATTTTCAATAACTGATTTTACAGTTTGTTTGTTTTTTGTTTTGTTTTTTGAAGAACGCTCACGTAACGGAGATTTTTTGAGCGCTCACGTAACGGGGAATTTTTGAATGCGCAATTTTCAAAATTAGAAGAAATTATAGCGTTTTCATGCATGGTTGTATGAACCTAAAAGTTATTTTATGTTATGGTTACTCTTAGTCATTATTTCTGTTCTTTCATTCAGTAATTCATTTTTGTTTGGGAATAACATAATAGCTAACTTTGTTTCTAGCACAGTCTACATATTTTACCACCATTGTAAGGCTTGGCTGTTTTCACTATATTCCCCGTTATGTCTGGTTCTTTTCCATATTTTCATTTCAAATTCCACACGTGGCTAGCGAATTTCAAACAATTTTTTAAGTTTTCTATTTTAAATGTAGACTTATGATTGAACCATCTGGTCTTAAAAGTGTCTTTGGTTGATTCCAACAAGGTTTTGTTTTGACCATTTAAGTAATGTACTTTTGCTTTGTAAATGACTTCTTTTGTATTACAAAGTCCTTGCAGTCTGCAGTTACATTCTTTAGTAATGATCTTGTATTGTACAATGCTATTTAAATTTCTGGCGTTTTGTTTCTTTATGAAATTTTCTAAATTACTAGTACAGCTATAACTCAGTTTGATTGTATTTCTATTGAACATTTTTTTTAGTTCTGAGCATTTTGGAAAGTGTTTATCGATCAGTTTTAAAAGTTTTTGTTCTATTTTGATTTTTACTTCTAAGTTAAATAATGGGTTGAACCAGATAACGTTTCGTTTTCTATCATCTTTTTTATTTGTCTGTTTAGTTGAGGATTGTATTCTAAAATGTTCTTATGGCCAGATTTTCTTAATGCATCTTCATAGTTTCTTTTCTTTTCATCAAATATTATTTTGTTTGAGGAAGTTTTTGATAGCCTGTGTTCTATTCCTTCGTGAATGTGCTTTATTTTGCTTTTGGGATAACCATCTAATCATCCCAAAAGCAATTTTTATTCTTACAAACTTCTTTTATTGAACTTAGATTTGGGTAAAGAAATGAAAGATCTTGTTTAAACGGAAATTGTTTGGTTAAAGAATCAATATCTTTATCATATCAATTACAAAATCACACCATTATTTCCTGATATTTTGTTTTATTGGGTGTGGTAAGTTTTATACTGTTTAGTATCCTAGCATCAATCACTTTCCCATCAACGTAACGTAGCTTCTCTGTGCCCTTTTTATAAACATTTTCATGATAATTTTTCTGATGTAGCTAGACATTATGAATTTAAACGCAACGAGAAATCGGGGAGCCGAGTTCGAATTCCAGTTGAATTCATTGCATTCACTTACGCGCAAATACCCTTGGGAAAGGTATTAATCCGCCAATTCCTTCCAGTTATGGGTTAAATAACAGGACAGATTGGGTTCTATAGCCTTGGTCGGCAACCAGTCTACCGCAGAAAGCAATGGCAACCTACTGCGGGATAATCTTCTGCCCAGTCAGTCATGTCTCTTTCGAGACATGATCGCCCAAGCGTGTATCACGTATGGCACTCAACTGACTGACGTGATTTGTAGCCATACCGTTTATACTAACACTTTGTTCAGTCGCACTTCTCACTTGAGGAACTCCCTCTTTCGATCTCTTGCTTTCCAGTTAATCTTCAAAAATTTAAATTCAGTGTCAATTGTTATTTTCCATTCCTTAATTCTTGTTCTTTTATTATTCTCTCCTTAATAATGTTTTTTCTTTTTCTCATATTCTTTTACACTCAGTCACCCTTTGCATGTTAGTGCTTTTATTGACTGTCTCTTATGTATGTTATGCACTAAAAATCAGATGATCACTTCTTTATTCTAACGAGCTCCATTACATGTGTCTTAGTGGCTTTATTGACTTGCTTGAGATAAAATTCTAAAAAAAAAAATAAAGAGAAATTATTGAAAATAATCATTTCTGGTGTCGCACTGACGTAAAACGATCTGTTATTAGTCTAAGAAACAGGCTTCATTTTATTGTTAAACTTTCATTGAGAGCTTTACTAAAATATGAATTAATTGATGAAATAAATGAAAGTAACGACAGAATTTCAGAACAACGTTGTCCTAAGTTTAAGTATTTTGCAAGTTATAAACAATTGAATTTTATAAAAACTTTTATATATTTAATAATTTATTTTAAGATTCTCAGTTCTGGATATTTTCTTGTTCTGCCTCTCTTTTGCCGGGAAAAAGTCATCGAAACCTTGTTGAAATGAAGGCTATAGGTGACAGACTGGTTTAAATTGACACTCTTTATCAAAAATTACCTTTATCAAGTGGATTTGGAAAGGGTCTATGTAACAAAATTTAGTCAAATTAACAGTTTCTTGTAGTTTGTCTGAAACCTCTCAAGACCGAATAATACTAACATAAAATGGCCGCATCAATTTTTTTCTTTTAGTGTTTTCAAATATTAAAACAATTAAAATCTGCAAAATGTAAGAGAATTCTTCTATAGAAGATAATTAAAACGTACCCAACTCTTTTTATATTATATATGAAAAGAACTGGGTACGTTTTAATTAAAGTATTTATTACGTTTTAATTAAAGTATTTAAAGTATTAATTTAAGTATAACCCGGATATAAGAGACCTGATATAAGAGACTCGGATATAAGAGATATTTTATTTTGTCCAAAATTAGAGCCTGTGGTAATGTATATAAAATAAACCAAACCCTGATATAAGAGAACTCATATCCGGTCCCGACAACTCGCTTATATACGGGTTACACTGATTAAATTGATCATAATATGATTTTGGCACCATATATCGGACACGAAATAGAAGTTTGGACATAAATTTATTTGGGTGTATCAGAAAATTATAATCTAGATCTCTATCCCCCCCCCTTTTTTTTGTCAGGTACCGAATCCATTTTTGGCAGTGAATATCTCCACAGAAGAAATCTAAATTAATTAAATGCAAAATTTAATCTCTTTTAGTGAGTTTTTGTTATTCACAAAAAACTACAGTTTCTAGAACCAACCACCTATTTTTTTAAATTTAGAAATGTAAAAACAAATTATTTTAATCTTTCTCTTAAATACGAATAATATAAATACATCATCATAATTAAGCTGGAAATCATTCTTCTTCTTCTTCTTCTTCTTCTTCTTCTTCTTCTTCTTCTTCTTCTTCTATATGACGTGTTCCTTCAAAACGTAGGCGATCACGGCCTTCCACATTTTCAGAAGCTGAGTAGTTTTTCGTTGGAGAAAAAAAAGTAAGTACTGGATTGTTATGTGATGTCTGTCCTTCAATATGGTAGTGTATGCTGGACAATCTTATCAAAGATGAAAGAAAGACTTGAAGCAACCGAAATGTTGTTCTACTGAAGGATGCTGAGGATACCGTGGACCAAATATGTGAGCAACGATGAGTTTTCGGAGAGGATAGAAACGAAAAGAAACTGATACTTAACATCAGGAAAAGACAGCTGAAATTTCTGGGACATGTAATGAGGAAGGAGAGCCTGGATAATCTGGTACTCACGGGACCGATAGAGAGAAGGAAAGACAGAGGAAAACAACGTATGACATACCTGACGGACTTGACCAGATGGATGGCAGAGCAGGATTTGGGAAGAATAACAAGAGGAGTGTTAAGAGCTACAAGGGATAGGAAGATGTGGGAGGCCATGACCACCTACGTTTTGAAAAGATACGGTACATAGAAGAAAAAGAAGGGTGTTGCTGTGTGTGTGTGTGTGTGTGTGTGTGTGTGTGTGTGTGTGTGTGTGTGTGTGTGTGTGTGTGTGCACTCACGCGTGTATGACTAAATTAAGGAGAAAGGAAGTTACTGTTGTGTAGTGTTACTAACGCATTGGAAGCGGTAAGCACTCAACGGTATTTACCCACCTTCCCACGTAAGGCGAGATGTGACACAAGGTCTTTTTAGCATAGATCTTCCCGGCCATATAGCCAGGCCAAAAATATCTATCTTTCCCCAGTCGTGATTCTATCCTTTGGCGGAACCACGACTGGGTTAGTGCTCTCTGCTTTCGAGCAGAGAGCGCTCTCCATCCGAAGGCAGAGAGCTGACAGTGTCAATAGTAACAGAGGCAAATGCCAACTGCAACTGCGGTAAGCACTCAACTACCTCATGTTTAATAGCTGTAGCTATTTATACTCTTGGTGACTTCCTATGTTAATGAGTCACCTCAGTTACTAAAGAAACAGTTCTTACCTTACTGCCCATTCTGTCTTGCCTTCGTGTGTGTGCGGGAGAGAGAGAGAGAGAGAGAGAGAGAGAGAGAGAGAGAGAGAGAGAGAGAGAGGGGGGGGTTTATTATTTTATTTTTAATTTGGCGTTGCTTTTATACTAGTCTCACATGACGATTCTAGTTTCAGAGAACTTCATATCTAACGAGGTAAAGACTTATTTTGCTACACTTTTTTATTTATTTACTAGCTTTAAAGCTCCTTCAGAGGGCCAAAAGAGCAACAATAATTTTGAAGAACTAACTGAATTTTTCTCAGTTCCCTCCACGGAACTTCAAAATCTTACTTTAGCTCTGATTCGGGATATATGTCCAATTTAAGCCATAAGACCGATTTTGGCCGAAATTCATATTCATGCTGAAAATTGAATTCTTCAAATCACAAACATCGCGGAACTTCAATTTATGAAGTTCTTCAAACCCCAAACTCTGCGATCTTCAAAACCTCATGTCAAAAAACCTCTTACTTTAACTCTGCATTTTGAAGAAATAGAATTGACTTCCTCAATTCACAAAATTTTGCCGATATTTTAAATTGAATTTAAAACAATTTTTAAAAAATTTCACAAAGTTTTTGTTGTACTTGAAACTCAATATAAATTAAGAACGGTTAAAATCACTATGACTTTTTTTCTTTTTTTTAGTTATTTTAAAATTTGAATTTTTAACTGTTCTCTTCTCGTCCGGACACAAAACTCAATTTTGGATAAAGAGTAGATTTTTAATCCCGGGATCATCTTGATTCCAAAAAAGTATAAAAAGTCTATGTAGAGCAAGTGTGGCCCGACTTAAAGAAGTTTCAGATACATGGACAGGCAGATAAAATTTTCCGTTTATTTATTTAGATTTTTCAATGCGAATATAAAGAAGCCTGTAACCAGTTTCAGAAACCTGACAGATTCAGCTAACAAAAGTGGAACATTAGCTCTTCTATAAGAATTCGCAGAAAGTGATGATTTTTGTAAAGGGCGCTCACTAAGAGAAATAAGATCTAAGAAGAGACTTAACGTTTTATCTCCTTCGTTAAGATTTATTTGCTTTCTCCTCATCAGCAACCATCGCACATATATCAATTTCATGACATTTCCCCATCATTCTCCTCCGCTTTCGAATATCTTAAAAAACCCAATGTTTTGTTGTTGAGTCACAATACACGCGCGTTGCGCACGCACACAACACCCTTTTCCGGATAAGCGATGGAACCTTGTTTTAAACTGCTGTTATATGCAATGCACTGAGTCAGTTTAGGCAAAACAAATTCATGGAACGTCTAATAAGAAACGAGTTCCCTGCTAATGGTTGGAGACATGGCCGTATGTGACTACCGAGCACACCAGGCATGGGTCCGGGCCGATCCGTGCAATCATAGTGAAAATCCGGGCAAGGAAAAATGTCTTCGTCAGAAATCAAACTAAACAATTCACAAAGAAAGAAAGAAAGAAAGAAAGAAAGAAAGAAAGAAAAACGAAGAAAACATCCGAATAAACGCAGTAAAAATCTGTTTGTTTATTTATTAATTTTAGGAGAAAAGACTGGTTATACTCAGAAAGTCCGAACCCGATTTCCTGCTTTCGTTCACGTTCTGTGCCTAATTTCCATTGGAATAACCGCAAAAATCATAGTTTCTGGAAACGGATGACACTGATGACGTCATCAAATTATCAACTAATAAATCCGGGCACTTTTCTCTGTGCCCGGTGTTTTTTTACAATCAACACTATTAGCTCTTGTGGAAGAATCAGCATAAGCAGATAACAAAGCATTCTCAAAGAGAAAGTGTGAAAAGCTGGCTCCCGCCATGACACCTCATCAGATGACAATATCGTCCCATAAAAGATAAAAGAATTAAAAAAAAAAAGCCGAATAGCAACTCAAACGGTGTTGGCACTTAAAACGATTACGATAAACGCTCGTTATTGTCACAGCCTCACGACAATGAAAAGGTTATAATAGGCTTTTGCAAAAACACCAAGAGGTAGACAATTGAATTTTCTGTCCTAATTAATTATTCATGAATTATGGGATGCACCCTTTTTTCTTTCTTTCCTTGGCTGCCATTACACATTTACTGGCGCACGTATACCGAAAGAAAATTGACGTCTGCCGAAGAGCGACGATTAGCAAGTTAGTTCAAATTTTGCATCGTTACTGAGTTTAATCCTTACTTGGTTCCCTAGTAATGTGATTCCATTCCTGACTAGGGTAAAATTCTTTTTCTTTTATGACGTAGGCGATCATAGCTTTCTACATCTCCCTGTTCCTGGTGGCTCTTAGCACTCTTTCTCCTGTTGCACCAAGCAACCCTCTTTCCGTCATCCACCTGATCAGGTACTTCAAATATGTTATCCGCTGCTTTCCCCTGTCTCTCTTTCCCTCTATCTGGCCTGTTAGTAACAGGTTCTCCAAGCCCTCCTTCCTCATTGCATGTCCCAGGAACTTTAGTTATCTCTTCCTGATGCTCAGTATTAATTTTCTTTTCGTTTCCATCCTTTCCAAAACCTCGTCATTGCTCGGTTCATGATATTCGCAGCATCCTTCTGTAGAACCACATGTCAGTTGCTTCAAGTTTTTCCTTCATCTTCGAAGATATTGTCCAACATTCACTGCCATATTGAAGAACCGATATCACATAGCAATCCAGTACTCTCCTCTTTGTTTCTAGCGAAATTGTCCTGTTTCTTAATACTTTACTCAACTTCTGCAATGCTTCTTTCGCCATGCCTATTCGCCTTCGGATAAAGGGTAAACTTAAGCATTTGTAATTTGAAGATATTTACCAATTTGCTGAAGAGTGATAGTTTAACAAATCCGTCTCGCTATGCTCATGAATTCGCTACGGAATTAATTTTTTTTTTTTTTTTTTTTAATCATCTCACCCCAAGCAAGGCATTCCACTGCCACTATTGCGCATGGGGCTACATAGGGGAAGGTAAAGAGAAGGAGTGGATAGACATAGGGAATGTCAGGAGAAAGGTGATAGATGAGTAAGGATAGCGAGGATGAGTGTCGGGCAGATGGGAAGAGTGTTTGATAGAATGGGACCAGGTTAGTGTGTTAGGAGGTGTCTATTGACCTTACATTTAAACTCCTGGAGATTGTAGCCGTCGGGGAAGCAATCGTTTGGAAGAGAATTCCACAGTCGGGAAGTGCGAGGAAAGAAACTGTTGGAGTAGAAGTTACGGCTGCATTTTATCGATTTCACTGTAAAAGGGTGGGATCTAGTTGCTAATCTAGTATCTCGTGCAAATTCGTATTTAGGGGACACCACTGATCTAAGTTCATCGGAGCAGAAGCCGTAATGCGTCAAACAAGACGGAATGTATATTTACCTCGTCTCTCTACTGAGACGTGATGTGACACAAGGTCAAGTTTATTGTGGGGAACCCAAGCGCGTACGTTCGGGTTAGGAAAAAAAAAACACAGAAAAAAACATGATGGAATGCACCAACATATAAATTACAAATTGTAGGCACCAATATCAAACAAGTACAAAAATTTAAATATCTCTGATGTATTTTAAAAAGGACGTAAAATGCGACACCGAAACCCGAAGGTGCATAGGGTTAGCAAAAGATGCCTTCTAAAATCTAAGCAAAGTATTAAGAAACAGGAAAATTTCATTAGAAACAAAGAAAACAGTACTGAACTAATGAAATCTCAGTCGTTCTATATGGCAGTGAGTGTTATACAATCGCATTACAGATGAAGAAGAGACTTGAAGCTACAGAAATGGGGTTCTACAGGAAGGGGATGATAATACCATAAACTGAACATGCGGAGAAACTTTACGTTTTAGAGAAAATGGAAATAAAACGGACACTTATACTTAGCATCAGAACCTGGCAGTTAAGATTTCTATAACACATAGAGAGGAAACCATATCGTAATGTCCAAAACAAACATAGGAAAAAATTTTCTCAATTTTATTCATAAGCACTTCAACTATTCCCTTATATTAAAAAAGATTTTTTAAATCAAAAACTATGTTAAGGTTAGCTAAGTTAAGTGCCATACGTGTTACACGCTTTGGGCGATCATGTCTCGAAAGAAACATGACTGATTGGGCAGAAGATAATCATGCAGTATGTTGCCATTGCTTTCTGCGGTGGACTGGTTGCCAGCCAAAACTATAGAACACAATCTGTCCTATTATTTAACCCATAACTGGAGGGAAGAGACGGATTAATACCTTTCTCAAGGGCATTTGTGCGAAAGTGAATGCAAGAAATACAGCTGAAATAGCTATAGTTACGCTAAAACACCGATGAATGCATATCGCAACATAACAGTATGATATTAACAAACACATGGCCAACCTACGAAATACATGTCAGTCAGTTAAGTGTCATACTTTATACACGTATGAGTCATCATATCTCTTGTGATCCATGACTGACTAGGCAGAATATTTTACCTCAGTGAGTTGCCATTTCTTTCTGCGGTAGGAGGAGAGTTCTGGGGCACATTTCTTCAGTACTATGACTGGGATTCCGTCACCGCCGCTCGCTTTGTGTGGGTCAAGTTGTGCAATTATCTTGGCGACCAGCGAGGGTGTAATGTGGACGTTATTTAGTTGAGCCTTAGTTCTGGGTGGGAAGTCTTGTGTAGGTATTCCTAACGAGTTCAGTGTCGAATTGGTTGAGAATCTACGGGCAAAGCATTCGGCCTTGTCGGCTGGGTAGGTGAGAACTTCAAACTCATTGATTAGTGGGGGTATTGAAGTCTTGTTCCTGCTGAGCACGCTTTTGCAGAGACGCCAGTAAGTTTTCGAAGCCATTATCAACGCCGAGGTGATTCAGCATCTCACGGCCAACAGGCTTCTCTCTGACAAACAGTACGGGTTTCGCTTCACCAGGCCTACTGCTGATATGCTAACGACCATTACAGAGTACATATACCGGGCACTCGACAAGAATGGTGAAGCCCGAGCCGTTGCCTTGGATATCTCCAAAGCATTCGACAGGGTCTGGCATGCTGGCCTCTTGTGCAAACTGCGGAGCTACGGGATAACTGGACATCTGTTTGACCTCATCCAGTCTTTCCTCTCTAACCGCACATTGAAGGTGGTATTAAATGGGCATGCCTCGCAAAACTAACATACGAACGCGGGCGTCTCTCAAGGTTCTATCCTAGGTCCCACACTCTTTCTGATCTACATTAATGATCTCCCCGACACCATTAGATCCCAAGTTGGCATGTATGCCGATGACACAACAATCTACTCTCGCATCGATCAAAAACCAGGTGTGGACGACAAAGTGAACCTCGCTGCCGTACTTGAAAGGGACCTCCAATCCGTAGTGGCCTGGGGTAGGAAATGGCTGGTAAATTTCAATGCCTCTAAAACGAAGCTGTTATCAACTAACCACCATAGACAATCGCATCTACCTTAGCATGGGACAGGCTAGCCTTCCAGAGAGAAAAATACTACGCCTATTTGGCCTTACACTTTCGGCGGAACTCAAATGGAATGACTATATCGAATCCATTGCCAAATCCGTTGCTATGAAAGTCGGCTCCCTGTGCAGGGCCCGGAAGTTTTTCCCACCTGAATCTATTCTGCACATATACAAATCTACCATCCGCCCGTGTATTGAATATTGCTGCCATATCTGGTCGGGTGCCCCTGCTGCTCTCCTTGGGCTTCTTGACAAAATACAAAGGAGGATCTGTAACGTGGTTGATACTGACTTGGCAGACCGGCTGCAACCACTCTCTCACCGGCGTGATGTGGCTTCCCTGTGCCTCTTCTACAAGTACTTTCATGGCTACTGCTCCGATGAGCTTAGATCACTGGTGCCGCCTAAGCACGAATTTACACGAGATACTAGATTAGCAACTAGGACCCACCCTTTTACAGTTAAACAAATAAGATGTAACCGTAAATTCTACGCCAACAGCTTCTTTTCTCGCGCTTCCCGCCTGTGGAACTCCCTTCCACAAGTCTGCTTTCCCGACAGCTACAATCTCCAGGTGTTTAAATATAGGGTCAATAGACACCTCCTATCACACTAACTCCCAATTATTCTCAGAACACTCTCATCTACCCAACCCTCATTCTCGGTATCCTTACCCGCCTATTACCCACCCTCAGACATTTCCTATATTTAATCATCCTTTCTCCACTCTATGTAGCCCCCTGCGCAGTAGTGGCAGTGACATGCCTTGCTCGGGCTGAAACGCTTATAAAAAAAACAAAATAAAAAAAACTTGTTACCAACTAAGGATATAGAAACTAATCTATCCTGCTATTCAACCCATAGTTGGAGGAAGCAAAGATAGATTCATGCATTTTCAAAGAGTATTTGCACGTAAGTGAATGCAACGAATTCAATTGGAATTCGAACTCGGCTCTCCGATTTCGATTTCTTAGGGCAATATCCATTGCTTCACAACGCACATCTCAGAAAATAAAAGTAACTCTACTAAAAATAACTGCCGAAAAAACAAGACCTGGCCATTAAGCGACCAGTACATGACCGAAAGTATATTTCATTCTGATGGCGATGTTAAATTCTATTTTGGTTCCACTGAGAACAACCGGAAATCTTGTTCCTACCATCATCAAATGACATTATGCAATACTGAATACAGTAACAACGCTGCTCTCTCAAAATGTTTTTGTCAATTAAAAAACAACAGCAACAAAAGCTCAGTTATCACCTGGGATATCGTGGCAAAAACTCTTAACGGAAAAGGAAAGAGATGTAATTTATGCTGTTTGGAAAAGCTAGTTAAAACACTTAAATAACTCTAATTGAATTTTTTAACAATGTGAATTACGTTTGCGAATGTAAGGACCGGTTATGTAAATAACAATTTAAAAAAAAAAATTACAAAGAAATAGGAGGTTTACTCGAACATAGGTATCCACTAAAAATAATGTTTAAAGTAATAGGAACCATTATAGATTAAAAAATATCGTATAGTATATACTAATATTTTTAAAATCAAATGCAAATGTTGAAGAATGATTGAGATATTTTTAAGACAAAGCGATATTAAATTGAATATAATGACGTATTGGTCATGTCCTAACAAAAGACTGGCCAGAAGAGTTAACTCAGCGAGTTCATAGCCATTGATGTTGTGGATAGTCTGCTTTGTCATTGTCATATTATGGTCAGTTATTAATTTATTGTACACCTGCATTAATATCGTTGTCTAATTTTTAAATATCCAAAGATCGATAATGTAACTAGTAATTTGCGCATCGGTTTTGTTTATAAAACACCTCTGCTGCCATGGCTTTAGTAGATGGGGTGCTCCTTAGACTCTAAAGGGTTACGGGTCACGTGATCTTAGCTATGCTGCTAATTCTTTTTTCTTTTGCACCCCCTGCATTTGTCTGAGAACCTCCTGTTTAACACATCACTCAATAAATCCCGGGCATAACTAATAAAACTACAACTTTTAAGTAAAATTTAACTTTATTCATCAACAGAGTCTCTTTCTAAGGTGATACACTGATTCCAACGCTTCTCTAAGAATTCGATGCCTGTAGAACGATTTATCTTTGGCCTCAAAATACGCCTCAAAATATTTCTTCATTGGAGCCAAATCTCTTTTCCTGGAGCATTCTTTTGAGGTCTGTAAACAGCCAGTAGCTAAAACCTAGCCTGCTTATGCTTGCGTCTTTGGTCGCTTTGGACGGCTTTCACCTGCTGCTGTTCACTCAGCTGACTGCCGATTTGACTCCGGAGTAAAGTGGTGGATCCATGTTTCATCTATTGTTACATATTTGCGCAAAATTTTCTTGTTGCATTGAAACAGTTGCAAACAACTCTCTGAATCGTCGACGCATAGTTGTTTCTGATCGACTGTGAGCAAACGCGGCACCCACTTTGAACACAGCTTTCTCATTTACAAATGTTTATGGAAATGGTGAATACACTTCCTTCTGATATGTTCAACTCCTCTGCTATCTCAAGTAACTTCAATTTATGATCGGTCAAATCGAGTTTGTGGATTTGTTTGGTGTTATTCGGGCCAACTGCCGATTTTGAACGACCTGAGCATTCAGCGTCATTTGTGTCTATATGACCGCGTTTTAAGAGAGCATACCACTTTTTAACCGTTGTTTCCGAGCTGAGTCCGAATAACACTTAGCAAGCCACTGAACAATATTTTTCCCATCAGAAAGTAATACTTTATCAACATGCAAAATTCAGATTTTTCCATTGTTTTAAAAATTTTCAACAGTAGCTTCACTTAAATAACTGTAATTTCTAAACTAATAATCTGACTGGGCCCAAATTTTGTCACGTGCCATTTGAAGGTTAGTACTTCATAAAAAACATATGAATTTGTTATTATTGGCGCCATCTATATGTCAGACTCTGGCTTATTGAGTGATGTGTTATATCTTGCACTATTCATTGGAATTCTCTGATGTCTCATTTTCAACTGTCACCCACTTCTAATGTATGGCCTGAGAGTTACGTCCAAAAATAAAGCACACAGTCGCCGTTAGGTGTTGACCTGTGTCCACTATTATATTTATCTTTATATACGATTTATCCCTGTTATTGAGCCTTCATAAATATAGCATACCTTAAAACTATATATATATATATATATATATATATATATATATATATATATATATATATATGTCATCCACATACAAGCCTGTTTCGCTGTATCAGTGTGGCTAGACATCCACTTGCTTCTCGCAGAGACGTAGGGGTCTGTAGATTTTGAAATCAGCCGACTCCAGTTATGTCATTGTTCATTTCTCCCCTAACTGGTATACTGCATTGTGATATTATTGTTTTGCGATGATCGGTGAAATAATGTACGGTCCCGGTCTGCAAAATTAGCACCCTTTCAATACATTTTCTTGTCAGTGAATTCTGTCCTCGTTTGATAAAATTGGCATTTTTAAAAAATCAAAACGGTTGTCAAGTCTGTAACGGCGAACCACCAGAGCGTTTATATTGATATTATGCAGAATATCTTCATTTAAAAAAAGAATATGAGTCTTATACATAGTGTTTCATTGTAATGATGCTTAGTGCCAAAATTGCGATTTTTAGTAGTTTACTAGTAAAACGGAATTTTTGGCAAGCAAGTTTTTTGTCATAAAGTGCTCGATAACAAGATAGTGGTAGAGTGTTAATAGAATTACTTTTAGAAGTTTATCACTTAGCTGAGCAGTTATATTTCAGTCATGCTGACTTCGAAGCTTCGGGAAAGCATTATGAAGGGTTTTTTACTTGAGCAAGATAAAAAGAGGTCAACATAATAATAAGCAATAAGAGCAATAAAAAGCAGTTACTCACTTGCAAATCCTACGCAACTTAAGAATCCCTCACACA
Organism: Ascarosepion bandense; assembly: GCA_037127315.1. Taxonomy (NCBI): domain Eukaryota; kingdom Metazoa; phylum Mollusca; class Cephalopoda; order Sepiida; family Sepiidae; genus Ascarosepion; species Ascarosepion bandense. The sequence continues at coordinate 4,009,922 of JBBBDQ010000238.1, read as the reverse complement.
CAAAGATACTAAATTATACCAAACTTCATATAAATACGAATAAAAATGGGAAACAAAACCAGAAAAACCCTGAAGAGTGAAAACATCACAATAATGCCTTGAAGAAACGCTGAAGTCGATACAACTGAAATAACACTGCTCAGTTAAGTGATAAACTCCTCCACATTATATATATATATATAGATGTCCAGTCCGTAAATGTCGAGGATAATCCAAGGAGATCAACTTTTTATATATATATATATATATATATATATATTAATGCAGGTTTCATTGAATAATATAGACAAGTTTTGTCTATTAATTTTGTGTAGGATCCGTTCATACCGTCTGATATACTTGATGGTGATGTCGTTAAAAGACAACAAAAAATCACAGTATTTGTTGAATTTTTTATCAGGTCTAAGCTTTCGGCTCACATAAGCCATTATCAAAGAGTAAATAATAACACACAGTAAACATAGAACATTTAAGCTATTAACAATAAAGATAATTGAATTGAAAATATAAGTCCATCCCTACCGTGGCGGATGGCCGAAGACAGTGACAAAATAGTGGTGTTGTGGTCCCTGGTCTGATTACAGACATTTGAGTACGTTGTTGGAAATATCGAAATTGATTGTATTCAAACCAGGTTTAAACTGTTTAATGTAGAGTGCTTCGAGGATTTTTAGTTTCTGCTTATTATTTTCTTGTTTGAGTATGTACGTGTTATCAACAAGCGTTTTTCTCAGAAGTGTGCGTTGATAACCGTGTTGTTCTAAATGACGGAATATATTTGAATTTTTATTTAAGTGCAACGTCAGACGCCGTGAGAGCGAATTTGTGGTACCACTATTTTGTCACTGTCTTCGGCCATCCGCCACGGTAGGGATGGACTTATATTTTCAATTCAATTATCTTTATTGTTAATAGCTTAAATGTTCTATGTTTACTGTGTGTTATTATTTACTCTTTGATAATGGCTTATGTGAGCCGAAAGCTTAGACCTGATAAAAAATTCAACAAATACTGTGATTTTTTGTTGTCTTTTAACGACATCACCATCAAGTATATCAGACGGTATGAACGGATCCTACACAAAATTAATAGACAAAACTTGTCTATATTATTCAATGAAACCTGCATTAATGAAAAAATGCTGCCAAAATACACACAATTTATATATATATATATATATATAGAAAGCTTAATGGATGTTATCTAGAGAAATATTTTCAATAGGAAGACATTAAAAAGTAGTTACTCTTGCACTAGCAATATTAATAACATCGTCAATTCACACAATAATGTTATACTAAATAAATTTTATAACAATCAAAAGACAGATAATACAAACCTCTGTAACTGTTGAGTCAAAAACAAATGCCCAGTTGGAGGTATATGTAGATCCGAAGAGGTAATATACCAAGCAACCATCTATCCTAGAGAATACAAAAACAAGAAAAAGATATGTATAAGAATTTCCGCCGGACCATGGAAACAACGCCTATATAATCATAATCAATCATTTTCTAGCCCCACCTAAAATATCAAACCGCTCTCTCTAAACATTTCTGGGAATTAAAAGACAGAAATCTCCACCCTCAGATTGAATGGAAGATTATAAGGAAATTTCAGACCCCCAACAGCTTCAGAAGCAGATGCAATTTATGTTTAGACGAAAAAATTAAAATTATCAAATTCAGAGAATCTAGCCAATTATTAAATCGAAGAAACGAAATAATTTTCAAATGACGTCATAAAAATAAGTTTAAACTGTCTAACATAAAATCTTAGAATTACCCCATTCCGACACACTTGCCGGTTCTTTCATATCTTATCTGGATCATTTGTTGAAGAATTTTACGGACCGAAGAAGTGAGGATAGAGATCTACTATGCAATGGGTTGACATGCCAGTATAAGTACGCAACAACTTTATATCATTGATGTACGAAGTTAAAATGTTCTGTCTTGCACTATGTGATTGTAAATGATTTTACTGTAATTACTTCAATATAAATATTTCACGGGTATAATGGTGCACCTAACTGTAAGGTTAGATATAAGTTTTTCGTGTATATGAGTGCACCTAATTATGTACATGTTCCCAAGTATAGTTATGAATATATGTGTTAGATGTATTATTGTATGTATTATTGTGTGTATTATTGTGTGTAATATTGTGTGTATATGGGTGCACCAAGTTATAGGTATATTTCATGTATAAGAGTGAACCTAATTATGTAGATATTTTTCTTGTATATGAGAACACCTAATTATATGTAGGTTGTGTTAATCTTGGATGTAGTCGATTGAGCATTTTTGAACTGATTATACCTTTACACAATAATTATATGTGGATATAAATAGATGAATGTATTTTTTTTTAATCATATCACCCCGGGCAAGGCGGTAAAGCCACTGATGTGCAGGGGGCTACGTAAGAGTGAAAAGATTGGAAAAGAGAAAGCCGGAAACCACATCCTAAACAGGGAACTAGGGATGAGCCTCTACACCAGTTCAATAGACGTGGGTAGAGTGTGAACCGGGCGATAGTTCAGTCTATCTACTCCAAATGAAAAAAAAAAAAAATAAGGAAAAGTGAAAAGATTGGAAAAGAGAAAGCCGGAAACCACATCCTAAACAGGGAACAAGGGATGAGCCTCTTCGCCTGTTCAATAGACATGGGTGGAGTGTGAACCGGGCGATAGTTCAGTCTATCTACTCGAATGTATGAAGAACACATTTATATGTACACACACACACACACACACACACACACACACGCATATGTGGGTGCGGGAGCATCTACGAGTAGATGTACGTATGGATGTGGGGATGTGTGTAAGTATGAAAATATATGCGTAATTTGTGAGTATGCGTGAGAATTGCTAGCATACTTAAATATATGTAGAACTATTTATATGCGTGGAAATCCCGTCTTTATAAAAATATATATGTGAGTATACGAACGCAAAATTCATATGTGGGCATGAATGGATGCAAGTCTTTAGGTATGTGTAAGTATAAACACAGTTGCATTTGTATGTACATATGTGGATATGTGCGCATGTGTGTATGTGGATATAAGTGAGTGTACATGGGTGTGTTAATTTGTAGGGTTGCAGATACATACGTATCCATAGAATTGGGAGTGAGCGTTTAATACTTGGTGATCAACATCTTCGTGACTGGTCTGGATACCCCCAACTGAGATGACGCCAATGTCTGTCCTTAATCTTTTTACTTATTTTTATCTTCAGTTAAAAGAAATGCTTATTCCGGTAAAAAGTTTTGTACCAAATGGAACGAATATATTGTGGTCTGATGAAATGAGCTAATTTACCTCATTGAAATGAATTATAATTTATAACTAATTTAAATGACGTGTTGAATTTTCCTTTATATATATATATATATATATATGGATGAAATAAAATTCCGTATCCAAAGAAAAAGTGCTCAATACAAAGTAGAGCGAATAACATTTATTTAGAATGTATAACATAAATATGTCATAACATCACTACAAAAGTATCTACTTATATATAAAAGCACACCTAGATATATGTATATACACATATATACCAATATATGCATATATACACATACACATTACCAAGTAAAACAAAATATCAATAGGTCTGCTAGTACTAAAAACTATATGTACAACTATATACATACATACACTAATACCTAGTCAAATCCATGCACCCAAGTATATATTCTAATATAAACAAAGTGAAAAAAAAAGTGGAGAAATTTATATATGATGATGACAATAGTCCTAATAATGTAAATACTGTAAATTGTACCCTATCTCAGAAATATAGACAAATATATGTTCGGATGTTCTTGTATGCGTGTCTATACATACATACATACATACATACATACATACATATGTTTATGCACATATATATGTGTGTGTGTATATATATATATATATATATATATATATATATATATATATGTGTGTGTGTGTATATATATATATGTGTGTGTGTGTGTGTGTGTGTGTGTGTGTATTTTTCTTGCCAATGCACGTTTATATCCGCGTATGCTTCTGTGTAAATATTCCTGCGCTTATTTGCGTATATTTATGCCAGAAGTTGTGTATAAGTAGTTTCATGTATGTGGTTATATTTTTATTTTGTATATGATGATAAAGTAAAGTGGATCTAATTGTCGATTAATAATGCTGATCTCTATTTTAATCAAATATTAATATTAATGTCTCAATAAATAAATTGTTTTTAGAGTCTGTTCTCATATTCTTCAAATTAGAAATTGCTTTATTTTGATTGGTCCACTCTGTCTATGTAACAATGCCTCCCTGATTGAGAGGGTTTGGTTAGTCTTGAACCTTTTAAAACTCTTCAACTTGAAATAAAACTTATCACTTGATAAGACACAAATAGTGTCGAAAAAAAAAGCTATTCACTGATATTATAACATATTTATGTTATAAATTATTGGCGTGTGCATACGCCGCTCACATATAACACGCTAAAGTTTTCCCTTCTCTGATTCCATTTGCCTGTAGCCTAGGGACTAGCGACTCCGACTGACACCAAATCCCTGATGAGCTGTTATACAGCGAAACAGGCTTGTATGTGGATGACGAATATTATGCTCTCATTACGATTGAGCACTCTAAAGAGGAAAATTTGAAAAAAAAAACAGTTACCATTTCGGTGATATATGCATAACTCTTCATCAATGAATTAACTGGCGTGTGTATACGCCGCTTATATATAACTCGCTAAAATTTTCCCTTCTCTGATTCCATGTGCCTATGGCCTAGGAGTTAGCGATTCCGATTGACACCAAATCGGTCGAGTTTCTATCGCGGCCGGAGGCAAGTAGATGTCTAGCCACACTGATGAGCTGAGATACAACGAAACAGGCTTATATGAAGAAACGATATATATATAAACAAATGGTATCCAGTTTGTGCTTGGAGGAGTTCATTACAATCTTCTCTATCTAGAAAACAATCATCTTCCATAGATTTTGCAAAATGTCCTTGATGCATTTAAAAATATTACTGAGTGAATCAACAATACAAAGAATATCCTGGAAGCCGTCGTAGTAAAACATTAGATAGTACAAGATTAGGAGTCGAATTTTTTTGCTACAGTTTGAGGATTGTTATTATAAAGAGAGAAAATATGGCTCTGGCCCATGAAAAAGTCTCTACGAAGATTTGTACATCAAAAGAGAGATAATAGGGGCTTTTGGCTGGTCAGAAATCAGAGATTCTCTCATTAAATTGTGGATTGACCTGGCAAACTGTTGCTTAACGCATATGTGAAAGGCGAGTTTTAACAGAGTCACGTTGAACAAATATCTAAATGTTATAGAAAATCTCATCCATTCTCCCGCGTGACTTATGAACTTGGGTGTCGGCCATCTTTTGCAACCTAAAGAACATAATATCAAACGTCTGCTGTGTAACGTCCGATTAACTGATATAGCCGATAAAATCGACCACACCCTTTTTAAAGTTCTTTTTGTATGTTCATGAGTCCGTAATAACTAAACGGAGATAAGAGATTCACCATCACGTGATTTTTTTTCTTTTGTCAAGGGACGAAGAAGTGTCTCTTTGCTTTCCCCACTTACTAATGATAACGGAGAAACATTGCCATTTTCATTTTAGAAATTAAATTCGTCGTCGGGAGACAACTCATGTTTTCTTACTGATTGGCCGTCAGAAATGGTGTTTTATTGACAAATGTTTACTCCCGGGTATTTATACTGAAAAGTCAGTAAGTCTACTAGGCACAGAAGGTAACACTCGAGAGGTTTGTTTTATTAATAAGAGCGCATCGGTTAAGTATTGCTTATTTTGCTCAACGAAAGAAGAATTTTCATAATTTATTTGCTGAATAAAACGAGAAAATAACTAATTTTCAATCCCTAAGTTTTAAAATGAATTTTTAAAAATGAAAATGCTTTCTTGAAGCTTTCATTTTCCCTTTAATTGAAAGCTAAATGATTAAATTTACTATTTCCAGTAAGTAAAATATTCTGGTGTATTTCAAACAAAAATTATATTGATTGGCTTCTATCATTAAAAAGCTGCAATTTTTTAAAAATTCAGACGTATTTGTAAACAAAATTAATTCCCGGTTTAAAAATCTTGCAAAAATAAAATATACAGCTGTGACATGTTATTTTAGGAAAATTAGAAAATTTAAAGTTAAATTAATATGATTTGACACAAATATTACTTGCTTATAGTATATAATATAGTATATATATGGAGTATACGCGCATTTCTTAATCACGGAGGTCTTGTTTGTTCTGACGTGTTGATCGAGGACTAACAGCGAAACGTGTTGACAAGCTAAGTATGATTGACCAGAATTAACATAAATTGATGAAACCTAAGTGGACGTTTTCTTTTTAGTTTTTAACTACCTAGTAATACAAAAAATAACAATATTTTCAGCAACTAACTAATATTTTATTGAATTTTAGTTTTAATTATAATCTTACGTTTAAAGATGGTTTCTAAAAAAATTGTAGTTGCATTAGTGAAGGTACCTACATTCATAATTAATTTAAAAATGAGGAAACCAAAAATTAAAAAATAAAACTTACTTTAAATTATTACTTGTACAATTAAATTTTATTGTATACAATAATACAAAAGCGCTTAAATTTTATTACCGCAGGTGCTCAAACTGTTCTCCATCACAATTTACACAGCTTTGAAGTCTACCCATCACGCTTCGACAAAGATTTTTCAAGATTAAACCTACTAACAACTTTTGAAACATCCCCTATGTTTAATAGCTTTGTTATATTACATCAACACTGTCATATTAACACGAGTACCCAACGTGCGATATATATATATATATATATATATATATATATATATATATATATATATATATATATATTCACTATCGGCCATGATTATTAGGCTACCACAGTTTTTTTTAAATTGCTGTATTTCATACTATTTTTAGCCTTTATTGCCAAGTGGATAATTCTAACTGAAAATAAAATAGTTCTTTTATTAATACTGCACAATAACATGTGCATCAAATGAACTGTTCTGTTGTTCAGTTTTTGTGCTCTCTTCTTCATGCTAGTCTCTTATTTTTATTGCCGGTCCGAAGCAATGGCTTCCTGGCTGCCTTGTAAAATTTTGCAAAGTAATAATAACAAAAGAACCATTCTATTTCATTTAGAATTACCCACTTGGCAATAAATACTCAAAAAAGTATGAAATACATCATTTTTTTAAAACTGGTGTGGCCTAATAATTATGGTCGGTAGTGTATATATAGTCATCCGCAGACAGATCTGTTTCGCTGTATCACAGCTCATCAGTACGGTTAGATATCCGATTGTTTTAACCCAGGATTGAAACCCGACGGAATTGGCGTCAGTCAGCGATTCTACTTCTGAGCTATGGGCGTTCGGTAGAAGGAGGCAGACTTTTAGCGTATGATGCATCATGCACCAGTAGCTAGAGTGCTCTAATTCATTACTGAATGAACGATTATATGTATATATATATATATATATATATATATATATATATATATATATAGATAGATAGATATGTGTGTGTGTGTGTGTGTGTGTGTGTATTTAATGCAAATAATTTGTCACTTCAACTGAGCATGTTCATGTCAACTTCAAAGTTTCGTTGAGAACACCGTTATGATGGCGTCACTCATCAGGACTGGGCCTTTTTAATCTGCTGTCATCTCCCGGATTTTTTATTATTTATATTGAGCTTAGTGTAATGTCATATTTTGTTGTGTGACTGGTCTTATATATATATATATATATATATATATATATATATATATATAAACATAGATCATTAATATCTAACAAAATACGTAGTTCCATAAACTACACTAGTTTAACGAAATTTTTAAATGCCGCCAAATTTTCGTACATTTTGATTAAAAGACCTATTTATCCGGCTTCAAATTCAAGTTTGTCACACACACCAGCTGTTAGGGACTGTTGCATATATATATATATATATATATATATATATATATATATATATATTATGAACCTACCTCGCAAACACGATATGTAATTTTATAATGTATCTTTAAAATTAAAAATATTTCTTGAAGCATTTATTTTGGTTTTAATTTCAAGCTAACAGAATAAATTTAATATTTCCAGTAAGCAAAACACTTTGTTGCTTTTTCGAAATGAATTTAAATTGATTGAAATCATTTTTATCATTATCTGTAAAATCGATAAAATCGTCCATATTGGCAAATTTGTAAATACAACATAATTCTCTTTATTAAAAAATCTTTCAAAAATGAGATATATTTTTCTGAAAGGTTACTGGAGAATAATTAGGCTTTAAATTATAATTAATCTGAATTGAGGCAGATAATACCTACTTTTAGTTTAAAATATCACAAAGAATATTTTTATGTTAATATGGAGGTTGCTATTTCAAGAGCTGTTGACACATTTATCAAGTGTCTGATGTTTGGAAAATTTATCTAAGGAGGAGATAATCGTGATAAAATGACGATATATACAATTTAGAAAACGACATTTTTATATAATTCTTGGCTATACAGTAATCTTAAAAATGTAAAATAATTTAAGCCTTCTATTTTATTTAATTTTAGTTACTTTGGCTTTACAATATTACGAAAATGCTTGTTAAGGAGATGTTATAATATAATTCCAATAAAGTTTAAATTTACTACAGTCATCTCTTTTTTTAAAATGTCGCGTACGGATGTCCGTATTTACAAAAATTTGCATGTCTATACACACAAAATTCAAAATTCTTAAAAAAAAAAAACTGGGAATCTGTAAATTGTAGTAAGGTTTTCCATTTATGATGAATGAATACAGTTGTTATTTAAAAACAATATCTATCATCAAGGCATTTTACTGCCACTGTTTTGCAGGGGGTTACATAGGAGGAAAGTTATGAGAAAGAGTGACAGGTTATAGAGGGTATCAGGAAGTGGATAAAAGAAGGATGAGAATACTGATGAGAGTGGAGTGGACGGAGAAAGGAGCATGAGAGAGAGGATGCAGGTGAAAAGATGAATATTGACTTTACATCAAATTCTTGGAGATTATAGCTGTCAGGAAAACAATTAAATGGAAGGGAATTCCATAGGCGGGAAGTGCGAGAAAAGAAGCTGATGGAGTAGAATTTGCGTTTACAATTTATTGTTTTTACAGTAAAAGAGTGGGACCTAGTTGTTAATCTTGCGGCTCTAGTAAATTTATATATAAGGGGCACCAGTGAGCTAAGTTCGAAATATTTTTAAGGTAGGCTGTCGCTACTTGGTAGGTTGGTTGCCAACCAAGCCTAAAGGATCAAGTTTGTCTTGTTATTTAACCCATAGCTGGGGAGAAGAAACGGATTCATACTTTTTCCTAGAAAACTTTCAGCAACTTGTATTTCTAAACGATCGTCCATCTAGGTACTGCCCAGGTTCAACATTGCTTAACTTCGATGATCGAACGACAATTAGTATTTCAAATCAGTATCAGTATGATTGTAATTTCTTTGCTATCGATTAAACTCTCCAGATCATGAACATCAAATAAGTAAATGCGCAAAATAAAAATTAAAAGTTTTCTCTGTGAATTAATTGTAAATTGATCTTCATACGAAAAAGAGAACGTAAGGAATATAAAATGAAAAGGTAAATAAGAATAATTTCTATTTCGCTGCCGTTTTTAACACAAGAAAAAAGGTATGTAAGAATATGCTTTGAATAATTTCAATATTAACTTTTTAACTCGAAAATTATTTGTAGTTTCTTAAGGTGAGTAAGAATATGCGTTATCACGTGATATGAACATTTCGGAAAGCCCTTACTTCGGGGGTCAAATTACATAGCAAACTGAACCCCCTATTAAAATTTAGAAATATGCATAATCCTTGGTAAAAGCAATCGGATGTCTAACAGTACTTATGAGCTGTGATACAGCGAAACAGATCTGTCTGCGGATGACTATTTACGCTCTCACACCCTGATTAAGCACTCTGGAAGAATGGTAGACTTTGAAAAAACAGTAGCTACTCTAGCATCTACGCATCGTTCATTCAGTAATGAATTACAACACGCTAACTACTGGCGTATGTATACATGGTATATCACACGCTAAAAGTCTGCCTCCTTCTACCGAGCGCCCATAGCACAGAGGTAGAATTCGGTCGGGTTTCAATTCGGACGGGTTTCAATTCGGCCGGGTTTCAATCCTGGGTAAAAGCAATCGGATGTCTAACCGTACTGATGAGCTGTGATACAGCGAAACAGATCTGTCTGCGAATGACAATATATATATATATATATATATATATATATATATAATGCATACGTCGTTTTCATGAGTCCATGGATCGGCGCCTAAAGAGTTATGCCACAGTTGCTGATGGCGGCGCAATATCTAGTAGGAGATACAGTCTCGATTGCAACGAATGCATGTGAATACAACCTCTTGCGATGTCGCTATATTGTTTCCTTTCTGTTGAGCATGATTCTCCTCGGTGGCAAACCACCGTTTCTCCTCTCCTTGGTGTAAATCACGTCTGCAGCGTGAGCCATCGTTGGCTACATCCACACACCTCTCGATGCCCATGATACTTATGTTTCTTTTACAGACATCCTTGAAGCCAAAACGTAAAAAAGTGAAAGAACAAGTAGATTAAAATTCACTGTTCATGCATTTACTTTTACAAATAGTGCTCGATAGAAAGTAGAACTTAATATTGTATTTTTTTTTTATGATAATGGTTTTTAAAAGCATTATATCACTAAAAAAATGTTCGTATTTCAGAACAATATTGTTCTTCTTCAGGTGATATTTTAAAATAAATTGTGAAAATTTATTTAAAAAATATCCGATGAATTCATGGTCATTTAAAAACTGAAGGGGTAGTAGTAGAAGGGGTAGGCAGAGAATATGCTTGTAGATGTGTCAATATTGTTCAATAAAAAATGAGAATTAGGTAACTATGGAGTTGAAGATTTGGGTCGGGAAAGGAAGCAGAAAGGCCTGGTGTCAAGGCATGTCACTTTTTAATTTTGTCTGGGAAAGATACATAGTGGGGCCATAAATTATTTAAATGGATAGACAATAATTTTTAAGAACACGGATTTTTTAAAAATTTGATTTTGTACTACCTCATGACTAAAGGGCCTGGAATATTTAGTTTAGAATTAGAATTAAATAATTATGGTATATTAAGGTATATTGTAGTTAAGAAAACTAAATAAGTAATATGTGGATCATTTATTTTAGTAAAATAATTTTTAAGTTATAAGTTATATTTGAACATAAGTTATAAATGGAACATTGTATTTAATTAAATTTTAAATAAAAATATTTTTCTGGGTAAGATACATAGTGGGACCATATATTATTTAAATGGGTAGACAATCATTTTTAACAGCAGGTTGGGTTTTAAGTTGTTCTTAAATTAGATTTTATACTACTTCATGAGTAAGGGGCTGGAATGTTTAGGTTAGAATTACAATTATAAATAAATATGGTATACTAAGGTATATTGTAATTAAGAAAACTAAATAAGTATAGTGTGGGTCAATTAGTTTAGTAAAAATAATTTTTAATTTTTAAGTTATATTGAAGCACAAGTTAAAAATAAAACATTCTAATTAATTAAATTTTAAAGAAAAATATTTGCGATGTTGACATAAAACGGTCAATTCATCTCTATGATACGATTGTCCTTTATTTTCAGGGAACCTTAAAATCTGCAGCTTTCCATTCAAGCTCAGAGAGCAGATGTCATATAACGACTTATAGATTCTTGTTTTTCCAGAATTTTCCATTTTACTTTGGGAGTTTTTTTATGTATCCTTTAACTTCCAAAAATACGCAGAAAAGGATATTTGGTTTTGAAGGAAGTTAAATGCAAATACTAACGCTGTTTAAAAGTGTTCTTAGTAGATCCAATGTAAACTTTTTTAATAGTTGGATTTTCATTTGATGTTATATTACATTAGTACACAATAGAAATTGTTTGACGCCTATTTTCCAGTGGGCAATTGTTAGGATTTTGAAAAATACATAAATTTACATTATTGTTATCTTTATGATTTGGAGAGTTATTTTACTTTAGTTTACGTACGGATTTAAGATTTATATTATGATTTTTAATCATTTTTCCAGATTATTTGTACTACTGTAACTGAATTTAAGGGTATTTTTATTAAAAGTTTTACTTAGAGTGCTATTATTAGGAAAATGTTTCTTAATTAAATTGAGGAATTTCAGCTCTAACTTGGTGTTACTCATTTGGTTAAAAGGAAAGATATACCAAATGATTTTTCTATTTCTATTTTTCCTGTTTTAGTCATATATTTTATGTATTCAATATCAAGGTTTTTATAGTCGCTGTTCCTTAGAATATTAATATAAAAAAGTTTATGTTTATAAAATACTACTTCACTAGAATAGTTTTTACTAATTCTATATTTTATGGAGGAGGGTACATGTTTGATTATACTTGGTGGGTGATTAGACTTTGGGTGGATGTATAATGGATATTCGTTAGCTTTTATGTATGGTTGATAAATATCATTTGCTAATTCTAATATTAGATCAAGAAAGTTTCTTCTTCTTCTTCTTCTTCTTCTTCTTCTTCTTCTTCTATATGTCTTGTCCTTGCAAAAATCAAATAATGGTCGGATTTTGATGAAAATTTCAGGACTTATTCATAAATGACTGAAATTTAAATAATTATTTTTAGATAATCTTGGTCATTTTTTTTTACATATGTTACCCCATCCACCAATTGTTTTCCTGAAATGTCTAGAAATTCACGAGAATTCCCCATATATCTAATATTAATTAAATTCATGAGTCATTGGCAAATGCTAATCAACTGTCTTTTTTTTTCTTAATTAGCCCATTTTTAGGACATCTGCTCCGAATTGTGAAAACAAAAATGCAATAAAACTATGCCATTTTTTATTAAGATAAACTTTTAATTGGTTTTATAAACAATCTATATTAAGGGTAACATAGTCTGGAAAAAAATCAATGAATAATGAATTTTTACAAAAATTGTTTTTATTTTTATTGTTTTTTATTATAATAATTTATAAAGTTTCAAAAATCTTTTAAAATATCCTCCTTCATCGTTAACGCTACGTTGTTAAATTAATGCATGAGGTCTATATTTACTAATCGAAAATTGAAAAGTTAATACAAATAATCGAATTATTCGTTTTTTAAATTAATTAAAACATTTTAATTGTGAGCGTATGATGACCCGTATTTTCTTTTTACGGGTGGCCGTACGTGATATATATCATTAAAAGGTTATGTGTTTCTCCTTACGAAAAAACAAAACAAAACAAAACTAAATAAACATTTTCGGCAGGGTACAATTCTTCCATCTCGCTTCCGTGTTTCCTATACCTTACGTTTCAACATTCAACAGGCTTTGCAAATCATTTCTTCAAAATTTAAAGCTAGTTTCCTAATTTTGTTAAAAAAAAAGTAATTTTGAAATACACAATTAAGAGAGGTACCTAATAAAGAATATAAAAAATGGATAATAATCAAAAAAATTAATAACTGCCGTAACATTTCATAAATTATTGAGTTACCTCTGTCGTTATATAATATTCTGTTATTAAATTGTAAAATTATTTTAAAAGAAAGTTTTGTATTTCTACTTTTCATAAAACATCTTCAAACGTAAGGCTATAAAGCTAAACTAACTACAATTCTATGAAATATTAAATAACTGCTGAAAATATTGTGTTAAATTTCTAATTTTACTCTATAGTTAAAAAAACAAAAACAAAGCATACGATTAAGATTATGTCAAATTCGTCCTCCATACTTATCATTTTCTGACGGCTTTCGTCTGTCATATCCATTATCGCCTCTGATAACACGATGATAACAAGGATAACTAGGCTACCGTAATTAAGAAACGCTTTTATAGTACATTTCAGGCAGTAAGCAATTAATAATTGTTTCAAATCAGATTAAGATAAGATTAAATTTGCTAATTTGAATAAAATAATGTGTCAGCAAGATATATTTTATTTTTGCAAGATTTTTTAAAACCGAGAATTGGCTTCTGTTTACAAAATGTGTAGATCAATAAAAAAATAGCCGAAAAATTGATTTTTTTTAAATCAGAAAAAATTTAGATTCCCATCAATATAATTTTGGTTTGAAATACACAAGAGTATTTTGTTTACTGGAATTAGTAAATTTAATCTCTTGGCTTTCAATTAAAGCTAAAATTAAAGCTTCAAGAAAACTTTTTTATTTTTTAAAATTCAATTTAAATTTAGGTATCAAAACTGAGTGGAGATACCTATCTTAGAGATGTTCGTTTCTTTACAAACATCCAAAATGGACAAACCTATAAATTTCATTTCAAACAAACATTTCTTCAAGCAAAAATTATTTTAACCCTTTCGGTTACTGTCGTAAATGTTTGTACATTTCTTTGACGATGCCTTTTATTACCAATAAAGCTAGTTTGTTTTATTGTTTTTAATACTTTCTTACGCATAACCATTCCTATACCCTTCTTGAACATTTGCCGCCTAGTATGAACAGTTTACATTGTAGCCGCTTTCTAAGTAGGTAAGATTAAAGACTAATTGTAATTATAAAATGATAGCATATAATCTTCTAGTTGTAAAAAATTAACAAGACCTCAATAAAAGTAATGGGTATTAAAGCAAAGAATTTCTTGGAACAAACAATGCTGAACCTGTTTATGAAAACCATAGTTGACTACGAATAAACACTCCGATGCCACAGAGGAAATATAGCGGATTATCAGTTATAGTGATGTGTGTTGAAACAGATTAGTTTGATTTGGCCTTGTTAGTTAGACAGCCCACCACAATAAAACAAGAAAATCATGATTGTAAATTGAAACAACAATTTATATACATATAAATTAATTCAGGTTTTACAAATAAAATTAATGTATTTTGGTTGATACAAGGTCGTTAAAATGTTCATAGCAGTTCTTGCAAGAATGAGTTTTGTGTACGTAGATAGGAACGTATGTATGTATGTATGTATGTATGTATGTATGTATGTATGTATGTATGTATGTATGTATGTATGAGCGTTTATCTTTGGGTCGAAATGTCTTTGAAGTAATAGCTCAGTTTTAAAATGTCCCATTCGTTTATCAAATATATAAGGAGGCAGACTGCTTGACAGAGAGTAGGCAAAAGGGAAGAAAAGAAAGAGAATGGAGTGAGAAAGAGAGAGTAATAATAACGATCACTTGACGTTTGTCAAGGGACGGATTGAGACGCTTGCTATTTTTTCCACCCCTCCGGTGATAGGCGAACTTACCCGTATTTTTATTCAGTTTATGGGACTGGAAAATGTCATTTGGAATTTACTCCCGGATGTGATTCCGGCATTTCCATTGGCAGACGAAGAAACTTCGCGTCAGCTCGCGAAAAGGTCCGTAAAAAAATTGTTTCTGAGAATTGAAGATTATTTGAATTTTTGCTTTTAGATGTTTCCTGGCTTCCTATTAGCCGAAAAACATTTCGAATCAAGGTGTGAAATATAGAAGAAATTTCTTGAATTTTGTTTTGAATCTGCTTTTATGTGTGTGCTAAGCAAAGTTTGTAAATTCGAGTCTTTTTAGTTTTTAAGAAAATCAACCAATCAGTGCTTAGCATTTGAAGTTTAAATATGGATCTTGTTTTGTTCTCTACAGAAACAATAGCATTGTAGTTACAGTGTTACTGTGAGAAGCTGGTATATCGTCATCTCTTTCGCGGTGGTTTAAACTTCCGAACCGGTATGGTGCTTAATGCTTGCATATACTTCTGAACTGAGTTACTAACACCCAGAAAATATGTGTGGCTACGCATGCGTACTGAAAGAACTGATTACAATACTCGTTTTGCTTGTAACACTGTTGCACGATGGTTGATTCAGCGTGGGATAAATGATTAGCAAGATAATTTAGTTAATCATTCCTACTGAGCAATGAGTTCGATTGTCACTGCGTTCTCTATACTTCTGGCTTTGTACCAAATTAATGTAAAATTAGTAAATGACGACTCTGTTGCGCGACGCAGTAAGACAAAAATCGAACGCTCAACAGCATTTCCCAATTTTATGTTGACATATATTAAGTCGCTGTCAAATAATGACGCTGAATATGCTGATATTTACATTGAATCCTGTCCTTTGGTATAACTTGACTTCGGTAATATTTACAATACACGAAATAAATAAAAGACAAAAACAAACTAAAAAACAAAACAAAATGCAAACGCAAACGTTGTTTTGAAGAAGTTTATGAATCAAGTGATCAAAGTTTAAATAGAGTTCTAATGGAGGAAAGTGCGACACTAAGATCCGAAGCCAAGGATGCATTCCAGAAGCTAAGTAGAGTAATAAGAAACAGGAAAATTCGTTGGAAATAAAGAAGAGAGTCCTGGATTGTTCAGCGAATGCTGGACAATCTCATCAAAAATGGAGAAAAGAGTTGAAGCAACTGAAATGTTGTTCTACAGAAGGATACTGAGGATACCATGGACAGAACATGTGAACAACAATGAGGTTTTAGAGAGGGTGGACACGAGAAGAAAACTGATACTTAATATCGGGAAAAGATAGCTGAAACTCTTGGTACATATAATAAGGAAGGAGAGTTTCCACGGATAGAAGGGAGGAGAGAAAAGGGACAGCGACGCATGACATACTTGATGGACTTGAACAGATGAATGGAGGAGCGAGGAGAGAGTAGGATAATAGGAGAAAGGATATTAAGAGTGACAAGTGATACGAAGATGTGGAAGGTCATGATCGTCTATGTCCTGAAGGGATACAGTACATAGAAGACGAAGAAAAAGGTTACAATCCATGTTCCGTCAATCCGATCGGGTTATAAAATACTCACCACTCACCCAACTCCAGGTAAGTTTTGCAACCTGTCAATATGGAAAAACTTCCACATATCGAGGTATTTTGTTAGCATATAAGTAGTGATGTTGTATCCATCACCGGCTTGCTAGGTCTGTCGCGTAGTTTACAGAACCTAGTATTTTCCAGCGGTTACCAATCTGACCAAGTTCAATGTTGCTTAAGTTTGATGATCGGATGAGAACTTATTTAATTCTGTGAAGATTTCTAAACCTGTTGTTAGTAATTAAATGTTGCTCAGAACAACATAAATGGTAATGGTAGTAAAAAGTTTGTTTCGCCAGAAATCTTGTTTTTTACCAACTCTTGTTCGTTGGTTGTTTTTACACACCCATACACATACCGATTTAATTTCAAGCCAATAATTAAAGAAAATTAATTGTCATGAAAAATTCCATGATTAATTGATTTGTTTTATACGGTTTATCAACACTTTGTGGGTTATTTAAAGCCAAAATATATTTTGAATTGTAAGAATAATTTTTTTTTCAAGTGAATATTGCATCAACAATTTTTTAATAGAATAACATTAATCTTTCCAGATACAAGTCCCACTATATAATCTATAATTGGTGGGGGGAATGGAGTCATACTTTTTCCAAACGTATTTGCACGTAAGGGAATGTGACGAACTCAACTGGAATTCGAACTCGGCTCTCCAATTTCTCTGAACTGTTATCCATTACACCACACGCACATCAAAATTTTCCTTCAACTTAGATAAACTTATATTTAATACAATGGCCTAAGGGTAATTACCTAGCGCCTGAAGGAGGAAATGTCATGGAGGCTAGAGCAATTTTTGTCGCTCGCCCAAGTATGCGTGGGCTACCATTTTAAACTCGACCTTGTAGGACATTTTGTTCGATGGGCGTGCGGATTAAAACTTTACTCATAATTTTGCATCAATGATAAACGAAACCTGATGTATTTTGGAAAAGGATTAAAAAGAGCAGCTTTATTTTGAATATATTTTTGCAAAGCAAAGTTAATAAATAGTATATGTTGCTATCTGTTCCGTGTCGATCGCAATATACAATT
The DNA here is from genome assembly GCA_037127315.1 of Ascarosepion bandense. Lineage (NCBI taxonomy): Eukaryota > Metazoa > Mollusca > Cephalopoda > Sepiida > Sepiidae > Ascarosepion > Ascarosepion bandense. The sequence goes on along the minus strand of JBBBDQ010000238.1, from coordinate 3,991,950 downwards.
CAAACCGTAAGTTCTATGCTAACAGTTTCTTTCCTCGCACTTCTCGCTTCTGAAACTCTATCTACAAAAATTTAAATGTTACGTCAATCGTTATATTGTATTTTCTTATTTCCCGTTTTTGCATTGTTTTCTCTCTTTAATAATGTTTTCTTTTTCTCATATTCCCTTACACTCAGTAACCCCTTACATCTTAGTGGGTTTATTAATCTGCTTAGGGTGAAATGATTTTTAAAAAAATGTGTTCCCGTTCAGATAACGCATCACCACAGTCTTCATCTTGTGAGTAAAATCACATTGATCCATTCTCCGCTATCAAATAAATGAATAATAAACACAAAAGTGAGTGGGTGTATGTATGTTTTTGTTGGACTTGTTTGACAGTTCCCAAGGCTATAGTCTTTAAAGTATCTATATTGATTTCAAAATAGTACAAAGTGGGTGGAGGCAGTAGAATGAGTCATGGTGAGATTGACCGCTTCCATACATCTGAGTTTGAGTTTTGTTTAACGGCATATGAACCTCTGTGGGTTATTTAATGCCAAAAAGGTGGGGTTTTAAGATATTTTTTTAATGTTCAGTTCTAGTAAGAAAGTTGATTTAGTCAGATTTTGATGAAAATTTTTAAATTTTTTTTTATTTTAGAAAACTGAAGATGTCTTCTATTTTTGTATTCAAAAATGTATTACTGGTTATATTTTTTCCTTCAAAAATGTATTGTTTGTAATATTTTTCCTTCAAAAATGTATATTTTTTTTATAAAAGTCTATTTTTATACTTCATAGTACTTTGACCCCAGCTTGCGGGGTTAACTATTTGCTCATAACTGGGACCCTAACAGGTGCTACCACTCCGGGTCAGGATGAACCTGGGAATAACAACAATTAAGAGGGGGTTCAATGCTTCTCACAACCTCCCAATCAGAGGCTTTGCTGCCAGATAGAGTTTATCGCAATACCTAGGACCTCCATGCATTTGATTTGATTTTTTTTACGGCTTTGACTGCACTATTAGCATTATTGTTGGTTGAAATTTATGAAATTTAGATCTTGAAATAGTTTTTCAGAAAAATAAAACCACTCAGTTTCAATGTTATAACTCTTTTCGGTACAGGGTGAGGCAGAAATTACCTCCACCATAATGGTAAGGCGTTAACTAGATGAAGAACCATTATGTAGGAGGTATTCTTCCTAACCTTTATTTATTCTATTTTTATTTTGTGTGGAAAGTCAACATCTTCATTATTAACGGCAATTTAAAACGAGCAAAGCATCACGGGATATTTTAATGGACTTAAAATGATTTGTTAACAGTCAAAATTTACATAAAGTGTAAGTGAGACGAAGCAAAATTAAGGCATTGCCAAGTTTTTTTCGTCTTTGAATGATAGATTATGATAACTAACAATGATACATAGCTGGTTTAGTTTAGCCTCCCCCACCCACAAAAAACGCGATATCTATGTTTTAAAATACATTTTAAAAAATAAAAATAAAAGTCGTTCTTGAAACTTTTATTTTAGTTTTAATTTCAAGTCAATTGATCAACTTTAATATTTGCAATAGACAAAATACTTTACTGTAATTCAAAGACTAATTTAAATTGAATAGAAAGAAATTATTATTTTTTCACATATAAAATAGCTAATTATCGCCCTTTTAATCATCTTTCATGCATTTTTAATCCAACAGTAGCTGTGTTTTTAAGACGAAAGTAGCAGTGGTGAGGTTTAACAAAGTGATATGAAGACTTTATCTGTAAAACATAACTGAAGAAAATAACATGAGCGTTTTTTTTTATATATAATTTTAAAATATTCAGTAACCTTAATTTTTAAAAAATATTCTTCGTAATCTAATGTTTTACTGAATATTAGAAATTTTGACTTTAAATTTATTATAGTTATCACTTATTTTCTGAGAATGTCGTTTATGGTCGCTCGTACTTATGAAAATCGGCACGTTCATATGCATAGTAAAAATAATTCAAAATACTTTTTAAAATATTGGTGTTGATGATTTGTTGATTTGTATTCAGCTTTTTTCAGTTTTCGCTTAATAATAATATGAAGACTTTATCTGTAAAACATAACTGAAGAAAATAACATGAGCGTTTTTTTTTATATATAATTTTAAAATATTCAGTAACCTTAATTTTTAAAAAATATTCTTCGTAATCTAATGTTTTACTGAATATTAGAAATTTTGACTTTAAATTTATTATAGTTATCACTTATTTTCTGAGAATGTCGTTTATGGTCGCTCGTACTTATGAAAATCGGCACGTTCATATGCATAGTAAAAATAATTCAAAATACTTTTTAAAATATTGGTGTTGATGATTTGTTGATTTGTATTCAGCTTTTTTCAGTTTTCGCTTAATAATAATATCATAAATGGCTGAAATTAATACAGAATTTTAAAAGACTTAAAACTTAATCATTTTTTCTGATTAAAATGAAAAAATCAAAACACTTGTTGTAAAAATGAATTATTAATTGAAAAGATGTTTCTTAAGACAATAGTGCCCTTAATATATTTTATTTATAGAAGCAGTTAAAAGCTTTTCTAATTAATTTATTATACTTTTATTGTATTTTTTATTTTGATGACTTAAATTCTACAAGGAGTCCTGTATCTATCTAATATAAATATGACTCTGGAATTTTAATTTCTTGAAATTTCCTAAAATTAAGTGGGGCTAACAGATGTAAAAAAAATTTCCAAGATTTTGTAAAAAGAAAAATTCAGAAATTATTTTATTTATTCGTGAATAAGTTCTGAAAATATAATTAAAATCCGATGATTATTTGATTTTTGTAAGAATTCCAAAAACAATGTCTTTGGTGCACAGAAACGCTAAATGTCCTAATAATAATCTTTGTACCAACCGCTGACAAATGAAAAGACAAGATTTTCAACCGAAAGTTTGAACGTGATAGAAAGGATTAAAAAATTTAATAAAATAATATATATATATATATATATATACTTTGGTCTTATCTCTTAATAATAACATAAACATTTTTACGGTAAAACTTTGTTTTTATCAAGTTTGGAGTCTTTTTTCATCATGTTATGTTTTTTTTTTTAAAGAAACTTTTTGAAGGTACGTAGAACAATTTTCAGCAGAGTAGTAAACACTCCTTAACATGATGCAGAATAATATGAAGAGTGAGTCATTATTAACCACTACGAGGAGAAACTTTCCACGGACAAGGAACAAATAGAGACAATTCCACGATTTTAAAATTTCTATTAGAAAGAAAATGTAACCTTATTTTGAACAAACGAATAAAACCATTCTTCTTCTGAGCCACGTTCTTTCAAAACGTGGGCAATCATGGCTTTCCACAGCTTTCTATTTTTAAAACTCTTAGCAATTTTTGTCTTTTTATCAATATTCTTCTACTCTGCTACTAGCTCGTTAGGTAAGTTATGCACACATTCTCTCTCTCTCTCTCTGAACCTCATGGCTTTAATGTGTCCTGTGAGTGTCAGATTCTCCAAGCCCACTTTCATCATCTTATGCTCAAGAAATTTTAACTATCACTTTCTGATTCCAAGTACAAGTGTCCTTTTTTCCCCCACTTTGATGAAAACTTCCTCACTGCTTACATACTACGTCCATGGTATTCTCAGAATCCGTATGTAGAGTCGCGTCTCTGTTACCCCAAGCCTCACAAAAAAATTGTTCATTATTCGCTGTCATCTAGGAGAATTAATATTACGTAGCAGTTTAACACGCTTTTATTTGTTTCTAATGAATTTTTCCTGTATCTTAATACCTTGCTTCGCTTTTGGAAGACATCTCTTACAGTGTCTTTGGATCAGTATAGCCAAATTTACTGAAACTATCTTAATGAGAGATATACGAACTTAGAAGTACTGAAGCCTGAATTTCAACCCGGTTAAATGTCAGTTTTTAATGTTTAAACGGCAAAGCTGCTGCATGGAGTTGAGAGAATTGGCTTTTGGAATGTTTTAACTTACTCCCTTTTAAAGGAAATGTCGATGAGCTCTCCAATACTCGGCAATGCATTCCGTCAACGATTATGTGAACTACCATGACTTCTAGGAAAAGTTACAGAAGTGGTTTAGAATTCACAGTTGTCTTTCTAAACTGACTGCCAGCCAAAATTTGAGACCCTAGTCTTCTTTGCTATTTAACCTATAGCTGCAGGGGAAGAGAGATTTATGCATTTCCCAATGACATTTGTGTGTAGATTATGACTGGAGCTGGACCTCAGCCCGCCAATTCCAGTGTTTGCATAATTAGAATTGGGGCTATACGATTCAGGCTAATTACTTTATACATACATACATACATACATACATACATACATACATACATACATACATAGAACTAGATACATAGCTAGATAGGAACAGACTTATAAATACATAGATAGGAATAGAATTATGGTCAGATAGCAATAGATATAGATAGGAATGGAATTATAGATAGATGAGAACAAACTAAGATAGATAGATAGATAGATAGATAGATAGATAGATAGATAGATAGATAGATAGATAAGAATAAAATGATAGATTGCAACATGCTTATAGATAGAAATCGACTTGTAGATAGATACATAGATGTGATCAAACTTATATAGTTAGATATATTGATGGGAACAAACTGAGATAGATAGATAGATAGATAGATAGATAGATAGATAGATAGATAGATAGATAGAAATAGACTTATAGACATAGATATGAATAGAATTATAGATAGCTAGATAGTAATAGAACCTTAGAAAAATAGAAATTGAATTATAGACCTATAAGAATAGAATTATGGTGAGATAGATAGTTAGTAATCGACTTATAGATAGCAATAGAATTGTAGATAGATGTAAACAAACTGAGATAGATAGATAGATAGATAGATAGATAGATAGATAGATAGATAGATAGATAGATAGATAGAAGTTAACAAACTGAGATACATAGACTAGACTGATTGATTGATAGTTAGGGATAGAATTATAGATACACAGATATAAATAGAATTATAGTTAGATATATAGCTGTAGACGTATCGATAGATAAGATTAGTATTTTAGATAGGAATAGACTTATAGATAATTAGATAGATGTGGACAAACTAACATAGATAGATAGATAGATAGATAGATAGATAGAAAGAAAGAAAGAAAGAAAGAAGTGAAACATATAATAACATTATGCAGACTATCATGATGCCAGCCTTTATTGCCGGCCTTTTCCAGGTGTATGCGTATAATAATTCATTAATGTGAATTCTCGTCCTCCCCTTCATTTATCTAATCGTTTTTACCTCTTTTTTTTATCACCTCATTCTCTTTCATTAATGGTCATTTTTTCCCAATTGCACGCTTAATAACGCCTTTCCGTGAATCTATCGTATTTCCTATTTGCTGGCATATTATTGCAGTGTTTCGGAAAACCATGCTTCATTTCTTTCCAATAACAATCTTATGTTGACCATATATGGAAATTACTGGCCCGGAACTAGGATGGGAAATCTGTTCGAGCAGCGGATGTCCATTCCCACAATACTCCAGTGACGTATTACAATGATTTTGAGCTTTGCGTTCAGCCAAGTTACATTTTATCAGAGCATCTAACTTTGAATTCAGTTGAGTAAGACATGTTTCCGATGGAGCCGATTCATCCTAAATACAAGTTAGCAAACGAGACAAAGCCAACAACGACGCAGCCTCAGTTGTCCTGTCATGCCCGTTTGCACGACTTTTCACAAAACAGTACTTTGCATGGAATCCGATATATTTGTATGGAAGGAACCTTCATCCTTCGTAGGTAAGTCTAAAAAATGTTTGATTTTACGCTAAATACGCTATCGTCGAAACTTCTTTTATATGATATTTTGCATCGAATGAAATATGACGAAGGTTGTTTTGTTGTATGCTTCTTGTTGAGTCGTGTTTTTAAAAATTATGTAATTTTCTGTTATTTAAAAAAAAATATATCTTAAAGATTTATACAAAATAAGGAACGTTGTGATATTATAAGGGTTTTCTTTTTAAAATGACTTTAAATTTCATTTAGCCTTTGTATTATTTGTTAAAAAAAGTTCCCTGTTTAACAGAAAGGAAGACTCATATTTTTGGATTATGAACCTTCATATTAAACTTTAAGTGGTATTCTACAGAAATTAAAACTAAAAGTTTGTTCTGTTGTCAGGCTGGTTAAAACAAACAAATGAAATAAAGTTTATTAAAAAGAAAAGTTTCTTTTCTAAAATAACTAATAAAATAAATGTCTTCTCTAAGCCAGATAAAAATGTTCTGTTAGGTTTCGTCTATGATTTTGTTATTATTCGATTCGATATTTGCCAATTTATTCGGCCTTCTCTTTTTATTTCTAAGAATTTTTTTTCAGCTTTTTTCTTTTGACATAAGGAAAGTGGTTATTTAATAAATTATTTTTCAGTATGAACCCAAAATGATTTTAATCGTCATTAATCTACGTATTAATGTCTTTAATATCTACATTTAATAAAATTTGTTATGTCTTAAGACACTCATCGGGTATAGAGGTATACTTCAATCAATGAGATAACAATAATGGTTGGAAAGTGATAAAGTCTAAAAATAAATGAATAAAATTTTCTCTGATTTAAAACCTAATTTCACAAAAGTACATTTTTTTTTTTAAACAAGGATTTCCTATTATGAATGTGTAAACAATGTACAAAAAATTGTCTGTTGGGTACCAAAGACAGCGGGGTGTTTTATTTTTCCAAAATTAGACATGGAGAGTTTTCGATTTTCTTTACGGAATGTGCGACTTTCAAGTTTATTGTTTTGAGCTTGAGATAAGTATATATTTTACATTTTGAAGAATTAGCTAGTTATTTGCTTTTTATATCTTGATGGTGGGATGTAATGCAGGAGGCTGCAGAATAATAGCTCCCAGAAATGTCAAAACGTTAGTGGCAATGATGTCTTCATCTAGCTAATATCTTATGTAGTAAGTATTTCAATTTCACTCTGTGTAATTGAACATAAATAATTTAAATCACTTTTGAGCAATATTCTAGATATTTCCTGAAAACAATCTTTAACATTTTTATATTTATAGAGTGAAATCCCCTTCATGCGGGGAAAAAAAATAATTGGGAGTAAAATTGTTAACAGAAATGACATTTCAAAAATATGGTCCTAATAATTAATATAATCTACTTTAATTGACCTTTTAGGTAGCTGAAGTAGTTGCGTATTTACTGTTAATGCCAATTGATCGGTGTTTGAGCCTTGTTAAAAATATATATACGTTGATTTATTTTTTTTAAACACAAGTGTGAGATATTGGCGAAGCACGATCTTCTATTTCACAATACTTTCAATATGGCTTTGTATTAAGTTAAACTTTACACATAATTAAGCATACCTGAATTTAGTATATTTTGAAACCGCTAGGTAATTTTCTTTTCAAAATATTCGAGCATTTATTTTTTCGAAACAGAAAAAAATAAAAATAAAAAACTGTAATGTAAAAAAATAATCTGCATAAATCGCGATTAATAGAATTTTGATTTGTTTTTTTACAACCTGTGAATCCTTTGCAGGTTACTTAAAGGTAGAAAATATTTTTAGATCGTAAGAATTTTTTAAAGATAATAATGATCTACTGATGCAGCTTCTATTAATTAAACGATAGCTGGGGGGGGGGGGTAAATTGGATTCATATCTTTCCCATGGGTATTTTTAAATATAATGAACTCGGCTCTCACATTTCCAATTCCGAGGTGTTATCTATTACACCAACTGCACATCCAATCTTACAGCACATGGTATTCCCAAACACCCATCTATGTACTAAACAGGCTCGATTAACAGAAAGAGATGCTTATAGAAACTATTCTAATGAGAAATACATTGCTTTACAAGAAAAATGATTTACATTGGTTTAACAGTAATCTAAACTTACGTAATAAATGGAACTTTGTGTGTCTGTTACCTATAGATTCTGAAACGGCTGAACCGATTTTCTTGAAAGTTTACACAGTTGTACTAGAAGCGTCTGCGAGTGTTCTTAGCTAGGTTTTGTGTCGAGGTACCCCCGATAAATAATCGAAAAAATCGGGTTATAGAAGGTGTGGTCCGATTTTAATCAAATTTGATACACTTATAGACAAAGACATAAGAAACGATATTCAGAAGTTTCAAGGTTGCAGTTCTTACAATAGTGCAGAAAATCGAAAATATATATATATATGGCAAGATGTTTGTGTGTGTGTGTGTGTGTGTGTGTGTGTCTGTTTATCTACCTGTATGTCTGTATTTTTTTTTTTTTTTTTTTTTTTTTCAGCCCTTTTATTTTAGTTTTTGCTTCGGGTTTGGCTCTAAGTAGGTATAATTGTAATTCTTAGTCTCAGCCATGATACCATTTACTCAGAGGATTTATTTAGCCTTCAAAATTCAGTTTACGACGAAAAAAACTTATTTGATAGTGTAACCCTGATATAAGAGAGTTGTCGGGACCGGATAAAAGTTCTTATATCCGTGTTTCTCTAATACCCGGGTTTGACCTATTCTATATACATTAGCACAGGCTCTAATTTGGGACCAGATAGAATTTCTCTTATATCCGAGTTATACTGTATCGATACCAGGAAATCAAAATTTGACTTACATCCATTCATTTTTCTTTCAGTCTACGGTTTCGCTTTAACTGGAAACAACTATTGCTTTTTAGTCTTTCGTGCTAACGTCCAAAGAGTCTGAGCTCCAGGACCATGGTTTAAATTTAAAGCTTTCATTACACCCGAGCAACGCCGGGCTATACTGCTAGTATTTAATAAATTTACTTATCCAGTGTAACTAAAGAATATTTATTGTTTTAAAACTGAAATTCCAAGCACGATGCTTAACTATGATTTTCTGGCATAGGTGTTAACTATAGCCAATGGGGATTTTCTGAGGCGTGGTTATTACGAATGTGCTGTAAGTGGAGCTATGTTTATCTTTTTTTTTAGATGGGAGGAGTTGTTCAGCCCCGGAGATTCTAACCTTGCGGCATCACCTTCCTCATTACAGCAAGGGAGGAGGAGTCGGTGTAATATCGATGCCAGCGTGACAGTCGTCGCGTGGGATGGACAAAAAAACAATTTTTGTCTTTGACCCACATGTATACGTATGTGTATGGCGCTTCCCACGTTAAATCGACCTTGTGCCACATCCTGCATTAGTGGAGATGCCAGGCAAATATAGCTGTGAACTTAAGAAATTGTTTCTCGGAAATCAATATATTTTATGAATGTTTGCTTCACTTAATGACTTGATGAACTGTTACTTTATGATGTTTAAAAAAAGAAATATTTTGCCAAAAAAAGCATCAGTATAAAAAAAATTGTACTTAAATCTGACATTGAAAAATAGAAGTTTATTCAATTAAGCTGCCCTCAATTTGACGACAATATTGGACGTGATTACATGTCTTTATAAGTTGGTCCAGACGTATGATGGTGGTCTTTAACGAGTTCTTATAATTGTAAGGGCTACTGTTTGGTATTATTAGGTCTGGGGGCATCGTAAGTCGAAGATGCGCACGTATTTGTACATTATTCTGATGAATAGGTGATACGTGTAAGTAATACTAGATAACATTCGGAATAGCAGTTGTCACTTACACATGAAGGTCGAAGAATATATGTGGTTTGACCTAATGATAAAAAAATAGTGAAAAATTAAATCGCCTTTATACTTACACCGAAACCCCAGACGTAGTCGTACAGAAAATTTTAATTCAGAACAGGCTAGAGGCTAGAAGTTTGGAGTTTACATCATGGTGACCTCTATCAACCACTAGTGGGTTATTAGCGAGGGAGTAGGATCTTGCCAGAACATGCAAGGCCTCTCTTGGGCCGCCGCCTTGATTCACTGTGACAAGTATTTCGATAGCGTTAACCCTGAAACTTTACGATAATTGGGTTGCAAGACAGGGCACACGTTGCTCGCGATCCCCAAAACTATCATAAACCAGCTAGGTATATATGTGAAAGATTCGCACTGAGCCAACGATCGTCCCCCTTTGTTCAAATTTTTTTTTTTGAATGTTGCAGTTTACCCAATACAAGGCCCAACAGCTACTAAATAGACAACGTTACTGTTAAAATAGTTATGACAAGGGGAATTCATCAGAATACCGGCCGCACTGCCTCGGCCATTTTTACTACAGAAGACCATACGCGTAATTGTCTGTCTTGATTGTGTAACGAGAAAGTTAGTAACGTTTTTTCGGCCCAAAAGCCTTGGGTCATGACTAAAATAGTCACCTTAGTAACAGTAATAGTAAATGGTCATTCGGTCAGGGTTCTACCACTCCAGAAAGGAGAGTAGTATGAATGAGATCACTGGGTCAGGTTCTATCCTTCCCAAAAAGAGATTAAATAACCTGGTAACTATGGTTACAGTGAAAAGAAGGAAAAGACCAGAGAAAAGGAGAGCCAATGAATATAGGCCCCTGTTTCTATATAAAAGGGAAGAAATAGTAGAAAACCCCAGAGTTGTTGGGCTACCGGCCAGGCGTAGACCTCTCTCCGGCTAATCGTTCAAGACGTCGAAAGAACTTTCCATCAAGCTACCAGCCCTTCCCCAACATCCAGTGAATCACCACATGTTGCCATTGAAAAGTAAAGATTGTTTTGTTAATCACTCTGACCAAACCCCAGCTGTGTATACATATATATTGTTTCTGATGAAAGACCGAGGACGGTCTGAAATATCAAATATAATAATAGAAATAAATAAATACTGTCAAAAAAAATACATTTTTAAACTTACAACCTTTTAGCAGTTTTTCCTATATATATATATAATCTTTAGCCGAGTTGAATGACCCTTTTTCATTCCCCTCTAAACTTCCTCCAAATATCTTCCTCGTTAGACTCACCTCTTATTTTCCAGTGAATATTGTGTGAAACTAGTACAAAGTTGAATCCGTTCTAGTGTCCAGTATATTATAATTCTATCACCTTATTCCTGTGTTTTTACTGAATATTTTGTGTGTTATAATAATTTTATACAGAAAGGGAATTTATCTTGCGTTATAGTTTAATTCACTCCCTTCAGCATTGTTCCAACTAAAATTGTATTTTTATGTATTGTTGACCCAAACGGCTTCGTAACAATTGATTGATTCCTTTTAAAATTCTAAATATATATCTTCAGTGGGGGAGAAAATGTTATGAACTTCCTGTTTCTAAAGCAAATGGTATTTACACTCATGATCTTCCTTAGTGAGAAGAAAACATTATTTTATAAGCCTTATTTTCCTCATGAACTTCAGTATGCCATTAAGAAACGAACGCTTACGATGTCATAACACCGAGAACGTGTATTTTTCTTAGGTCAAACATGACATTGCACCGCTAAAAGCCTTCAGGTCATTTCTGAACTTGATCATGAAGGACACGGAAACATTCAAGAATCAGCTAGTTTCTGGGCTTGATGGCTTCACTATAAATAACGAGTATCTTTTTAATTTCTTGTTTCATATAGGAATTTCCATGTTAATGCGTTCGACATGCCTGAAAAAGTAGAGAGAATGTTAACATTTTGGCGCGTGCCGTGCAACATTGCGTTAGTTCATCCCCCATTTATGATCCCTTAAACATGTTCTCAAATACGTGGCACTATATATATATATATATATATATATATATATAAACAACTTGGTAATATTTGTGAGCTTTGTAAAAATCAGATTTCAGCTGTATGTGCCTGTTGTCAAATATAATTATTCATTCACAAAAAAATAAAATAAAAATGTAATGTATTAGACTAAAATGTTATTCATATTGGTACTCTTTCGAAACTAACTTATTTTTTATATCGATTATCTGGTTCTATCAGAAGTCGTCTTTAATATGAAAATATTTTTCAGTCATGTGTTTTTTTTTGTTTTGTTTTTTATGAAAATTGGCACTTTAATAGACTGACTACTTGAATATTCTCAGAACTCATAAAAACCAAGAAGACATGAGGTATTTTTTGAGACACACTACACACTGAATGAAATTTTTCAGTTCAATTATAGAAATTGTATTAATTATATTTGTATTTAAGAGAAAAATTAAAGCAAATCTCCAGATTATTAATTAAAAAAAAGCATTTATGTAGGTAGAGCCACTACTTCGCTAAAAAAAATTAAAAAAATAAAAATATGAGGTGAGAAAATTACCCCAAACTTGATGAAAACTAAGATTTATCGTCAAAATCTTTGTGATTAAGAGGATAGACTAAAGTATCTTTTGATTATTTCAAGTTTTAAATCATTTTTAGAACACTCGAAGTTTTGGTTAAAAGATTGTTTTTCTGACGTCAGCAGATGGACTGTAAATTAGCATAGTAAATTTTAGCTCCATTTTTTTTCCTTTTTCAGTGAATGATATATTGACTTAAAAATTTCTGCAATAAATCAAATAATTGTTGGATTTTAATGCAACTTTCAGAACTTATTCACAAATTAATTTAATTATTTTAGAGGTCTTTTGCTGTTTTTAGTGACTATATTAGGTAAAAAATGTCTTAATTTGAATTAAATTTAATTAGAATAATTTTAAAATATTTTAAGGTCTTTTTAAATTTAGTTTCACTGGTGGAATTGCTAAAGATTAAGTAAAATATTATTTACTAATCATGAATCGAAAATCTTATTACATTCTGAGATCACCCAGTATTTTAAACATAATTTTGAATCGTTTTTGTATGTGTATAAACGTGTCAATTTTTTTGGTGATACAGGTGAACATTATCAGAAAAAAAAAGTGACAACTATATTTAAAGACAAAGTATTTAAGATTCAATAAAACATTAGATTATGAAGATTTTCATAATTTATTAAATTACTAAGTACTTAGAAATTGTATAAAAAATGCACTCTTATTCTTCAAATGTTTTAACGAATAAAGCCCAGTTGAGCAATATGAGATAAACATCTACCATCAAGCTGTCAGACTGCCAACAGCTGAAATGAACTGCTATCGCCGGGTAAAAAAAAAAAATCTCTGCGTACGATTTATTTCAATTCGTATTAATAATACTTTTAAATCAGCTAATACTCGTCAAAGTTTCAGGAAAGTATATTTTATTTTTCGAAGATTTTTTTTTGATAAAGCGAAATACATTCTGATGACAAAATGAAGACGCGAAAATAATTTTTTTTTAAATCAGCAAATTTTAAAACGAAAACAGTACGCGGTCAATTTAAATTAGCTTTAATATGCAGCAAAGTATTTTGATTATTGAAAGTATTAAATTTAATCTATTAACTTGGAATTAAAACTAAAATAAAAGCTTCAAAATTTTTCATTTCTTTAAAATTAATTTTAAAAGTTAGGTATCGCGAATCTATGACAATACCTAGGTTTATGTCTAAAAACCTTGGACTGCGGTGAAGAGCGAAAGTTTCCTCAAATAGTTAATAGTTTAATCCATTCAAGTTTATTTTTGTGAATTTTCAGTGCCAAAACTGGATTCAGCAGGCCCCAAAACATAGGAATAGAGGTCTAGTTAATGATTTTCTGATAGCTACAAGCAAAGTTGTTAACTGATATTTTGTGCTGGTTCTGAAATCGTATGATGATAAATTGCTTTAATATTTGAAAACTTAGACTCAAAAAGGAGAAACAATATCTCTGGCATTTTTTGTTAGCGTTATTCGATGTTAGGTTTCATATAAAATATATCAAAATGTTAATTGAACTGAGTTTTGTCTTGCATGGGCTCCTCTCCAAATCCACTTGATAAAGGTAATTTTTGATAGCTTCAAGTTAAACCTGTCTGCCTTCAATTCAGCACGGTTCCAATGATTTTTCCAGCAAAGAGGCAGCAAAATAAATTATCCAGAACTGATCTAAAATTATTGAATATATAATGATTTTGATGAGATTCAAACGGTGATAACCTGCCAAATGCTTGTACAAAGATCAATTCTGAAATCCTGAGACTGTCTACTTTTAGACATATAGTTCATAGCAATTGGAAATTTTTCCAAAAAATGCCAAATGTCTATTTGCGAGCCCACTGTGTAAACGAATGCCAATTATGCTGGGAACACTTTGTGTTTCAAATTTATCTGCATATTTATTTTACTGTCTGGTTTTAAATTGATTTGAATAATTGATAGATCTTTTATGAATCATATAAACTATAAAAAAGAATGTATTCATTATCGTATTTATGACGATTACATAATTATTTCTATCGTTAATCGAATTCTTTTCTTTAAAAAGCCAAGAACATACGCAGTTCAGTGGCTAAATCCTGATGCAATGTAACTAACGAAGCCTGTGGAAACACTTTGTCTCTTTATATATTTACTTAGTTTGGCTTAGTCAGATAAAACTGACAATAAGCATTGTTATGCATGAACTTAGGATACTTTGACAGCAACAAGCCACACAGCAGATATCGTCAACCAAAATCAAATTATACAAATCAAAATTATGCTTCAACATTGTGGTAACTTGTTCATAATGTGGGTTTCGGTTACATACCAAAGCAGTAAATATGAGATTGCATGATATTGAATACCTTATTTTATTGAAGACTAGCATCATAACCCGGCGTTGCCCGTGCAACTCAGAACATTTTTAATTAGATGATTAATGCAGCTCGTTGCGATTTCTGAGCGCTTGTAGTCGCTGCTTCACTTTAAAACTAAGTTATATAAAAAAAAATAATTATATAAAATAAATTGTTGTTTAAAATTTGCTCAAAAATTCCATTAAAAAAAATCTTTTTTTTTTTTTTTGAGTAAACGTGAGCTGATGTTTTGTGTGACATTGTAAACAACATTGCGTTAGTTTTTGTTTCAAAATTACAGGGGGAAAATATTTACATTTTTTGTTGACTAGATGAATTTTAGAAATTTTCGAAGACTATTTAAAAAATGTAGACATTTAATTCTAGAGGAAAAAGTTACATTAATGCCACACAAATTATAGACAGTTGATTTCCTGCATGAAATATTTAGCGAAAAAAAAAAGCTTTATTTTTTTTTCCTGAAATATGAAATATTAAATCTGAAAAAAAAGATTTAAATAATTAAATTAACCATTGGCACTTTTTTTACATATTTTGTTTTTGTTTGAAAAAATACTTTTTTCTTTTGTAATAATTCTTGTTTCAAAATAACTTGGAAAAATATTCACATTTTCTTGTTGACCAAATGAATTTTTAAAACGTCGGAATAAAAATTAAATATAAAGGCTCATTTTTTGACACGTATGATTTGATTTCTGTGACGTAATCAAGCAACCATCTTAGATGTTTTCCGGAGCAAATGTAAACAATCGGCTCCATTGGCCAAAAAGTGCGAAAGGGAAAATTGCTGAACTTTAACTCAAAAAGTGTGTTGACCTGTCTTCCCTGTAGATATGTGTCCCCTAGAAAGTTTGACTGACGTAGCTTAAAAAATGTAGGTGTGCATAGATTAGTCACACACACTCACAGATTGCTTTTATATATATAGATTGTTTTGCACAGACGTTCTGGTTGTGATATTGATTAAAAACATCATTACGAAACTGTAAGGTGATAAATTCATGAATCAGAATAAAAGATTCTTGCCGAAACTATAGCCAAATTCAATTGCCTTCAGATGGAGAATCACATGGTTTCAATATTGCTAACATCTGACTTTATTGTAATGTGCCGTGTTAAAGGTTAAGGCCATCAGTTAGTTTCAATTTTGTCGGAATTAGTCTTTTGATTTTATATATATATATATATATATATATATATATATATAGTGGCTGGTTAATGTTATCACTATTTACTACGAGTACGAATTGAAGTCATCTATGGCTAAGAATCCAACAGAATAATAGGATAAAGAACAAATAGGAAACGTTTATCAATCTAACATGTTTAACTTTTATTAAAGATTCTTCCGAGAATTAGATATAGAGAAAAAAATTGTGTGTGTGATTTTCATTGGTTGACAGGCTCGAATCTTGACGGCGAGTACATATTTTTCTTCAATAAGATTTCTCAAATATTCAGACCGGTAGACGAAAATAAATATACTGTTCAATTAATAAATGGCCTAACAATGACGTTTAAAGTGATAAAAAAAAGGTCATGCGAGAGCGAAGCTAATTTGCAAAGTCATCTGCAGGCCCATTACCTAGCAGTTCGACGCTGAAGAGATCCCTTCTCTTCTATAAAGTGGCAGCTACACACACACACACACACATATATATATATATATATATAATGTAATTTGTTAGGAGCAGAGCCTTCTGTTAGAATTGTTAGTCAATCACCGTTGTGCTTGTTTGACACCCAGAAAGCAAACTAGTAGCTGAGCAACAGTTTTCTGGGAGATCGCATAATTTGTCGTGAACACCATTTTGAACAAAAGCAGTCCGCTCAAACCCTCTGTCACTGACTTCCTTCCTACTAGCACAGACGAAATATATCAACAAATCCATAGCCTAGTGGTGAAAACGCATATTTTGTGGGCGAGGGCAGAGATATTTATCTTCTTCGTCAAGGTACGTAAGTTGTAGATATCAATCAAATAGATCGAACAGCTACTAACACACACTTACTCTCTCACAAGAAAATTATAATTAAAGTTGAAATTACTAAGAATGTAATAATCCTGACTTTCCATGTTCGTCATTATTCAGTTAAATTAATCATACACATCGTTTTCATTACAACGCCAAGCCTCTTATATTATTCAACTTACTTCAAATATGTATTTCAACCGCTAATCTTTGAATGTCATGTAGGATTTCTCATGAATATTGTCTCTTCTTCAAACAGAAAAATGTAGAAATACGTGCGCTAAAGTTTTTTTGCTTGCTTTCCATGTCAGCTGGAATTCTTGACCACCGCTTCTCATAATTACTCTCGTAGTAGAAGCGACAATATTCATGAAAATGCTGTATGGAACTTAAAGATTACGTGATGCAGTATGCTTTCAAATGTGGGCAAATGACATATTGGCTGAAACGTTTCGATAAAAACAGTGAAAATGAGAACTAAACAATTCAAGGAATGGCTGTTCATTATTTTGCCTTGCATCAGTCAGTGCCATACGGGATACACGCTTGGGCGATCATGTCTCGAAAAACATTACTAACTGGGCAGAATATTTTCCCGCAGTAGATTGCCATTATTTTCTGCTGTAGACTGGTTGGTAACCAAGGCTATAGAACTCAACCCGCCTTGTTATTTAGCTCATAGCTGGGGGACCATAACTGAAGAGCCAGATTAATACCTTTCGCAAGGGTATTTCCGCGTAAGTGAATGCAACGAATTCAACTGGAATTCGAACTCGGCTCTCAGATTTCGCGTTCCGAGCCGATATCTACTACGCCGCAACGAACATCCCGGCGTCTAAATTTATTTCAACAAGACTGAATCTAGTTTATATTTTAATCTTTTTAATATGCAAGTTTTTAGGTGCAATAGGTTTAATGCATGCGCAAAGCTAACTGGATCAGGCGTCTTTGGAATGCAAAACGGACATGTGTAAATTATCCTTGTCTTCACTTAACGGGAATACGTCATTGAATTTAGCGGAACAAAAATAAAAAAAAATGTATCGCATAACAGTAGATCAAAGGTCAATGACATATCTCAGTCTCTTGTAAGATCTTTTGTCGATGAATTGCATAACGTATCCTTGGACTGTTTGTTCCAGTTTACTGTCTCTTTGTAATACTTTTTCATTTTTACCTCGATCTCTGAAGACGCTTTAATTAAAGTGAAACTGTTAGACTGAGATATATTTCCTACTTTATTCAGTACTTTATTCTATTATATTCTGTGAATAATATGAATTAAATATGTAAGCAAATGTATGTTTAATCAATCCTTTAATAAATGTTGTATATGCATCAAAAACTGTTCGTATTTTATTTCATGTAATGTTGCGCATAAATATTAATTTAACATTTTGTGGACGGATGATATAATTCCAGATAAAATTAATAAAGCCAAGATATCATTCGCACTCTTAAAATAGATGTAAATCAGAAAAAAGTGAAATAATATTGGTATCTGAAGGGAACCTCTCTATAAATCTCAGTCGTACTAGGTATCCTAAACCAAAATTTTATTTTCATTATATCTAAAAACTTTCATATAAAGCATATAGATTTTCGTAAAACAGAAACAAATGTATCACATTTATTTTGATAGCTCAATTAGCCACCGAGTTATGACCATTCCAAGTTCGTCGGAATTTAGAAAATTTGCTGTCTTATGTGCTATTGGTCTAGAAACCAATTTGAACAGTGTATAACTGAAAATGCAGGCTTCACACAAGTGAAAAATCCTTACAAAATGTAATGTCATCATGTGGTAAATGAAAATTAATACTGATATAAGCAATAATTATTAGATCAAAACAGCCTAAACTTTAGGCAAAATCCCATTATCGCCCGCGAAAAAAAGTACAAAAATGACATGAAAAGGCAATTTTGACTGTTCATATAAGTTTTATTTCAAAAGCCAACACATTGGATCTTCTTATTGATTCATGGCACATTAGAGATCAAACTGAACGTTTGTTTTTTTCTTAATAGTAAAAAATATTTATTTAAACCACGTAAAAACAAATTTAAACACAATTTGATAATGGGGGGGAAAAAAAAGAAGTTAAAAAAGTCAAAAGTATACGCTACTAAACTTACTGTCAAAAAGTATCCATTGGCGGTAAACTCTTGAAACTTTGCAACTTTACTAATTTTTGGATGAGGAATTCAAAAAAAGTGTCTTCTCTAATATCCAAACTTTTTGTCATAGACATATTTTAATTAAAAAGATCAGACAACAACAAAATTTTGAAATTTGTTACACAAAATCACATTTTTTTTCAAATTATTATTGTAAAACTTCAAAATTTGAAATGAGCAAAAAATATTTTTAACTGACAGAAAATATATTCTAGGCAGAATTAATGGTCCTTCTGCAGTCCTTCCTCATTGATTTGCAGTCAGAATTTTTTATTGGCTTCTGCTATAGTAACTATATCGAGAACATTCCAAATCTTGCCATCATTTGAAATTGACATTATATCAAAAATCCCTTCTATAGACAAATGTTGACTCCACCTGTGCAATATCATTTGACAAAGTCCATCGAAAATAATCATTTCTACTTTTAGTTGGGACTAAAAATTTTATTACAGCACTGAATGGAGATCTAACATGAATAACTTGGTCAATGTAAAAGTTGATGTCATAATAAACTCACTGTCCTTGGGGCTTGTAAGTGAAAATAATTGGAAATGGTTCTTCATCACAACTGCTGGAGTTATTTAAATGCTCGTCAGATTCACTGAGTGACTTTTCTTTGTTGCTTTAGAGGTGGAAATGAATCAACTGATTTTATTCTTGTCAAGTAATCCCAGAGAGTAGCTTCCAGCTGAACTTTATTTTCACTTGACACCTAAGACAACCTTGAAATATCCCAGTTGGTCTCTCATTGAAACCAGTTGTATCTCTTTAATGGAAACCACAGGCCCCACCATGCTTGATACAGTTGATGATACAATTGATGATTCTGTTTCTCAGGTTTTGGGTATGACGGTTAAACTGCATCCGGTGGCAAGGCCTCTGATTGGAAGGTTGGGAAGAACATGGAACCATCTATTAATTGCTGTTGTTTCCAGGTCCACTCTGACCCAGAATGGTATCACCTGTTAGGGTCCCAGCTATGGGCAAATAGTTAACACCCAAACTGGGATCAAAACATTATGAAAGTATAAAAATAGACTTTTTTTTAGAAAAATCTACATTTTTTTAAAGAAAAAAATTACCAGCAATACATAACTAGAAGGCATCTTCAAATTTCTGAAATTTAAAATTTTTTTTATCAAAATCTGACTAAATCAACTTTCTCATTATAACCTAACATTAAAAAATACCTTAAAATCCCACCTTTTTGGGAATTAAATAACTCACAGATTGATATGCCGTGAAACAAAACTCAAACTCTGTTTCTCAGCAACAGCTTGATTGTCTTTTTTTCTTCTTTTGCCTTCATTTTCTGTAATTCTTTCTTGGATACAGAATTTCACAAAATCTTCTTCCAGTGCCTTAACTTGTGAAGCAGATGGGTATTCAGTAGTGGCTGATTCATCTTGGGAAGATAGGCTAACTTGCTCTTGGAAGGGTGAAGTCAAAAACTGTTGCAGTTCTTGGGGGCTTTTTTCCCTTTTTTGCATCTTAATTTATTCTCTTGTATCAGTTTTTTTTATCGTTGAGGATAAATGCTTTTCACTGTAACTGGAGGACAGAAGTTGATTTATCTTCATGACCATCTTACTGGACTTGAGATTAATCTTCGTTAAGAAATGCTGGAGCTGAAGAACTACTTCATTGGTCAGTTCATTTGCTTCTTTAGCAGCTAAAGAATCTGTAAATAAGTGGACAATTCTTGTATCACAAAAGAAACGGGAAATAGATTTTAAGAATATTTCTTAATAACAATGACAGCTTTTTTAATTTTTTTGTGGAATAACACTTTCATTGATTGTCCAAGGGACCAGAAATTTCCAATTATTTTGTAGCTGCCTTTACAATGAGAGTAATGAAAAGAAAAGGGTAAACCACAATGTTAAGGTTAAATTTATGCTAATTTAATACGTAAATTTTAATAAAAGCCAAGATAGGGTTCTCGATTTCATTGTTTAACAGTTATTAAAGAAAGTGCTTAAACGTAAATATTTTTGGATAATGATAAAGTAAACACTACCTTACCTAAAAAAAAACATTAACGTATGTTTTTGTCTTACATTTTAATTTTTTTTATTGATACACAAAAGTTCAACTAAAAAAATATATTCTCTCGTTTTTTTTTTTGTTTTTTTTTTTAAATAATAAATATTTAGAAAAAATGTTTAACTCTTTGTTGCATATTGGTTACAATTATAACCAATATGCAGCAAAGGGTTAAACTAAATGTTCACGATAGGAATAATATCTGCTATAGGTCCCAAGAATTATTAAATAAAGAATAAACTGATACACATTTTTTTTTTACAGTTATTTTGTTTTTTTTATCAGTGCGCACATGACTGATCGCAACTAAAAATAGGTTCTCTCTATTTTTTTTTTAATGTACCCAGTCTAATTAAAAAGAATAATAAAGCCAAACGTTCAGGTTAATAATTCCTGCTGGAACCAAGGCCCCGAGAATTTAAACAAGAAATTGAAAAACGTTTAAATTTTACATTTTAACTTTTTTTTTTATTAACTTACAAAAATTCAACTAAAAAAATATCCCCTATTCAGTTTAAACAAAGTACTTTATACAACTTTCAACTCACCTAAAAACTGCAATATATCCATCTATAGTGAAACAAGTTGTTTGTTGAAGTCTTCGTTCCCTTATTTCGTCGCGCCTATAGGATACAAATCCTATATCTTCCAACAATTAAACACAAAAAGTAAAATTGCACACTCGCAAAAATCGGATCAGAATGATTGAAAACTTTTTGGAAAAAACCAGACCAAGGCAAAATTCTCAAGTGTGAAATTTAATTTTGACGAATAGGAAAGGATTGACCACATACTGAAAGAAAAAGACGAATCGAAATTTCGTGATGTTAAATTCATTTTCTAACCAATGGGAGGAAGCGATTTGAAAAACTGAGAGAAAAGTTAGCAATCCAGCAAGGAAAAACTACATGGCTATAAAATCACAGTCAGAATCAGTCAGTGAGATGGAAGCAGCGGTATCATACAACAGCAACATGTAACAAAAACTTCAAACACTGACCAGGACATAGGGTCCCGACATACATTCGTTCTCCTTCACTCGTGCTATTTTCCTTTACCTCTTCTCCATCCTCAACATTCTCGCAGTCGACGAAGACAACAACAACAACGATACTTTAACTGGCTCCTAAAAATTAACGTCCGATAAGTACAATTTCCAGTATTGCTTCACCTTCCTTTTCACTTTCTCGTCGGCTATAAAAAAGAAAGTAACACAGTCTTTATTAGTAACCTGTTAATCTTTCTGCATACATACATTCTGCTACTTACAACTAGAGTTTTGAACACTTAACTCATTACTACTATTTCTCTTACAAATTGATTAACTAAGTACATTTTTTCTTTGAGCATTTACATATTTAAGAATTTCACTTCTTTCAAATTGATGTTGTTCTGTTAATAAAACTTCATTTGTTTTACATTTTCATTCTTTCAACCTTCTGATATTTTAAATTGTGAAAACTTCGGTTGTGTTTGGCACAAGGCCAATTTAACAAAGAGCCGAGGCCCCTACACGCCGGCAATTGAGTTTGGTGGTGTTTGTTTACTTCGTCACTGTGTCCGGAGTTGTAAATCGACACGGTGGCGATTATGTCCACTTGTATTAGCGGTATTCCTTGATTTGTGAGCGCAATAATATGAAACCAACAGATTATTAAAGACCAGATATTTATCTACAAAATGCTGTAAATTTCTGAAGTTTTAAAATCGAAATTCTTTTGGTATTTCATCCACTAAAGTTTTCAACTTGGATTTTTTTTGTGAAAGACAACTTCAAACAGTTAGGCAGACCACATTGACGAGTGACTCTTTTTTTTAAAACTGTGACCATTTTTATATGTGTAGAGACAAACAATATTGCGCACACGGAATTTGAAAAACACCAACTCTTTTCACGTAAAAAATAAAACAGCCGTCACCAAAAATAGTTAGGTTACTATTTTTGGTGACGGCCGTTTTATTTTTTACGTGAAAAGAGTTGGTGTTTTTCAAATTCCGTGTGCGCAATATTGTTAATATAAATAGCCTGCCAAAAAACAAAAAAAAAAACAAAAACAAACAAACAAACAAAAAAACACTATTCACAACACAAAAGAAAGAATTGTATCTTTATAAAGAGAAAAGATTAAATTTTGTTCACGTCCAAATACCCCACTCCCCAAAAGGAAGATATCTCAAGTTGAAATTGAAGAGAACTTCGCTATGTTTACCAGTTTTTATATCCTAAACTAGTCGGTTTGTGATACCTAGTTGTGCGCAAGGTTAATGAGTTTATGATTTGTTAAGATATCGGAATGAAATGTCACATGACCCAGTGGATAAAACCGTTGGATAGTTCCAGTAACTTGACTCAGAGTTGTGAGTTCAATACCAGGTTACAGTGGTGAGCACTTAGAGGGAGTTAAAGTTAAGTTAAAGGGAGGTAACAACATGGCTACCAGAAGTGGCATCGCTCATGGAATTCGTGATCGTAATAAAGGGTTCGGTTCAAAATTCCAATCACCTGAAGAAAGCTGGAGCGTACAACAGCCGAAACGTGGTAAAAATGACAATAAAGATGAGGACAATATTCCGAACAATGTAAATACTAGCTCATCTCAGAAGTATAGACAAATAATGAAGTGAAATTTTGTAAATTATTGCAAATTAACCGTTCTATTCGACTGTAAATAAAACACGGAGAGGTTTGGTGATAAGGGGGGAAATCTGATTTTGACGAGATGTCATGGCGAAAGGCCGTCACCATAAAAATCGGGAGAAATAATGTTGAATGGCTTCCACAGATTCAATACAATTTCGTGTTTCATACCACGACAGTATTCTGGTCTTTCTCGAAAGAATATGAAAGAAACGATTTTAGTCAGACCTGTATATCGGTGTGTCAATATTTGGTAATTACTTAAGTTGATAACGGCGTTTGCTACTCGTGTCAAAAGCTTTAATAGAATAAAATAATCATTTTTATCTGATAGAGAAACCGATAATGATTAGTAAAAGGGCATTTCTTTCAATTCTTTATGGATATGTGCGATTTTGACATTTTAACTTTCCCGTAATTATCAATATAATCCTGTAAATGGTTTCAAAAGTTGTTGCTAGAATTGCTTTATGGCTTCCCTTTGTATTCAATATTACTGTATACTTATACAATAACTGTCAATGCGTATATGTACGTTTTACACACACACACACACACACACACACACTGTTCAGGTTGACAGTTACAAAATTTCTGTGCCTGAACAGGCAAATGGGTTATGGGAAAGGGGTTTGCTTAATTGCCTACTTAACCACTCCCTAACCCTATTAAGTATTATCATATGACAGATGCCAGATATCTTAATATCTGACAATTGGACAGAATGTAGGGAGTCGATTGGACAGAATGCAATTCGTGTCTTTTACAAGAGAATTTATGTAAAATGACTAACAGTTGCCTCAACCATTTCTGTTTTCCATGATTATGCTATTTGCTCATATCCATCTCCTCTCTTTACACAAACACACACACACACACACACACACACACACACACATATATATATATATATATATATATATATATATATAAAAGTGTGTTTGTGTAAATGTATTATGCTCTCATTACGATTGAGCTCTCTGGAGAAAACAATTTTAAAAACAGTTTCCACTTCGGCTATAATGCGTGACTCTTCAGAAATGAATTGAGTTCTCTCGGTGACTGGCGTCTGTATACACTGCTTACATACAAGACGTTAAAATTTCCCTTCTCTGACCCCATGCGCCGATGGCTTAGGGAGTAGAGACTCCGACTGACACCAAATCGGTCGAGTTTTCGATCCCGGCCAGAAGCAAGTGGATATGTCTCGCCACACTGATGAGCTGTGATACAGCGAAACAGGCTTGTATGTGGATGATATATATATATATATATATATATATATAAGGTAATAATTACCATATATTTATGCTCTACTTTTGTATCGAGCACTTTTTAAATTAAATATCTAACCGTGGAATATATTTTCATTAGTAACCATTACTCATATATGTGTGTGTTTCATTACAAGGATGCATTTTTATATATATATATATATATATATATATATATATAATATTAATAATGTCTAAAAAGTTGTAGTAAGAGATTCATTTGAGTCCTACTTGTTATTATAAAAAAAATTTTATTCATGAAGTAGTCGTAAAAATAGAGGTATTAGGAATAGAACGTTTTGGAAGGTTCTAGAAAATTCCAGTAAAATCTCTAGAATTTGAAAGGTTCTAGAAATAATCAAATTAGGTGTTAGCCTCTATAAAAATAAGTTTTGGGCAGAGTAGTCAGTTGTTAAAAGGATTTGCTGACGTTATCAACTCCGACTCTGATTCAAGGATTTATATCCAGCCGAAAGAATCTCTAAAAGAAGTTGCCAACCAACAAAAAAACCTGAAAGAGAACCTCACGGAACTATATGGGTAAATACATATTTTTTGACTCTTTCATTGACCAAACTAATAATTATTCTTTCTATACTCATTTAAGGATTTCCAAAAAGTATAGCACTTAACTTCTTCGCCAACTTAACTGGGTAAAGATATTTGACACTTTACCTTCCCTTTCTCTCCTCGTGACACACGCCAGTAGTAAACTTTGTTTCTTGTTTTGAATGCAACAAAAATTGTATATTTGTAAATATTTTCTTTGGTGTGTTTTGTAAATTAAATATTTGTCTGTGATTTATCTCTGAGTTTTGGTCAATCATTTTTTCTTTTGTTCCACTTAAAACGTAACAGTATGTATGTGCAAAAGTTCTTTTCATCACTGATTTAGCGACGGTCTTTCACAAGCGGGAATGGTTAGTGTTTGAGCACAGGTAAAGAAAAAAAACAAGGGTTTTTCTTTAGGTTCATTTTTAAAACACGCATGCACTCTTGGAAAATTGAGACAGCACAACCTTATTCTCTTCTATATGAGCTTGTGCAAAGCTAAGATTATATGTGGCTTCTTTCAATCTAACCAAATACAAGTGTATATACATACATAAAAAGTATTAATAAAATATATGACGTAGTAGTAATTTCATGGATATAGACATTAAAACATGGTCATTTTCACGGATTAGTATGGAAAATAAAGAAATGAGTTTTCAGTGACTTTGAACGCGGTCTGATTGTTGAGCTAGACGGCACATCTGAGTATTTACCGACAATAATGAGCTACTGCAATTTTCATGTGCAATTGTTTCTTGGGTTTACAAAAATGCACAAGAAAAGAAAAATCCAAAGAAAGGCAAAATTCTGTTGGTGGTAATCGCTTTTTGATGAAAAAGGTCGGAGAACAAGACTGGTTCAAACTGATAGAAATACAACAGGAGCTAAAGTAACCACTCTTTTACTTTGAATGTGCCATATGTCGAGTTTTATACTAGATGAACTGCAGCAACAAAAGACCAAGTCAATTGCTTCTCCAATGAGATAAGAATAAAAAAAATTGACGATAATTCGCTAAGAATCACAAACATTGACTGTGGATTATTGCCTGCTCTACTGAGTGTCTATTTCTACCGTGTTAATCGAATGATAGGACCAGAACTTGACGTGGGCAACATGTATTGGGATGTTTGATACCAATGAAAGATCGCTTAACTGCCGTAAGCGACTTCGGTATTGTCACTGACTACGTACCTCAAAATAAGAACAAGTACCACGTTACCAAAAAAGGGGGGTGTCAAAGGAGAGACAGCAATGGGCGTTCTATGTTAAAATGGCGTCTTAATTCTAGAGAGTGACTTTTGGTTGTGGGAGATAATTAAAATAAGCTAGCCAATTTAGAAGAATTTTGAGATTCTATAATGAGAGTGGGGCCAAATTCTGACAAAATATTTCGAATACCTGCCAAAATAATTGAGACGCTTCTAAGAACAAATGGATGTGCAACTCTATAGTATCCATAACGAAATGTCCGGGAAATAAAACACAAAAAATATGTCTTTCCCCACCGTGCACCGATAGCTTAGAGGTAGAATCTCCGACTAATGTCAAATCGGTCGGGTTTCAATCCTGGCTGGAAGCAATCGGCTGTCTCACCGTACTGATGAGCTGTAATACAGCGAAACAGGACTGTCTACGGATGACTATATAATGACAAAGTAGAAATATTTTTTTCGTGTGACGTTTCGCCGTTTGGGACTGAACAGGGGTTACGTTGATGTGACTATATATGAATACCAAAGATAAGGGTCGCTGAAATTTGAAACTTTTAAATTTAATTTCTTTAATGGTGTTTGATATATAGTTCAACCAATTTTATTTAGTTTCTTTTGTCTTAGTTTTTATCACTTTTAAGTATTTCATATTATGATAATAGACGAGTTCTGCAACGACTGTTAAATCTAGAAAGGTTTTAAAAGCTCTATTATGCTGCTGGTAAAAAAAAGTTATTTGGGATATTAGTCTGTCCAGTGTGTTCATGATATTTACGAACCCTTTCCATGGCTGACGAGTCTTGTTTTCCCCATTTCTTCTGACAAAATATATAAATCTACTCCTCCTCTTGTCGGTAAAACTTATATTCAATCTATGTACCTCATTTCTGATGTGACTTTTCAGTCGAGCCAGTGATAAGCTGACGTGGTCACTTTCATCACAAGCCCATTGAATCACAGCGGAGTTGAAAAAGCTAGATGCAACCATAAGTTCTATAAGTTTCTTCTCTCCCGCTTCTCTAACTCCCATTCGGCTACTTACATTCCAGTCAAATCTGATTTTTAAAATTTTAAATTCAGTGTCAATCGTTATCTTCTGTCTCATTAATTCCTGTTCTTTTATTCGACCCCTTTCTTTTCTCTCTCTCTCTCTCTCTCTCTCTCTCTCTCTCTCTCTCTCTCTCTCTGTAACTTCTCATCTTAGTGAGGGGGTAATGATTTAAAAAATACAACCTTTATAGCCGGACGTTTTATTTTGGTTTATTAAGGCATTCTTCAGTATGGATGTGGTGGATAGGAAATTAAGAATTAAAATCAACCTTCTTCTTCACTTTTACAAGAAACACAATGATGTGTGAAATTCTGGTTTTTTTCTTCAAATAGAAAACGAATTGACCATGTGCTTAAAGAAAAAGTCGAAACTGGATTTAACAAGTAGATGTTAAATTGATTTTCTGATCAATGGAAATGATTTGCAAGACCAAAAAGATTTAGCGATCCAGTGCGAAAAATCTAAATTGCTATAAAAGGCTCCGGTCAGCGTCAGTCAGATAGTCAGGGATGGAAGCAGCAGAGACAAGCTAAAATGTAACGGAAGAAGCTTCAAGTGACCCGGATATTCGTCCTCCTTCTTTCTCATGTGATGATTCAATTTACTTCTTCATCCAAAGATACTCCTACTGATCAAACACTCATACATACTTACATACGTACGCACAAACTCTTTCCAACAAATTACTACTACGAACATTTTCTTCAATTCTTGATACCCTTAATTCATTACTTGTTTCTCATTGAACATTAACTGCTTCTATTCTTGTTATTCTCTTCTTTTAATAAATTTCGATTTTAACATGGAAAATGTATATTATTATTCTTACACTATTCCACATATTCCAACCTTCTGCTGCCAACATGATGAAAACCTTCTGATGATAACGATAATAAACTTCTGATTATTCTAGATAAAACTTGTAAGCTGTAGGGAGTTCGGTTATGTCTGACACAAGGCTGAATCAAACATTAACCAGCTCACTACGGCCACATGGAGAACAGTCTTCAAATGTATTTCTCTCTCTCTCTCATATACATGGGACACTGAGGTTAACAACAAGCAGCGACAGTCTGTTTTTTATGCCTAAAAACGATCTTCATGACTTAAGATTGTGTTTAAGCATGAAGCAGATTGATGCTGCCGGGTGTTGATTTCAGTGTTAACTTGTAAATTTATATATATATATATATATATATATATACTCTATTCCTAATATTCAAGAATCTAACACAAATATAGCATACCTTAAAACTATATTTTATCACACACACACACACACACACACACACATAGGCTCCCGCCTATTCGAGTTTCAGCTTTCGATTTCACACATTCGCAGAATTTTTTGTCGAAAATATCTACAGCTGGCGTCTTAAAAGTGGTGCAACCATTTGGCGAATGCGTGCGTATGTTTACTCCAATACTAGAACGCTATTGGCTGGTGATCGGATGGCGGTACAAGACCGGCGCCCATTGAGTGATACGTAAAACCCTGGGCCACTTTCGCGAAAGCGTAGACTTGACTAGTTCACTTGTGTTGTGTTTTTCCTTTTACATATGCCCTAAGATGCCCGCCTAAATGCGCAGCTTCTTCTAAGGCTTACGACAAGGAACCTAAGCGGTAGAAGAAGGTTAGGACGCTGCAGGAAAAGGTAGCCGTTCTTGATATGCTAAAAGAAGAGAAGTCATATGCAGCAGTGACCCAGTAGTACCACATGAACGAAAGCACCGTAATGTATAGCAAGAAGACGATGAAATAAGGAAAACTATTTCCATTAGCTTCTCGTGTAATATATTTTTTTTTGGTCTGTTACTACTAAACACGTACGTATTTTAATATTTTCAATAGTTGTACCCATGTATGCGTGAAAGAAACGGTTATTGTACGTATGGAAGAAAAATTATGCCAAGTCTGAGGACACCATCGCAGTTACATTTTTAGAAAATGTTTTAAAATTTAGACAGCATTTTGTCTTGTTGCACAAATGCAGTATTTTCAATTGTTGTATCGACCTATGTGTAATTAAAACGGTTATGTTACTGTTATGAAAAGGGTCTGAGTGGAAGTGATGGAAGGTTGTCAGTATAGCTTGAGTAAAGCTTTGTTTTACTAAAACTCTACTCCGGTGGCGAACCGCTAAAGAAAATGGCTGTCTACATCATGGAGAGAGGAAAACAAAAACAAAGGGAAATTATTCAGTCCCGGAAAGTCAGAGAAAGATTAGAGAGTTCTTTTATTTTCACCACATTTTCTGCCACTTAGGAAAAGATCAGGTTCATACATTCTTCTGGAAAGGTGTAGTTTCTAAGGGTGTCTCTGCTCAAAGTGAAAATAGAGAAAAGAAAAAGATGTTCAAAGCTGATAATTTTCAGCTAAATACAGACGAATTCTAGAAAAGCGTCGAAGATTCAATACACCAGCGTCTTCTGAAGAGGTCCTCTGGAAGCTATCCAAGGGCAGAGAATGAGATGTAGGAGTGGAATTTTCAGTGGTGTGGTTTTCAAGGGCAGTTGAATCGTCAATAACAGAATTTTCGAGAGCACTCGACAGGGGAGGAGGAAGAGTAGTAGGGTTAGACTGGATAGGGGCAACCATTGGATCAAGTCCTGTGGGTGTACAGTTAGTTTTGTCATCCACTAGTGCAATATGGAGTAGACACTGTCGTTTCTCGTCCATTATCAAGTCGCACGTGAGCATAGTTCAGACTGACTTTGAGTACGCCAACTGTCTCGACTAAAGGCTCATATTTACTCTCCCGTACATGGCGCTTCAGGAGCGCCGAATTTAATTTTATCAGCCATGTTGGTATGGAATCACCAGGAACTGATTTCCTTTGGAAATTAAACAAACGTTCATGGGGGTACAGTTCGAGGCAGTTGAAAGCAATGAGCGAATGCAGTGGAGTGCTACATCTAGAACTTTTTCTCAAGTAGCAATCGGGAGATTACTAGACCGTAGAGCTAGGTTCATCGTTTGCCAAATGATACCATTGTATCTCTCTGCTTGTCCATTTCCCTGCGGATTAAAGGCTGTTGTTCGGATAGTAGCAATGCGTCGAGAAAGTAGAAACGCCTTTAATTCATCCGACATAAAAGTTGTACCCCGATCAGAGTGCACAAAAGAAGGGTTTCCAAAAATGGAAAATAAACTTGTCAGATGTTTCTTAACAGTCGCTGCCGAGACATCAGCACAAGGGTAAGCAAAAGAAAAACGGGATTATTCGTCAGCCGCTGTTAGTTTGAAACGATTGCGAGAATTTGTGGGTAAAGGTCCCTTGAAGTCTATACTTAATCTTTCAAAAGGTTGGCTTTCTTTTATAAGTGTTTAAGGAGGCATTTTAATAAATCTAGGCTTTATTTCGGAACATACCTGGCATGACCTTGTTACCCCTGCATCATCTACAGAGTATGGCATATTTTTGCTTCTGACAAAATGCAGCATTCGGGTTACCCCAGGGTGACATAAATCTTTGTGCAAGATACGTAGTTTGTCAAGAGAGACGGTAGAAGAGCAAATTCGTGATAAAGCGTTCACAGCAGCATTTTGTTTTCCTGGACGATACACTATGTCGTAACTGAAACAGGCAAGTTCTAGTTCTAGTTCTAATGTCATGATCTACCTGGTCATGACCAGACAGTAACGATGTCGATATAGGCGTAGGTTCTTCAGAGGCCTTCTTGCTTGATAATGTCATCCATGATTTACTGGAAACTTGCTACTTCACTGGTCACTCCAAAAAGGGATTCAACAAAATTGGTGGAGACCCAGCAGCTTCAAAGGCTGTATATTTTCGTTCTTCTCGCTTGATGGCAACCTGGTGATAGGCACTGGTTAGATCAAGTGTGCTAAATACTTGATAACAGGCAATCTCATTTACCATATCCTCTATCCGAGGAAGCGGATAAGCATCCAGAAGAGTGAACCGACTTATCGTCTGGGAATAATCCACGACGGGCCTTTTCTTGAGTTTCAGGAGATACTACCAGTGTTTGGGCTCGCCTTGGCGATTGAGAGGGCTCTATAATTCCTTCCTTCAGCATGCATCCGCGCAGACCATGACTCGACTCGGCCCTGTTTAGGGACTCCGTCTTTCGTCAGGTATCCTCCACTGGCACGAGCTCGCCTTCACGCTCGCCACTTCGACCTAGACCCGAAGACGGAACGTCCCGAACCAGCCAGGCGACTCATCCAACATCTCCAGCCGACTAGCTACTGCAACGAACGCCTCAGCTCGACCCGGCACCGGACGAGGTCTCACCGCTCGCCGCACCAACTCCATAGAGGCTACCACCCTTCAGACCTGAAGCGAACCTGATTTTTTTTTCAATTGGAGTAGATAGATTAAACTATCGCCCGGTTCACACTCCACCCACATCTATTGAACAGGTGAAGAGGCTCATCCCTTGTTTCCTGTTTAGGATGCGGTTTCCGGTTTTCTCTTTTCTAATCTTCTCACTCTTATGTAGCCTCTTGCACATCAGTGGCGTTACCGCCTTGCTTGGGGTGATATGATTAAAAAAAAATACGCGATATTTCTGAATGAATGAATTTAGCATCAGGTAGGCTATGTCTCATGGATTTCACTGCTATTGGATGACAGTCAGGAGTTAGATTTGCTAACAGAGAGAGAGAGATAAGGGACATTATTCATTGCATTTAGTCCACAAACGGTGAGAGGTGGAAGCGGTTTCCCGAACGGTATTTTTACTGAAGAATGCTGACGTCGGAAATTATGCCCAAGAATGGAATCACAGCATAAATTAGCCATAACGGACAGCTTGACATGACTGTACTCTCTACTACTTAGACTGAGGGATACTATACAATGTCCAAGAGTAGAGGATGAATGAGTACTGCTAGCCATAAAAATTCTTTCTGAGCTTGGCGAGATTGCTAATCCGAGCCTTTTAACCTCGTCAAATTTAATAAAATTTTCTGAGCTTCCAGTATCAATAAGTATTTTTAGAGACTTGCTTTTGATTTTTCCACGCAATGTCGAGCAAGATAGACTTTCTGAGAAATTTTAAGATGGAATGGAAGAAGCTAGAATAGACTTACCGTGGTTGATAGCAGCTGCTGTAGGTGATCTGCAGACACGAGCAAAATTTCCTTTCTTTTTGCAATTTTTACAAAAGGAGTTTCGAGCAGGACATCTAATTTTGTCATGTCTCTGATTCCAGCAGAAGAAGCATTTTTGTCCAGAGATGGAGGCCACGGTATGTTCCTCATAGCACCCAGGCTGTTCATCATTTTCAGTTACATCAGCCTGAACAGTGGAGACAGATGCGTTTAGTGAGTTCTGCTGGGAGTAGGACGCTAATTGTCTCTGTGCCATCTCAGATGTTAGCGCCTGGTCATAAGCAGTGCCTAGATCCAGTGTTTTGGTTTCCAGGAGCCGTTGTCTGATGTGGTTAGACGAAATTCCATTTATGAGTGCATCTCGGATGTATTCGTCCCCGGCCTGTGTTGCTGTAACAGCCTGGAACTCGCAATCCTTGGCGAGTTTCTTTAAAGATTGCAAATATTGGCCTACACTCTCGTCAGTTTGCTGACGACGAGTAGCCAGCAGATGCCTACAGAAGATGGTATTTCTAGGCTGCACAAACACTCCTACCAGAACGTCCATGGCTGAATTGTAGTCGTCAATGTCGGAGATGTTTTAAAGATA
Organism: Ascarosepion bandense; assembly: GCA_037127315.1. Lineage (NCBI taxonomy): Eukaryota > Metazoa > Mollusca > Cephalopoda > Sepiida > Sepiidae > Ascarosepion > Ascarosepion bandense. The sequence continues at coordinate 3,958,786 of JBBBDQ010000238.1, read as the reverse complement.
GTGGGAGAGACAAGGTTGATGAGTAGATTCAGTTTCAGCCTGTCTGTCGGTGGAGTCTGTTGTTGTGTTTACCCGGCCGCTTCGAGAAAAATATGGAAGGATCTTTTCCAGTGACTCCACGTGTCGGCCGAGTCAGGTTTATTTGGGTCTAGATCTAGGTGTTCTGGCTTCAGGCATCTTTCACGAAACTTTCCTGCTAGATTTTTAGTAAAATAAATTATGAAAAGGGTCTGAGTGGAAGTGATGGAAGGCTGAGTCAGTATTGCTTGAGTGAAGCTTTATTTTACTAAAAATCTACTCTGGTAGCGAATCGTTCAAGAAAATGGTTGTCTACATAATGGAGAGGGGAAGACAAAAACAAAGGGAAATTATTCAGTCCCGGAAAGTCAGAAAGATTAGAGAATTCTTTTATTATTTTCCCCACAGGTACGTATGAAAGAAAATTTCTGCTGAGTGTATTGTCACCAATACCGTACTAATTTCCAAAAATGTTTTAAAAGAGTATGAAATGTTTAGGATGAAAGTTTAAGGCATATAGAGGGTTTTAACAATCGAAATCGGTACCTACACTTTTAAGTGGGTTTACAAATATTCTGATTCTATTCACGGCGATTCTGGTCAATAACCCTCCAGCGAATATGGGGGTTCACTATGTGTATGTGTGTGGTTACTCAATTTGTCTTGATTCATGTTTGACACTTGATACGACTAAATTTTGATTTGGAAATTTTCATTTAATAATCGGCCTATCATCAATGAAAAAAAGGTTGCATTGAAAAGGAAGGAAATTGTTGAAAATTAATCTGAATTTATAATAGATGCGTTTCCTTATTAGACTACGTGATTATTTCGGTATCGGCGCTATATATATGGATCGAAATCCGACAAGATGCATAGAATAAATAAAGAACAAGTCGGAAAAAGTATCTTTAATATAACATGTTTCACTTATAACAAGCTTCTTCAAAGATTTAATAAGGAGGAATTAAATTTAATTTCGACCTTATTAAATCTCTGAAGAAGCTTGTTATAAGTGAAACATGTTAAAGACACTTTTTCCTATTTGTTCTTTATATATATATATATATATATATATTATGTGTGTGTGTGTGATACGATGGGTAAATTGTCGCCATTTTAAATTTCGAGCATGCGCGGTGTTTTTAATTTTTGTCGACTGTAAACTCAGCTGGATACCGTCTGTGAGAAGAAGACCACGATGACGCAATTCATTCCGCCAGAAATTTGGTAACTGCATTCTGTACAGCTTGGCATTCGCACCGGAAACTCTAATTCGAACATTTTAGAGTTTGTGTATCAAAATGAGGATTCGGAAAGAGTTAGATGAGTGTAATGATGAATGAAGATACGGCATCACGGAAAACTCACTTTGATCTTTCTGATCAGAAAAGAACTCTCGAATCTTTGGTTAGGGCCTTAGACTCAACATGAATGGCGCCATTAAGTGCCTTGAAGTGGCAGTGCTGCTGCTTCCATGGGTCAAGAGGCTGGCTGCTGGAAGATCCTATGTCTGGCAACAGGACTCTGCACCATACTACACAAGCCGGAGAACCTAGTCATGGCTATCAGACAATTTCTGCGGCTACATCACTCTTTATATCTAGCCACCTAACTCCCCAGACTACAACTCACTTGATTATGCTTGGGGCGAAGTTGAGCACAAATCCGACAAAACTCCTTGTTACACAAAAGATAACCCAAAAGCAAGGATTATGGCAGTATCTACTAACTTAAACAAGGAGACCGTTCACAAGAGATGCAGGAGATTCCGGAGTTGTCTAGAGGCCGTGGTTAAAGTCAATAAAGATTTTATCGAATAAATTTACTTTTTAGTATTTAAATATCAGTATATTTTTTTGCAATTTTGGTTAATATATCTGTTAAAATGAGATGTCAGTATTATTTTCATTTTTTAATAATATAGACAATTTATTCATCGCACACTATATATATATATATATATATATGTTTTTGTATAAACAGTCACACATCCAGATCAAATGAACTCTGGACAGCTTCATTATAAATTTATTTATGAACGAACTCTATCAAAACCAAATTAGACCTGGCATGGCAGAAGAGCAAATGTCATCTGTCTGGAGACAAAGATGAAACTCAATCCGATAGTGATTCAATTAGGTTGGAACGTTGATCTCCTGGGAATTTGGTTGACGACATTCATCTGACAATGAAGACAATTGGTGGATGCACGAGACTGCGCTAGCCAATAAAAAAAAATAAAATTATTTGAGATTTTGAATTTCAAACTCATCACTCTATCGTGACAAGAAAACCAGAAATAAAATAAAATTTGTTAATGGATGTAAACTTTCCAGCAGACAAGGTAGAGTAATTAAAAGAATGAAAATCTTGATTAGCATTTGGAACTTGTCGACTGTCTTCAGCGGTTACAAATTTTAATGGCCGTAGTTGTGATGGCATTCAGTAGGATAATTTCAAAATAACTGATTTCAACACGTGGATATTATTTAACACAAATAATTATACATATAAAAGCATAATTCAAGAGAAAACTATACTTTTGCTTACGCAGATAGAACGCCTGAAAAAGAAAGAAAACTATGGTATTAACAGAAGTGTGTAGGTGTGTGCGCGCACTTCGTGGTTTGTTTGGAAGTAAGGAATCGGTTTGCCCGGAGCATCTTTGAAGTAAGGAGACGTTCTGCCACTTTCGAATACTGGGGTTAAGAGAGAATAAAAAAATGTGTACGAGTACTTTCGTCTTAAATATTACTACACAATCTAGCAGGTGTTAAGGGATTTATTCTTGCAGATAAATTAGGGTAATACTTCGATTATTAAAACTTGGAACAGTCTCGGAAAACTTGGAACAGTCTCGGAAAACTTGGAACAGTCTCGGAAAGTCATTAGAATGTATCAGAATGAGAAATATGTAGAAATATAAACTTATCCAAATGACAGCATTTCTAAAATTGGTAAAGATTTGGAAAGTCATCTTTCAAGTACTGGGGAGACATGTTGACGTCACTTCATCTCCAACAAAAGCCACTAATAATTCGATTAACATCTGTACTATATGTGATACATGCTTGGGCGATCGGGTCTCTTTCGACTCATGACAGGTTTTCTTGCAGTCGGTTGCCATTTGTTGCCAACTAAGGCTATAATACTCAGTTTGTCCTACCGTAATTCGAGGAGTAGAGACTGGTCCCTACGTTTCCCAAGAATATTTGCGCGTAAGTGATTATAATAAACCCAACTGGAATTTGAACTTGGCTCTCGGATTTCTGATTCTGTGCTGTTATCCATCACACTACACCGCATATCCAAAGAATTTACTGGATAGAAAAGAAACTTAAAAAATGGTAACAATGCAATAACTACTGATGTGAAAATTCAATATGTGTACATTCGTGCCGATATTTATTTAGGTTTATTTTTATTTTAATTATTATTTTTAATGAAATTTGTTTTTACACAGATAAGCACAAAACAATTTTTTTCCGATATCAGACACTATTTTCCCAAAACAAGTCCGTAAAAGACGTTTAACGACATTTATTAAACGGTCTGCAGGCCGATATGTGCGTTGCGGTGCAGTAGATATAGGCTCGGAACGAGAAATCGGGGAGTCGAAGTCGAATTCCAACTGAATTCATTGCATTCACTTACGTGCAAATACCCTTGGGAAAGGTATTAATCCGTCTCTTCCTTCCAGTTATGGGCTAAATAACAGGACAGATTGGGTTCTATAGCTTTGGTCGGCCACCAGTCTACCGCAGAAAGCAATGGCATAATATCCTTCTCAGTCAGTCATGTCTCTTTTGAGACATGATCGCCCAAGCGTGTATCACGTATGGCACTTAACTGGCTGAATTTGTTTACATATAATTTATACATCATATTTAAATCAAAACGACGATGCACCAAATTTGGAGGCGTCATATATATATATATATATATATATATATATATATATAATTCCAGGTGAAGAGGACTCAAGGTTTTATTATTTTGAGTGCCATGGTATTTATTTTATTATGAACAGTGTTCAACATAATAAATATTATAGAGCTTAATATAATTATATAGTTATAAATTAATTGTACATTGCTACACGGAAAGTTCTTTGTTTCGAGATAGATTTTCCTCATCAGGCAATGTTTGATGTTGGTTGTACAGATGAATTACATTTAATACAAAAACCTTCGGTACACAGCAAACCTCTCTCTCCCTCTCTCTCCCTCTCTCTCTATATATATATATATAAAACGGAAATTAACGAAGATTAACGAAATGGTCTTTAAACAACCGACAACTTGAAATGATTTGTTTGTTTGAACATTATTTTTGATCGATACTCGTATTTACGTAGTTATTATGTTTATAATCAAACAGTATTATATATTTATTACTACCGGCCTGATTATTTACGATAAATTTTTGTTACGAGAATGTATGTCATTCGGCAGGATTCGAACCTGCGACCCGTATCCACATTAATTGATCTCTCCACCAATTAATCTCGCGCGTCTTAGACCTCTCGATCACAGTCTAAACGAAGTCAAATTATCGGTTGTTGAAAGACCATTTCGTTAATATTCGTTAACTTCTGTAACATGTTTACATTTGTTGACATTACGATACATTTCAAAGTAGATATGGTTATTACGATGAATCGAAAATTGTGTTATATAGGCTTGATTTGTTGTAAATAATCAGGCTGGTAGAAATAAATTATACAAAACTGTTTGATTATAAACAGAATATCTACTTAAATACGAGTATCGATAAAAAATAATGTTCAAACAAATCATTTCAATATATATATGTAAACCATTCGTAGTTAGACAATGCTAATATTAAAAAATGGTTCAGTAAAAGTGCTCAATACTATGTAAAACTTAGGTAAACAAACAATGTAACGAAAAGAAAGAGCTCGTGGTCTGCCGAAGAAATAAAATTACAGAAAATTGTTAGCACAATAAGAACTGCTAGGTGTATCAGAAACTGTTAATTTTCTTCCCTCCGAGTCTGATGTGACCAATCAGAGAATTCATTCGCTGAATAAAGGTTGTTTGACTTTTTGGAACTTTGTCAGAAAGTACGATTTTCGCTCTTGCGTGAAGAAAGTGGGATTTTGGACCCTGTTTTTTTTTTTTTTTTTTACTACAATTGAACTTAGTTTTGATACACGGACTTTTTTTGTCGATTATACATAATTATAAAATATAAATACCATTAGTATCTTAAGTTTAACCCTTATTATCAGGCTCGGTTACATTTTTTTAAAATTTTTTTTTATAAATAATTATGAATTACTTGTATCCGTGCTTAATTGTCAATTTCAACTATGAACGCAATCGGAATCATGTGCTCTGGAGGTCAGTCTTCTTGGAAACTCCGACCATGCGGTGGTGTTAATATATCTCTTTCCGTCTCTCCAGTCAGACAATAACCCTTCCCCTCCACTATTAGCAGAACTCATTTCTGTTATCAACGCACCCATTTCATAACTTCGCGATACCCTTTAAATTGATATTTTTAATCATCCTGTTTCGATATATGCTTTGGTTATTATTTTTTTAATATTAAGTAGACGAGTGATAACGCGTTTTACTTACCCAATAATAAACAATAGTCAGTCCTTTCGTTCCTCAGCTTCTTTACCTCAGTGAAGGTTTATCCGTGGTAAGTAGTAAAGCCTTATCTTCTGAGAACGTAGTAAATACTTAGTTTTTGACTGATTTTGCTGAAAGAAGGCCTTTTTGTAATCGTTTAACTCTTGTTTCTTTTGGATGATTTTTGTTTTACTGTAAGACTCCGCTGATTCAGAGAATACGCTACTGACTTTCCCTGTCAAACTGATGAATAGACATTAAAGTTCATTTGTCGGAATTTTAAAGATTTGTGTCATTTTCATACATAAACATGACAAGCAAAATGGGAACACTCAACCCGGTAAACTGAATAAACGGATTGGTTTGAAATTCCAAGAAAATTTCAACGTAGGAAGATAGATAATTGAACAAAACTGGAGGATAAAAGGGTCAAAACGCGATTATAATAACCAAGGTGGGCATACTGGTCCTAATAGCAAAGCATATAATAATGAAATTCCTCATCTCAAAGATTCTGACTTATCATTGGGAGCATAACAACCAACATGAGCATGTTAATCTGAATAGTAAAACACAATGATAATTCCTAATCTGAAAGAATCCAAACATCATTGTGAGATCTAAACTTATTTATAAATGGAACTTTGTGTGTGTGTCCGTTAGCTATAGACTACGAAACGGCTGAACCGATTTTCTTGAAAATTTACACAGTTGTACTATAAGCGTCTGCGAGTGTTCTTAGCTAGGTTTTGTGTGGAGGTACCCCCCGATAAGTATCAAAAATCGATAATCGAAAATATCGGGTTATAAAAGAAGTGGCCCGACTTTAATTAAATTTGATACATTCATAGACAAAGACATAAGAAACGATATTCAGAAGTTTCAAAGTTGCAATTCTTACAATTGTGCAGAAAATCGATAATATATATATATATAAGGCAAGATGTTTGTGTGTGTCTGTTTATATGCCTGGATGTCTTCTTTTTTTTTTTTTTTTTTTTTTTTTTTCAGCCCTTTTATTTTAGTTTTTACTTCTGCTTCGGGTTTGGCTCTAAGTAGATATAATTGTAGTTTTTAGTCTCAGCCATGATACCATTTACTCAGAGGACTTATTTAGCCTTCAAAATTCAGTTTACGACGAAAAAAACTTATTTGATATCCTTACCAGGAAATCAAAATTTGACTTACATCCATTCATTTTTCTTTAAGTCTACGGTTTCGCTTTAACTGGAAACAACTATTGCATTTTAGTCTTTCGTGCCAACGTCCAAAGAATCTGAGCTCCAGGACCATGGATTAGTTTTAAAGCTTTCATTACATCCGAGCGACGCCGGGCTATACTGCTAGTTAAAAATCAAGATAAGCATATATTAATGATAATTTCTCATATAATTTATTTATTCAAGCATAAATATGTTTTTTATATAATCATTTCACCTCGCAACGAAACGACCGAAACATAACCAAGATGAGAATGTTGGTCCGAATATCAAAGCATATAATATTAGCTAAATTCATTAAAGAAAAAGACAGAAATAAAATCAGATCAAAAATCTTTGATTCTTGCTGATGTTTAGAAAAAAAAATCTTTCAAAACTAAGGCTGGAGAAAGGAAGAAACAATGATAATTTTTTTTTAAAAAAAATTCTTCCTTTTGCCTCTCAGTTCTCATAAACTCTTATCGATAATCAGAATTTGGTGACAAGAGCCTAACTATATAGAAACTTCTCTTCTGCATGGGCGCTGCGCCATGGAGTAGTAGTCACTATCGGAAACCATGCTTTTATCTTGTACATTGTTAAATATCTTTTCTATGCTTTTTATTGTCTGTAAGATCAAGACAATGAAATATCAATATTTCGTTGCTTACTCAGTAACAATATTGAAAATTTAACTTGAATTTTAGGAGTTCGAAAATAAACTTATTTCGAACTTCAACAACATAGAACTAATATATATATATTCATCATCCACATACAAGCCTGTTTCGCTGTATCACAGCTCATCAGTGTGGCTAGACATCCACTTGCCTCCGGCTGGGATCGAAACTCGACCGATTGGTATCAGTCGGAGTCGCTAAGCCATAAGCCATAAGCCATAGACACTTGGAATGAGAGAAGGGAAATTTTAGCGTAATATATATATATATATATATATATATATATATATATATATATATATATATAAAAACGGCATATACACACGCCAGTCACCGAAAGAACTGAAGTCGTTGCTGAAGAGTTATGTTATGCATATATCGCCAAAATGGTAAGCGTTTTTTTCAAATTTTCCTATCTAGAGTGCTCAGTCGTAATGAGAGCATAACATTCGTCATCCACATACAAGCCTGTTTCGCTGTATCACAGCTCACCAGTGTGGATACGTGTGTGCGCGCGCGCGGAAGTCTACCTGCAAAGACAGTGTGTTTCATGCTTATACGGAATCGCCAGACCTGCAAAAATGATAGCTAACGCTTTTTTCTCGATTTAACTAATTTTTTTCCTTTTTTTTTGTTTTGTTTATTTGTTATTAACATTCTACCTGCATGGCCAACTGGTTTTACTTTACCATCCTTTAATTTATGACAAATAACTGCTCCAATACCATAATAGCCAGAATCTGATGCGACAGTTATTCCTAAATTAGGACTGAAATGTGTTAAGGATAGCCGACAATTTTACTCCATCAGCTTCTTTTCTCGCGCTTCCCGGCTGTTGAACTCTCTTCCATATACTTGCTTTCCTGACGGCTACAAACTCCAGGAATTTAAATGCAATGTCAATTCCCATCTCTTATCCACTTTATTCCCGTCCTTCCCACATCATCCCGTGTATCTTGTTCTTTTCTTTTCTCACTCTACCTTCGCAACTGTCATCACACTTGTATTCTCATCCTTCTCTTGTCCTTTCTCTGACACCCCCTGGAATTGGTTCGTCTTTCTCTTCACTCTCCTCCTGTTTAAACTTTTACTCTTATGTAGCCCCATGCTCATCAGAGGCAGTACCGTCTTGCATGAATAATATTTTTCCTTTATACATGCACTGCTGGGGCTGCCCACTAAAAATGATCTGTGGGCAAAACAATTTCTCGAGATTTCTCATCCGTCAAGTTCCTTGTTAATGAGTTCGACAACTGCAAAATGCACACTACATTTAGGTTTAAAAACAGGAACTACATTTTTTAAAGGGAAAATTGCTCAAGTCTTAGTACATTTCCAAGATCTGAGAAAATTAGGAAAATTCTTTTAATTCTGTTAAAATTTTGTCGTTTTCCTCGTTTTAGAGGAGAAACAATTCAGTTTTGTTTTTTTGTTTTTTGTTTTTTTTGCAGACGAATATACGTACAGACTTCACAAATCGAACAGTCTCATCTAGTCTGCTTCCAATAAGTTCAACGTATTATTTTTATTACAAATATTTTTACCTAGTTTTCGAATTTTAACGCCGTACGAGACATTACATACAATTTCGTCTCGAAACATTTTTCCCCAGAGATGACACGTGCATTTTTTGTGGTTTTCGTTCATGTAGGTTCACCAATATTTTCTCAATTTTTTTTTCATTAACTATAATAACGTTGTTTTTTTTGTGATCAACTGAAGTTTTACACAAACGGTATTCATAAATTTTCACAAATTGTCTGTTCTGGGTCTCATTCACATTTTCAGTTGTCAATACAACTTGTACTGTATTTTAATGTTTTATATTTTGTCTTTGCTTTGGTTTGCAATGACTTGACCTCTGGCCATTTTTTTTTATTTATTGGAAACACTTTCAAATAGGCAGTCCGCCTTAATATGGAGTTATCCGCAACCATAGCACCGGTTCGGTGCAGCCATTTTTTCTTCTTCTTACGCCCTTTGGTCACACTGGCTGTATTTGTACAATATCCCTTTCTTCATATTTCGCACATCATGCCTTAAATTTAGATTTCTTTGATATTCTTCCGCCACCGTCTGTAAGGTTAATTTTGGGTCCGGCGCAAGAATTGTTAGAATACGCAAACGAATTTAAGTAAACCTTTTATCATATCTAGAGACAGTTCGTTCAGTTTAAAGATTTCGCATTCGCGATAGACAATACCAGCATTGCCAGAGTGTATGAAATAGAATTCTTTCACTGAAAATTTCAGACAAAAATAACAGGGTTTCATCTAATGCAATATTTCTTGGGTTTTCAGGTAAAATATAATTGCAATGTTTTCGTACTCTGATGAATATAATTTCCTTTAAAGAAAACATACTTTTTTTTTTCATCTGGCCAGTCCTGGCAATTTTTCTTGGAAAATTTCTTCGTGCTTTCTTTTTTTTTTTTCAAATGTGGTCTCACTCGTCAGCATGACTACGCGTTTATATAGGAAACCCGGGGGTGGGGGTGGGGGTTATAGGCCATCACGCAGTTATCACAGTTCTGGCTGCCACAGCCAAAATCATGTGAACTCCAAAGTTATCTTGCTTACTCAGCGCTATTTCAATTTTTACTTGCTAAAAATTAATTCGTTCATTTCCATTGTCTTCTGATGACCCAGATTCAATGGGCACAACATATACCCCAGAGCAGATTTCACCACCGGTAAAAAAAAAAAAAACGTGCTGGTTTAGTTTCGCTGTTCAATTTGCTGCAATTTTAATAAAGAAAAATATTGCCACATTTACGACCTTTCGGTCTTCAGGTGGTAGGAATTTTGAACCCTTTAAACATGTGTGTTAGACTTCTCTCTCTGTCACAGTACACAAGGAAATTACTATACAAAAAATCTTCAAAAACACAAAAAAGATTTAAAATTATTTTTTAAAATAAAATGGCTTGTCGATTTGTCTTAAACTTTTCAATTTTCGATTAGTTTTCACTGATAACTTAATTACCTAACACTTACAAGTTTGAAGTATTTTAAAAATATTTTTAAAATTTTATAAATTATTAAAAAAAATGAAAAAAATTAAATTTCATTATTAATCGAATTTTTTCTTCAGACTGTCTTTAATATGTATTATTTATTGAAGCAATTAAAAGGTTATTTATTTAACAAAAAAGTCATAGCTTTATTGCGTTTTTTTTTTTTTAATTTTATTATTGTGAGCAGATTTTCGGAAAAAGTGTCAAGTTTTTAAAAAAAAGATTTTTTACATTTCCCAATGGGTCCTGCGTTTAACTAATAAACCAATTTTCTTTACAAAATTTAATTTCTTGAAATTGCATGAATTTACGTGAAGGGACTGGTAACATGTAAAAAGTAAATATTTTTACCAAGATGTTTTAAAAATGATAATCTTGAAAATAATTTCATTAATTTGTGAATAAGTCCTGAAAGTTTCAATAAAATCTGGCAATTATTTGATTTTGCAAGACTTACCAAATTAATGTGTTTTTCACCGGAAAAAAGATTTATGTAATATTACATTATCCATTATAAACTCTGGTAACGATTTGGTTACCCGCTAACGAAAATAAAAAAATATCTTTTTACCAAAATTTCGAACGTGTTAGAAAGGATGTCAAAAAAATATTTAAAAAAAAATAATTCTATATTTCCTCTTAATAATAGTATAAATATCATGATAGAAAAGTTCGTTTTTATTAAGTTTGGGGCCTTTTTTATTCATACTAAGCTGTCTTTTCAGTGATTTAGCAGAAGTATCTAGTTATAATGCTCGTATCAGCTCAATAATATTCTAATGAAACACTGTCACAAAAGATTAGTAAAGAAACTAATTAATTAATAATACAATATTAGCTAAGAGAGTAGTTAGTATAGCAATGCATACGACCCATTTTGCAACATCTTTTCCTCTCATAGAGAATGGAAGAGTCTATGTTCAACAATTTAGTGTAGCGAAGGCCGATTGTCTTTCTACACAATAAATAGATATATAATGTTAAATTTTGAGTAAGAGTAGAGGTCTATCCCTTGTTTCCTGTTCAGGATTGGTTTTCAGGTTCCTTCGAACGTCTTGTTTTCTCTTTTATCTCCAGTCGTTTCTTGTAAGATGCATTTTTACAATGGTATTATTGCCTTGCTTGAGAGAGAAAGGCTTAAGATATGACAAAGCTGATTATGATGTAAAATGCAAAAAAATAGCAGTTACAGTTTCACATCGACAACGTTAAATATACAGAGGCACTCGGCTTTAAATTTCAGTTTTCAAATTTTGACATTAGGTATATCTAACTTATCTCTTTCTTATCGCTTTTGTCTTTTTTCATCATTAGTGTTTTAATTATCCTAAATTAAATCGGTACTAATTTTTTTTTTTTTTTTTTCGTAATATCAAGATATAATGTATTAAGCTGGGCGTAAATTTACCGTAGAAGATTCAGCAATATATTTTCATCTTCTGGTACTTATGCTTTTAATCAAAACCACATTGTCCATTCGAAATGTATTTGTGTAAATATATTTTGAATATTTAAATCCAATTAATTATTATTACAGTAAATTTCAGCCTGTACAACATCCGGGGACCACTCGAGGGAGAGGGTTACGTTACGAGGCAGTTTGTACGCATAGGAGGGGAAGATAACTGTTAACCCTAGACAGGTTAAGATTGTAGTGATCGAGGAAGCATCCTCTTGGGAGACGGTTTCACAGATCAGTTGTACGCGGGAAGAAGTAGTTCGAGTGGAACTTACTTCTCACGAAGGCAATGTGAGTTGTTTGTTATAATATAAGTGTTATGGCGGGTCCTTGCTGTGAAGATTAGAACTAGCGGAACCAAGGCATGTAGTTTGCCAGAGAGCTTTCCGTGGAAGCAACGAGAGGGTTGGTTGGTTGGTTGGTTGGTTGGTTGATTGATTGATTGATTGATTGATTGGTTGGACTCTGAGATGCTTTTGGACTCTATCGTGATTGGAAACTGCGGTCAGGGCTGCTTTCGCCCCAAAATGACAAAAGCTCTCTATTTTTGACCTGATCTGGCTCTCATAAAAGCAGAGAAAAGCATGTGTAGTCAGGTACTTATTTGAGCGGTACAGGAAGGCGACCATTTTTACCTGCATTTTCAGTTCCACTTGAGGTCATGTGTGAGTTTATGGCCAAACTGTCTCAAGGTACAGTGAATCTCCGAGGAGACATCCGCTTGTGACTGGCGGTATTTCGATACCCGATCGGCGATGATGGAATGTAACATTTTTTTAAATCATTTCACCCCAAGCAAGGCGGTACCGCCACTGATGTGCAGGGGGCTACATAAGGGAGTTAAAGTTTTAGACAAGGAGAGAGTGAAGACAGACGAACCAGCTACAGGGGGTGAAAGAGAAAGAGCAAGAGATGGATGCGAACACAGAAGTGAAGACAGTTACGAAGGTAGAAAGGAAAAGAACAAGATAGACGGGGTGATGGGGAAAGGGATGTAGTTAAGTGGATTAGAGATGGGAATTGACTTTGCATTTAAATACCTCTGCCTTAAGGAGGAGATAAGGTAAATATCTAAGGTGATTTTCTCAGTGTAGCTTAGATGTGGCAGAAGGTCGAACGTCATGGATACCCAGTGAAGATCGAACTCACTACTCAATTGCAATGGTTCTAGCGAGACAAGCTTACTAACCATTGCACCACCTCCGGGTGCCCGCAAGGTAAATATCTAAGGAAGCTTTCGGTCAATCCATCATCAATGATCAATCATTGGTGAAGAATCAATTACTTTTTGCATAATAAGAATAGCGAAAGGTATTTGTGTGTGTGTGTGTGTGTGTGTGTATATATATATATATATATATATAAATTGCGCATGTTTATACATGCTGTGTGTGTAAATTCGTGAATATTGTGACCATTTCATTGAATTTATACACTAATACTCCTAGACAAATATATATTTTCTGTAATATTAAAAAAAACTTTTCTGAAATGGTTTCTAAGAGAATTATGCTGTCTTGACTATCCTTTTCTTCTTTTTCACGAGAAAAATGTTTGGTAAAATCCTCTGAAGTAGTACTCACGGATACCAAATAAAAAAAGGACGCTTTAAACGGGGTCTGAGGTAGAAAAAAGTCAGAAAATGTAATAGTGAACAAGTTTACTTAATGTTTCCATAAATTCTTGCCAACGGTACAATATAAATAATAATTAAACGGAGTGGGACGTTTATAAGTTTCGTAGGGTGACGGATGTGCGTCGCTGTGCAGTGGATATCGGCTTGGAACGAGAAATTGGAGAGCCGAGTTCGAATTCCAGTTGAATTCCTTGCATTCAATTACGCACATATACCATGGGAAAGGTATTAATCCGTCTCTTCCCTCCAGTTATGGGTTAAATAACAGGACAGATTGTGTTCTATAGCTTTGGCTGGCAACCAGTCTACCGCAGAAAGTAATGGCAACCTATTGCGGGAGAATCTTCTGCCCAGTCAGTCATGTCTCTTTCGACATGATCGCCTAAGCGTGTATCACGTATGGTACTTAACCGACTGAGTGAGGTAGAGGGTAGAAAAAATCCCAAAAATTAACAAGCGGTGTGGGACGTTGACACCCGAGAAAGAACTTGGAAGCTTGAACTCTCTTCAAATGCCGTAATCACTGAACCACCCAAAGGAAAAAGAATTACTATTTGTCTTTTCTATGCTGTGCCAAACGCTCTGCTAGTGTTTATTTTTTTAAATGTTTCTTTTCCGTTCGTGACATTTCATTTGTGAACCGCTGCTATTGGAAAGCGTTTATTTATTCATTATCAGCGTTTTTAAAGCGGAACATATCCAGTGAGAGAGATATTTTATTTGATTATTTTTTTCTTTCTTTATTATTGTTATTCTTATTCTCTTTGTATTTTGTAAGCAAATATTCTTGGAATTTATAAAAGCTGAACTACAGGTCAGTAATCAGGACCAATTCGATAATAAAATGCCACAGAGAATTATTATATCCCTGAGGAAATATCTATAATTATTGTTACCGAGACAGTACACTGACAAGTGGAAGCCAGGATGCAAATACATAAAGACCAATATAATTATCATGACACCTCAGTCTCACAAGGGTACATCGGTCATATGCATCACGGCGATATAGTGACAGCTTTTCGATAAACGTAATGCATAAACTTGCGGGTGGGGCCCAGTTTGAAATACTTTCATGTCGAATCATGAACTGAAGTTATTTCATTAGTTCTTGATTTGAATCTTTGTCAATGTTCCGGGTTAATAAACGTTGTATATAGGTGTTTGTAGGGACTGCAAGATGTTGATCATTGTCGTTTTAGGTGTTTTCAGTCAGTTAAGTGCCATACGTGAAACACGTTTGGGCGATCATGTCTCGAAAGAGACATGACTAACTGGGCAGAAGATTATCCCGCAATAGATTGCCATTGCTTTCTGCTGTAGACTGGTTGCCAGCCAAGGCTATAGAACCCAATCTGTCCTGTTATTTAACCCGTAACAGGAAGGAATAGACGGATTAATACTTTTTCCAAGGGTATTTGCCCGTAAGTGAATGTAATGAATTCAGCTGGAATTCGAACTTGGCTCCCCGATTTCTCTTTCCGAGCCGATATCCACTGCACCACAACGCACATCTCGGCGTGGTAAATCATAGAAAGTGAAAAGATAGATTTTTTTTAAAGTGTTAGTTTTGACCTTGCTAGTTGTCGGGGCCTTGCGCTTTCATCTAGGATTTGTATTTTCGCTTCAACCTTCTTTTGATGAAGCAAGTTGTAGAAAAGAGAACTTCAAGTTCGGGGCTTTCGCCCGCTGCCAGAGCCTCTCCTGCAGCTGCTACTGAAAGACATGCATATTTCGTATGGGTGTCACAAATCACCTCAGTGTCTGGAAAAGATATATAAAAAAATCCTACCAGCGATTAATTTACGAAGACAACCTTGAGATATATATATATATATATATATATAAAGAAAAATTAAGGTAGACACGTTATTTGATGGTAAATCGGAAGTGTACGCCTTTTCAGGCGAACCATAATCAGCTTCCGTAAAATCCTTTGTAAAATAAAGACGGAAGCTGATGACGGTTCGCCTGAAATAGGCCCATACTTCCGATTTACGTGTCTGCCTTAATTTTTCTTACATTTGTCCTATATGTATTTATATACATATATTTAGTCTCTCTTAGAGAGTTATCCTTCCACTGGATGTACAGGATACTCCTTTGGATTCTTCCATACCCACACTGCATGCTGATATATATATATATATATATATAAAATGTTAATCATTATTATAAAAAAAGATTGTGATTATGGAGATAAGATATAAAATTGTATAACGATTATAAAATGAAAAAATAATAAAATGCTCAATGCATAATGGAGCAATCTAAAATCATATAAAACACACACACACACACATACATATATATATATATAGAGAGAGAGAGAGAGAGGGAGTAAATTGATAAAAGTATCCTAATTATCCTCCAATCAAAAGCAGCTTATGAAACATGATTATTACTTGCTCGGGAAAGCATTAAATATATACAGGGTGTTTCATAATGACTGGGTACATTTTTAAAAGCAAGTATCTTAGATTGTAAAAATGACAGTGACAAATATATTTATTACATAACTGATACACAAGATTTCAACATATCTAAGATTTTGCTGTTTCCTACAGGTATCTACTATCTCTTTCGCTAACGGTGAAATGTCGTACGTGTTGAAAATATACTTCGATAGCCAAAGATTCAATGCTGCAGCCCAAAGGAAAGTCAGACAGCATTTTGGAAACCGACAGAAGCCATTCAGAAAGGTGATCCTGCGTGCTGTTAAAAACTTCTGTAAGACAGGTAATGGTGTGTTTGAAATGAGAGAGCAATCTCGTGCATGTTCTTTTCGTGGTGGCAGCCATCACAGGGAAATAATATTCAAATCTTAGATACTGACTAAAAATCTTGTATATCAGTTACTTAATTGATATATTTGGTACTCTGACATTTTTATAATCGAAGATACTTTCATTTAAAACATTCCATCATTATGGAATACCCGATATATATATGGAGGAGTGGTAGACTTTCTAAACAATAGCTACCCCGGCATTTACGCACCGCTCATTCGATAATGAATTGGAGCACTCTAGCTATTGGGCGTGTTTATACGCGCTAAAAAGCCTGCCTTCTTCTACTGGACGCTCGTGGCCTAGGGTTAGAATCGCCGACTGACGCCAATTCGGTCGGGTTTCAATCCTGGGTTAGGAAGCGGCCGGAGTCTAAGTCGTACTGATGAGCGAAACAGATCTGTCTGCGGATATATATATATATATATATATATATATATATATATATATATATATATATATATATATAGACCATAAACTGGATTTCAGACCCGCGCTATCTATACATTTAATTAATCATACGAGACCGGAAGTAGGAAGAATCTGCAAAACCATCTTAAAAAAGACTAACCAGTCTATTATAAGCACCCTCGAACTCTTGCAGTAGATTAATACCGTGGATGTTTTTAACTGGTTCAAAGGTATACAGAATAAGAATGATAGCACTTTTATACAGTTGGATATAATTGATTATTATCCATTCATTTCCAAAAACCTTTTCACTTTGGCCCTAGAGTTCGCCCATGAATACTCTAACATTTCGGAAAATGGACTGATTACAACGAAGAACAATGGACTAACAAGACTTCAAAGTGATACTTTGACATGTCAATGGATTCATTAGATCTCTGTTAAAACCACTGACCTATTGGGATTATTTATTCTATAGAAATTAGAAATCATCAGATTAACCTAATAAACCAAATGAATGGACTTACTGTTAACTATAAACATAGTTCAGCATTTAACTTATATTTACAATATGGGTAGTAATATTATGAAATATATATATATATATATATATATATATATATATAGAGAGAGAGAGAGAGAGATAGTGATTATTTTCACCGACGTCAATTGTTACTTAACCTTATCTGAAAGATATTTCATTTAGCGTAAATTGTCAAGTTATATAGTTACTACCGCAGAAAGCAATGGCAAACTACTGCGGGATAATCTTCTGCCCAGTCAGTCAGTCTCTTTCGAGACATGATCGCCCAAGCGTGTTTCACGTATGGCACTTAACTAACTGACTGATATATATATATATATATATATATATATATATATATATATATATATATAATCTTTGACTCTGAGTGTATATTTGCTAATACTGAGACTAAACAATTGACATCCAACTTTCTTTAAATGTAGTTAATGTTTTTGTCGTTTTTTCTCTAAGAATTATTTCAGCTTGTACTGTTATCAGGCATATGTGGATAGTATCAAATTTATCGGAATCGGCGACCCGAGTTTAAGTCCCGTTTTGTCTGTTGCACTCGCTTTCACATTACTGCTTCATGTCAAAGGCATGAATCTATCAGTTTCCCCGCTTCAGCTGTAACTTGAAAAGCAAGGTAGACTGAGGACTTATCTTCGGTTGGCAACCAATCAAACAGGACTATTCTGTTTGCAAAAACAGCAACGGTGAAACCATTCCGTCATTGCAAGTATATTATATTAAAAAGAAGTTGTGGAGAATGATGATCGGCCACCTCGACTTGTGGCATAAGGAAATCCTTATTGGATGATAAGACAAGTTTGAATAACTCGGAAATAAAAAAGATTTCTTCCAAGAAAATTCTTTGATTCGAAAGACAAAGTAAACAAAACGGTCGTTTTTTTTAAATTTTTTTTTTATTTGCAACTTCTATTTTTAATAAAGTATATACACATATTGACTCCTAATCGAGGAAAGCCTTCATGAAAAATTATAGTTGTAAAATAGACAAGGGATAAAGAAGAGAGCTAAAATAATAGAAAGGCAAAAAGAAAATTGAGGAATAAATGAGAGATTGAATGAATGAAGCTGAGGAGAAGCATACGGTTATTTATTGCGTGCAGCCATATTAACTTCTCATTGAGCGCATGCGTTTCCAAACTAACTACATCCGAACCATCACAAGATTTCCGTCCGTAGCAAATTGAAATGAATATACGACGATGTGGATATTAACCCCACTCGCTCGAGGCGAGTAGAGCGAGGCCACTGTATCTTTTTAGTGGAGGGGGTAGATCCACAGTGAGGTTTGGCAGCGATCGGGGAACAGTAGAAAGGCCCGGCTTTATGGATTTTAACTGTGGAAGAATGTGAGAAGTTACTTGATTGCGTTTAATGATTATTGGAATAAAATATGAAAAAAAAAAAAATTCAGAAAGCTAATCAGTTCTGGAGAATTAGATGGGGTGAGGAGTTGATAAGGAATCGAACGTTCATATTAACTTCGTTATAACTTTGTAATTCGGTAAACACCAAAATAATGACGAACGTAAAGAAAAAAATCTCTTAAAACTTTTCAGATTTAGTTGCTTACATAAAGACGTATCCATCAGATGAGTATGGTTTATTCTATAAATAAGTAAAACTATAAAGTTACCATTAAATAAGCGAGAACATTTTCTTTTCAATTTTTATTAATCATTTGATCCGAAGCAAGGCGGGGCTGCTACTAGTGCGCAGGGGGTTACAATTAGAAAAAAAGACTGGGGTATTGAAAAAAAGGATGAAAAATGAATGGGATTCAAGAAGAAAAACCTGGCAATTTAAGTTGCATTTAAATATTTGGATATTGTAGCTGTCAGGGAAGCAAGTAAACGGAAGGGAGTTCCATAGACGGGAAGCGCAGGAAAAGGAAATTATTGAAGTAGAAGTGACGTTTACATTTAACTAGTTGAGCGGTAAAAGGGTGGGGCCTAGATGCCAATCTAGCAGCACACTTATATTCACGTGGTCGGAACACAAGGGGGAAGAGACTCACCAGAGCAGTTGCCGTGAAAATATTTGTAGAAGCGACAGAGAAGCCACGCCACATCGGAAAGTGACTGTAATCGAAATACCAGGAAAGGTTGCTAAAAATATTAGAAAGATAAATAATGAGAGGAAATACACTACATTTATAACTAATTGAACTAAAACCTGTGTAATCAACTAAAATGAAACCATATCTTGTTATAATCTGGTCATCGAAGTTCGATCTTGTTTGTCAATATTGCAATTTTTCGATCAACCTCTGGAATCCGTCAACTTTAGTTTTAGATGGCACAAGGCTGACTCGAGTTTGTAAAATTTTTAATGCTGACCTTAGGATTTGAAGAAATCCCACCTCAACATGCGTGTAAAGGAATTTCCAATACAGGAGTCTGCCAGGTTAGTGACCTGTCTTCAGTCCTAGTCCTACGACTGATAACAGGGCCTAGATCAGTGCTTTGTGACCCTCGCTATATTAGGGATATATATATATATATATATATATATATATATATATATAAATGCAGGTTTCATTGAATAATATAGACAATATATATATAATATAGAAAATCACAATAATTGTTGATGTTTTTTTTTATCGGGTCTAAGCTTTCGGCTCACATAAGCCATTATCAAAGAATAAATATTAACAAACAGTAAACATAGAACATTTAATTTATTAGCAATAAAGAGAATTAAATTGAAGATACAAGTCCATCCCTACCGTGGCGGATGGCCGAAGACAGTGATAAAATAGTGGCGTTGTGGTCTCTGATCCGATTACAGGCATTTGAGTACATTATTGGAAATATCAAAATTGATCGTATTCAAACCAGGTTTAAGTTGTTTAATGTAGACTGCTTCCAGGATTTTGAGTTTCTGTTTATTATTTTCTTGTCTAAGTATGTGTTATCAACGAGCGTTTTTCTCAGAAGTGTGCGTTGATAACCGTGTTGTTTTAAATGTCGGAATATATTTGAATTGTCATTTAAGTGCAACGTCAGATGCCGTGAGAGCGAATTTGTAGTATGGCCAATGTAGATATTATTGAGGTTGTTAGAGATACATTCTCTAAATGGACATTTGAATTTATAAACTACATTTGCTTTTTTTGCAAATCACTAACGGTGGGGGAAGAGTCGTTACGGACGAATGAATTGAATGTAGTGAATTTAGTGTAATATATAATAAACTTAATTCTTTTGTTAGGGTCTGTCGGAGAAATATTAGTGTTTATGAGTTGTTTTTTTTTAATGATATTTTCATCTAGTTGGTAGTTGGAGTGCATCTGGCTACGGTATATATATATATATATATATATATATATATATATATATATAGACACACACACAAAACTAATCACAGCTGACTATTAGAGGATAAAAAGATTTCGCAGATTTTGACGTCACTCTAGGTTTTTTTTAATTTTTTATCCAAATCCATGAATTTGTTTTGCTCATTTTAAGTCTCGAAAAAACACTATATAAAATTCGCTATTTTTTATCCGTAATCTTGAATGTGTTAACAATGTTCTTGTTAAAATGTTGAATAATCTTAAGTTGATAAAAACTACCGCAAAACATTAATTTATTTAACATGAACGTTCTATTATAACATGTCTCTAATTTGTATTTGGACACATTGTATTTATTTTCCATTTTTCTAGTTGAATTGTTTACCTATTTTGCATATGATCCATCATTGTACATAAGGAGGTTACAATAAAATTTGTATTTTATATGAATATTAACCTGAAACTTGATATACATTTGAGTGGGAGTGGCGTATCATAGATATGGAGGAGCATGAAGCTTTTGCACTGTCTAATGACCAACGAGATATATATATATATATATATATATATATATATATATATATAAGGTTTCCACAGAAAGAGACGAACCGTATAGTGCTAAATAGACTAAAAGAACAAGTCCATCCTCAGCATATAGTGTTACAAATAACCTTCTTTTCTCGTTTGCAATTAAATAATTTATTATTCTGTCAGAATATGTGCTAATGTATGACATTTTTTATTCATTATAAATCATTTTAGTGTCAGCACGGCTTTGTTTCTTCGTCATTGTCACATGTCTCTTTTTGTTCTGAATCATATGCTGGTTACGAAAAAGTGTCCAAAAAGAACTTATTTAATTTTTTATTAATTCGCTAGCAATAATACACGACGTCTCGTAGGCCATGATTTTTTCCTTTGTTGAACTGCGATCCGCAGTCGTGTCTTTGAGACGCTGCTAGATAGTATCAGCGAAATGTCGTAATTAAAGCAGCTCAACAGACTTTTAGTGGTCATGTTCTTTCTATCTGCAAGTTAGCGGTTCGGAAAGAAAAACTGAGTTCAAATCCCAATCTACAATCGCTTGGGAAAGGTATGAATCCATCTCCTCTTTTCTACCCCCATGCTATGAGTTAAACAACAAGACAGACTGGGCTCTCTAGTTTTGGTTGGCTACGTCTAGGATGTAGCACTAGTGTAGTTCATACTAGGCAGTCATTGTCAGAATCAGTTTCCGATGACTGTAATCTCGACAGCGGTCGACAAATTATTTCTTTGATATATGCCGTGTTTTAATAAGGAATTTGATACAATTCGTTAGATCTTCAAACTATCAATCAAATCTAAACTTATATAATAAATGGAACTTTGTGTGTGTGTCTGTCGCCTATAGACTCCGAAACGGCTGAACCGATTTTCTTGAAAATTTACAGTTGTACTATAAACGTCTGCGAGTGTTCTTAGCTAGGTTTTGTGTCAAGATACCCCCGATAAATATCGTTAATCGAAAAAATCGGGTTACAGAAGGAGTGATCCGATTTTAATCAAATTTGATACACTCAGAGACAAAGACATAAGAAACGATATTCAGAAGTTTCAAAGTTGCAGTTCTTACAATAGTGCAGAAAATCGATAATATATATATTATATATATATATATATATATATATATATATATATATAAGGCAAGATGTTTGTGCGTGTGTCTGTTTATCTGCCTGTATGTCTGTATTTTTTTTTTTTCAGCCCTTTTATTTTAGTTTTTGCTTCGGGTTTGGCTCTAAGTAGATATAATTGTAGTTCTTTGTCTCAGCCATGATACCATTTACTCAGAGGACTTATTTAGCCTTCAAAATTCAGTTTACGACGAAAAAACTTATTTGATATCGATACCAGGAAATCAAAATTTGACTTACATCCATTCATTTTTCTTTAAGTCTACGGTTTCGCTTTAACTGGAAACAACTATTGCTTTTTAGTCTTTGGTGCCAACGTCCAAAGTGTCTGAGCTCCAGGACCATGGATTAGTTTTAAAACTTTCATTACACCCGAGCAACGCCGGGCTATACTGCTGGTAAAATATAAACGATGCTTGCTTTTTTTCCTTTCGTGAAGTTCTTACTCCCTTTTACTTCCAAGCAGTGAACTAAAAATGTTAATGTAAGAGACCCCTTTCTATCTTCCATGACTGATGCTAACTTCAAGGTTGCAGTTCTTACAATAGTGCAGAAAATCGAAAATATATTTATGTATAAAAGGTAACATGTTTGTGTGTGGGTCTGTTTATCTGCCTGTATGTCTGTATTTTTTCCAGCCCTTTTATGTCACTAAAGTCCGTTCAGAGTGACTCGTTGCGCCTTCTTGGGCAAACATTCTCGGTTGTCAGGAAATCCATTTCTAGGTCTGCTGCTAAAAAAGGTTGGTTCACTGTGTCGTGCTAAATTTTTTTTTTTCTTTCCAGAATTCATCTTGCATATCTATAAATCTTTTATTTGTCCATGCTTTGAATATTGCTGTCTCACATGGTTCGGTGGCCCTGCTATACATTTAGAGATTCTAGATAAAATGCAAAGCCGTAAATTCTATGCTAAACTTTTCTTTTCCCACACTTACCGCTTGTGAAACATTCTTCCGGCTACATGCTTTTCAGCCAACTCTACTAAAACAATACGCATGCGCGAAATTAAAAATACAAAATAGTGATAATTGTCCTATCGCGCCATGTATGTATGTCTGTAGACAGACAGACACACATTTGTCAGTATTATATGGCGACAGTTTGTTTCATGCTCCAACGCAATTTTCAGACTGTCACCACTTGGTGTTCCCTTTCATATTTACATACGCCTAATCTAATATTGAGCACTTTTATTCATAAATATAATACCCCTGAAAACCAATGATGGTGCATTTCACTGTCTGATGATGTTGCATTGAGCATCGAAACTTAATAGCTTTTGAGATGCATTTTGCTATTAATATGACAATAACAATGGCTATATATCTGTAAATGCTCTGCTTCTGTATTGAGCTTTTTTTTTTAAATAAAAAAAAACTAATATTAAACTGTGGAAAATATGTCCATTAGGTTAAACCGTGTGTTTGTATTGGTTAGAACATTAGCTGATCGATCATGAGACCCGGATTCGATTCATCAGGAAGGTGACTTCTTATCGGGCTGGGGAGGTGATTCCCATCATTTGGCACCTTTTAGAAAATATTTGAAAAGCATACTACCTGTTGACTTGAGCCTTGTCAGTGAAATTCGACAGCCGCCGATGGTTGTCCTTGCAGGAAGTTATGATTCAACGTGACCGAGTATTTGAGTGTACCCTACTGCTGATAATGACAAATGATGTGTTCTTTCCCAGAAAATGTCACTAAAGTCCGTTCAGCATAGTTCTAGTACAAGTCACGAGTGATCTCTGTGGGTGTTGAAAGCACACAAATATGCCTGATCAGGTGTCTGCGACAGGGATTGGTAGACCACATCAGCAGACGACCATAACTGAGCGGTAAAGTGCACCAGCTGAAACAGTGGTTCTTCCCTACAAAGCGGCACGAAAGTTCAATTCGTGCCGGAGAACATTTTCTTTATTAAGAATTCTGTAATACTCAGGCCGATAGATGTAATACACATTGTTTAAAGTAAAAATAAAAATGGAACGTCTATCAAAAATACGAGTATCCACTAAATAATAACGTTTGAAGTTATATATCTAAATCTAAACTTATTTATAAATGGAACTTTGTCTGTGTGTGTATCCGTTACCTATAGACACCGAAACGGCTGAACCGAATTTCTTAAAAATTTACACAATTGTACTATAAGCGTCTGCAAGTGTTCTTAGCTAGGTTTTGTGTCGAGGTACCCCCGATAAATATCGAAAATCGATAATCGAAAAAATCGGGTTATAGAAGGAGTGATGCGATTTTAATCAAATTTGATACTCATAGACAAATACATTAGAAACGATATTCAGAAGTTTCAAGGTTGTAGTTCTTACAATAGTGCAGAAAATCGATAATATACATATATAAGGAAAGGTGTGTGTGTGTGTGTGTGTGTGTGTGTGTGTTTATCTGTTTGTATGTCCTTTATACAAATCCACAATTTTTATCCGATTCTCACCAAACTTCACACAGATATTCTTTAGGCTGAGTTTGAGCTCCAGAATCATGGATTAGTTTTAAAGCTTTCATTACACCCGAGCAACGCCGGGCTATACTGCTAGTAGTTATATAAAGTGAACTTCAACAATCTTTAATAAGTGGATGTATGAGTATAGAAAATGACTATCTAATATTCTTATAGTCCTTGTTAATATGCAACGGTAACGTACTGGAATCGTATAACTGTTTTTTATATGTACTCTGTAATACATGAACAAGCACCGCAAGAAATGTGATAAAAGACAGCACCTCTCTCTCACGCATAAATCCAATCGCAAGAAAACTATTCGAAGCTATTTATATTAAACAAAAGACAATCCGTTAATAAAAAAAAAATAACACACAATAGTTATTTTTATTATTTTCCATATTTTCCGTTGCAGCATCAATTTTCTCCACATGCATCTGTTTCTGTTTTCTTTGTTTAATGTACTATATTCTGTACCATACCTTGACCTTGTTTGCTATCTCTTTTTTCATCATGTTAAAAATCTCATGTCCTTCACTAGCTTTTTACTTGTCTAGTTTTCTTTGGGGTGGTCTCATTTGCTGATACCACTAAAAAGCTTCTCTTAACGTGACCCATTTTGATTTTCCATTTTCATTTAGTTTACCTCAGTTGAGTACTGTCGGTAAAGAAATCTTTGCAATTCGAGTCATTCAAAAATCTGTCGCATTACAAATTGGGTGTTTCTTTGGCTTTAATTTTCGTACTTTTATTCCGATATTTTTGTTCATACATTCTTTTATTGAAATTCCTGTTTCGTTTGTATATTTCTTGTGGCATTTTATAATATATACTGCAAACTTTTTTCGGCCTTTAGCTTATTTTGTATAATTTAAATCTTTTATTGAATTTTAAGGTAGTTTTTAAAAAATATTTTAAGTTTAGTTATTCTATTTTTAGTTTATTTTCTAGTTATTATCATGTGTCTAGCTTTTTTCAAGATTAAATTATTTACTTTTTCTAATCTTATGATTCTTGTGAGCTTTACCACTAGCATTATATGTTAAATTATGAAGACTTTTGCCGTTTCAATGAAACAGCCGTTAAACACTTATCTTCCTTTTCTTTTTCTCACTGAAACCACTTATTTTCATCTCTTTCCAGAATAGCCCGTTATTGATAACGTATTAGCAGGGAGTAAGGGTCGTGCAAATTAAGAAACTAACGAAGAGAAGGATATGCCTAATTATTATATACATACTAGAGGTGTTTAAAATATGTTAATGTGTTCTTTCTCTATGGAAATATTGAGAGCTACGAATTCTAACACCCCAATCAATAAGTCCCAGGTCTGACATAGCGCGACTAATAAAAAAAATCTATATTATTTTAATAAAGTACTAACCTTCAAATGGCACGTGAAAAAATTAGGTCTAATCGGATTATTAGTTTACAAATTACAGTTATTTAAGTGAAACTACTGTTGCAAATTTTGAAAACAATAGAAAAATCCGAATTTTATGTGTTGATAAAGCATTGCTTTCTTAGTGGGGGGAAAATACTGTTCAAGTAAAGTAATGGTTTGATTAGTATTCGGACTCTGCTCCATCGGAAACAACTGTTAAGAGGTGGCATGCTGACTTTAAATGCGTTCGTGCAGACATAAATGATGCTGAACGCTCAGGTCGCCCCAAATTTGTAGTTGTCCCGGAAAACACCAAAAATATCCACAAACCCGTTTTGGCCCATCGTAAATTGAAGTTGCGTGAGATAGCAGAGGAGTTGTACATATCAGAAGGCAGTGTATTCACCATTTTGCATGGACATTTGTCAATGAGAAAGTTCGAAGGAGGCATTTACCGACACTCGTTTTCAACATACAGAAAATTGACCATGGTCAGGTGGACCGGCGAACACAATCAGGCAGCTTGTTGGATTGGCCGGCTTCGAGGGAGCCGAGACGGAAAGGCTCACCAAACTAACCTTCGTTATGGGGTTCTCTAATACAATCTCCATTGGACTCCGACAGGCACCGAATGTTGAAGTTCTGACTATGGGGGAGTTATTAGCAAGAGCGAAAGTGCTGACAACAAACGGAGACGAAAACCAGGACGTAACTGTGGCTGTGCGCTCAATCCATAGTGACAACGTGTCTCCCACCAAGAGTGATCCAATCACCAGTGTGACATGCTTCAGGTGCAGCAGCAAAGGCCACATAGCTATAGACTGTCGGAAGCGCAGAACACGCTGCTATTGATGCAGGGAGGTTGGACACTGGGCTCGAGACTGTTCGGGAAACGTTACAGGGGACAAGGCGTCAGCGCCAGCCTTTTCCCCAACCAAGATGTAAATACGGCGCTCCTGGTGGCAAACATCTTTGTTGACGGAACTTGGTGTTCAGCGCCGATTGATACTGGCTGTTCACGGACGATTGCGGATGCGAATCGGTGCCGGTCTTGGAAGAGAGTGACGGTGGACGTCATGACTACTGGGGGCCTGTCCCGTCCGTGTTGCGGTGCAGGAGTGGTAACCGTATCCACGGATAAAGGTAGTTCTGCCAAAATCAACGTGTTGTCGGTGTGTGGTAAGCCCCTGGGATTTGATCTGCTATTGGGGATTGATGTCATAACAACACTGGGAGGCATTGCTATTGGGCCAACATGGCAAGTGCAGATTGGCAATGAACGAGCAGCTAAGTGTACAGCCATTATTGTTGACGAACCCGATTTCATTGCCACCTTCGACCATCGGAGGCGATCCCAGACTGCGGCATGGAAGTGGTCAGAGGACCGTGCGCCTGAAAGACTGCACAATGGGGTTTCTGAGTACTCGGTAGCAGCAGAGATCAGGGAGGACTATGAGCAGGAGCTCCGAACGTGGATGAGCAACGGCTGGCTCGTACCGTACCCTGAAGAAAAACTGGGGCCTCCTAAACAGCTAATTCCCCTGCTGGCCGTACTACAGCAGAACAAGGCTAAAGTACATCCAGTGATGGACTTCCGGTAGCTCAACTATCACGTTGACGCTTTCACAGCCAATGCAGACGTCTGTGCAGCTAAACTGCGCGAATGGCGGCAGAAAGGATCAAACGTGTCTGTGTTGGATCTCAGGAGAGCATACCTCCAAGTTCGTATCCACGAGTCACTCTGGTCCTACCAGACCGTGAAAATTGGCGGGAAACGATATTGCCTGACACGTTTAGGATTTGGGTTAAACGTGGCTCCCCTCATCATGAAGGCGGTGCTGGCTCAGGAAGAAACTGTGAGTCGCGCGGCATCCGCTAATAGCGACGACATCAATATCAACGAAGATGTCGTTACCGCGACCGGCGTTAAAGAACATCTGGCCCAGTTTGGGTATGGAATTTAAAGACCCAGAACGACTGGAGGATGGCGCACGGGTACTAGGATTGGCGGTCACGATGAAGCAGAGTAAATTTCGGTGGAGGCGAGGAAGCGTGGACGAAAATTACTTTCTCTGTGTGGAAGGCTAGTTGAGCACTTCTCAGTGTGTAGTTGGCTCCGTGTGGCCTGCGGAATGCTTAAGAGGAGAACAAGTTCGGTGACGCAGGTATGGGACAACGAAACGAAGGATACCCTCCTCCAGCGCATGGTGTCTCAGACGTGGATTCTGTGTAGCGAGACGACCCGGTTCGTGGAGATTGGTGCGTGGATGGCCAAAAGCTGAACGTTTGGGTCGATGCCAGCTTGCTGGCGATCGGAGTGGCATTAGAGAGCCACGAAACAGTGCTGGAAGATGCTCGCTCGACCTAAAGATGACGCTCAACATACCAACCTGGCCGAGCTGGATTCCGTGTTGAAAGGCGTCAATTTGGCACTTCAGTGGCAGAGCAAGACACTACACGTGAAAAAAAAATTCCGTTTGCATGAACCACTGAGTGTCGGATACTCTGACTGGGAGAGCGTGAGTGCACACCAAGGCGGCAAACAAAATGCTCATCAGGAGGCGGCTGAATACTCTCAAGAAGCTCGTGGAAGAGTATCAGCTTACCGTAGACGTGACACTGGTCCCATCGGCTCTGAATATAAGATAATCGACTGACGAGAGTACCGCAGCGATGGTTCGACGCACTGAAGAAAAGCAGTGGACCCGGGCCACTGATTGGCGCCATTCATGTGGACGAACTGGACGCTGACCAAATCATGTTCATCCACAGAAACAGCGGTCACCCAGGTGTGCGGTGCACTACCTACTTCACCAGGAGAGTCTGCTCGTCAACGACAAAAGCAGCCGTCAGATCAGCTGTACAAGCGTGTAAAGAATCCCAGCCTATAGACCCCGCAGCAACTCACTGGGAAAAAGGAAAGCTCGGGGTAAGCGGGAACTGGCAGAGACTGGGAATAGATATCACCAGCTATGCCCATCACTTCGTAACGCTGGCGGACTGGAAGCAATTGGCGAGACAGGACTCGGCGACCGTGATTCACCAGCTGAAAGCCGTGTTCTTCGAGCGGGGCTCACCCCACGAGCTCCTCAGACAACGACCCAGCCTTCTGTAGCAGAGAATTCAGAGCTTTTGCGCGCGAGTGGTGAGTCAACTTGCAGTTCCGTTGCGCATATACCCCAGTCAAGAATGGGAAAGCAGAGCGATGCCACCGCACAGTAAAACGAGTCGCGGCCAGGATGCGCTGCTCCGTCCAGGAAGCCGTCTACTGGTATAATGTCACAAAAGACAATACTTTACCCCAGACTGTGCCCGAACTGAGAGGGAAAAGGGTTGACGCCCTGACGATGTCGTTAGCTCCCGGGCATAGCTCTTACCAGGTCGGAGATCCCGTGTGGGTTAAGGCACCAATGAATCGATGCACCACCAAGTTTAACAGGGGTCGGGTGACGAAAATGATCAGCCTGCAGTAATTTCTGGTGGACGGAATACCCAGCCACGTTAAGGATCCGCGCCCACGCTACGGTCTTATCGCATACGAGGAAGATTCCGATGACAAATTCGAGAGCGGAACAGAACGTTTGATGCCTGACGAGGAAAGTTCAGAATGCGTTAATCCACCTGAAGAGGAAGCAAGAGCAGAGTCCCCCCTCCCTGCCTTTGCGAAGAATCACCCGTCGAAAACGACCATTGCCGGGCTGCCACCTTTGTGATCATGAGATCAGGGATGGCTGTAACGAAAGACATGACTTACCTCGGAATTCGAAACGAGCGCGAACGTGTCTTGCCTGCAAGATAACAAAAAAAAGAAAGATGGCCGCTATTGAAGACAGGGTCTCCCGATAATACGTAAGGACCGAATATTATATAGCATTTTCACCAAGACAACGCACCGTATCACAAGTCGATCACAACGATGGCAAAACTACGTGAATTACACTTCGAATTGCTTCCGCATCCACTCTATTCTTCAGATTTGGCCCCCAGCGACTACTGGTTGTTTGGAGACCTTAAAAGACTGCTCTAGAGAAAGAGATTTGGCTCCAATGAAGAAATGACATCGGAAACTGAGGCGTATTTTGATGCCAAAAGACAAATCGTTCTACAAAAAAAGCGGGTATTGGATTGTTATGATAAGCGTTGGAATCAGTGTATTGATGAATAAAGTTCAATTTTGCCTACAAGTTGTTGTTTTATTAGTTAGGGTCAGGATTTATTGAGTGGTGAGTTAAGTAGTCTTGAGTAGAAACCTGTAAGTATTCCGTATTTGATTTTGTTCTTGTGATGCGGGTAGACGTTTTGAGATAATTTTTATTCGTGGATTCACGATAGACAACTCAGTTTTAGGTCCTTATCAGTACAATTTGACATGATATCAGAGAAAGGTAAGGTATTGTTTGTTTCATAATTATTTTGTACATTCGATGTTCAGTGTATTTAGGTAATATTGTTGAGCGGGAGTATATTAATATGTGACTTATCTAGTGAAAATATTTTGAAGGAACCAGTCTCTATAAATTCTAAGAAAAGACAAGCTCAAAAATATTTAATCTACAACTCGGGATTTATGGTCCAGTCGGTAAGTGTTTAATCCAGTGACTTGACCCAAAGAGTTTTGAGTTTCAGTCACTTGGAGAGTGGAGATAAAGGGAAATAACTGAAACTGAGAAATTCAGAAGAGGCAAAGAAACTCATGGCACATAGAACTAGAGCAATCTACCTCGGTGCACAACGACCGATTTCGCGTTAAGAAATCTACATTTTGTTATACTATTTTTGAAAATCTGTAACTGCATTATCCATAATCACCAATTAAATTTGGTATGACTTTAGAAATTCTCAACTTTCAGTGGCTCGCACGTGGTAAGATTGAATTTTCTGCTAATTTATTCTACCATATTTGTTTTTATTCATTTAATTTTGGCACTAAATTCTACTAAATTGTTGGTTTAAAGGCCGTTTCGACATCTAAAGTTTTCTGTTATACTGCTAGTGTCACATTCCAATGAAATATTTTTTTTGAAGTCCGTTACTCTTTGAATTCAGCCATTCTCTTCCCCCTCTCCGATTATTGGTCACTTGCTTCTCTCTCTCTCTCTCTCTCTCTCTCTCTCTCTCTCTAACACACTGCTTATTTACTGGGAGCCGACATAAACTGGAAAAATCAGAACAAATTTGGTATGACTTTAGAAATTTTCTCAACTTTCAGTGGCTCGGACGTGGTAAGATTGAATTTTCTGCTAATTTATTCTACCATATTTGTTTTTATTCATTTAATTTTGGGACTAAATTCTACTAAATTGTTGGTTTAAAGGCCGTTTCGTTGAAACTTAGTAAAAAAAAGAAAAAATTATTTTATTTTCACGTCTATTGAACAGGTGAAGAGGCTCATCCCTTGTTTCCTGGTTAGGATGTGGTTTCCGGTTTTTCTCTTTTCCAATCTTTTCAATCTTTTTTTCTTATTTTATTTATTTATTTTTTTTCAATTGGAGTAGATAGACTAAACTATCGCCCGGTTCACACTCCACCCACGTCTATTGAACAGGTGAAGAGGCTCATCCCTTGTTTCCTGTTTAGGATGTGGTTTCCGGTTTTTCTCTTTTCCAATCTTTTCAATCTTTTTTTCTTATTTTATTTATTTATTTTTTTTCAATTGGAGTAGATAGACTAAACTATCGCCCGGTTCACACTCCACCCACGTCTATTGAACAGGTGAAGAGGTTCATCCCTTGTTTCCTGGTTAGGATGTGGTTTCCGGTTTTTCTCTTTTCCAATCTTTTCCTTCTCACGTAGCCACCTGCGCATCAATGGCGATTTCGCCTTGCTTGGGGTGATATGATTAAAATTAAATAAATAAATAAATAAATAATATCCCAATAATTGTTGCAAAATTAATATTGCAATTTATTTAAAATTTATGATGAGCTTTTCTATATTAAGGTATCCATTTTTTATACATGTCCCGTCATTGTAAACAGTTTTATTTTAAATGTTCGTACACACGGATATATGACTGATATCGGAAAATTTCCTAAATTTTTAGTGAATGTCATTATTGATTGTTCACATGAGCGAAGTACAAGAATGTTGATTTAAAGAAGTTGGCATGTAGTTTCAGTCGCTAGTTATTTTTAATCGGTTAGTGCAAATTTGTGTAGATAACCAGATATCCCTAAGTTGATTGACTAATACATGATGCAAAGTAGTGTATTTACTTTTTATTTATACTTTTCTTTTCAGCGGACACAAACTGGAAGTTTCTGAATTTACTCAAACCAACAGTGATTAGTTGAAAGTTCTACATTTACCTCATGATATATATTTTCTACTACGTTCACAAATGACTAATATTTTTTTTAATCATTTCACCCCAAGCAAGGCATTCCACTGCCACTATTGCTCATGGGGCTACATAGGGGAAGGTAAAGAGGAGGAGTGGCTAGATGTAGGAAATGTCAGAAGGAAGGTGATAGATGGGTAAGGATACCGAGGATGAGGGTTAGGCAGATGGGAAGAGTGTTTGAAAGAATGGGAGCGAGTTAGTGTGTTAGGAGGTGTCTATTGAACTTACATTTAAACTCCTGGAGATTGTAGCTATCGGGGAAGCAATCATGTGGAAAGGAATTCCACAGTCGGGAAGTGCGAGAAAAGAGACTGTTGGAGTAGAAGTTGCGGTTGTATTTTATCGGTTTCACTGTAAAAGGGTGGGATCTAGTTGCTAATCTAGTTTCTCGTGCAAATTCGTATCTAGGGAGCAGCAGTGATCTAAGTTCATTGGAGCAGAAGCTGTGAAAGTATTTATAGAAGAGACACAGGGAAGCCATGTCGCGCCGGTGAGAGAGAGACTGCAGGCGGTCTGCCAAGTTGGTATCGATCACATTACAGACCCTCCGCTGTACCTTGTCAAGAAGCCCGAGGAGAATAGCAGGGGCACCCGACCAGATGTGGCAGCAGTATTCAATGCACGGGCGGATGGTAGATTTATATATGTGCAGGATAGATTCAGACGGAAAAACTTCCGGGCTCTGCACAGAGATCCGACTTTCATAGCAGCGGATTTAGCAATGGATTCGATATAGTCATTCCATTTGAGGTCCGCTGTAAGTGTTAGACCAAAGAGGCGTAGTGTTTTATTCTCTGGGAGGCAAGCCTGGTCCATGCTAATGGGAGGTAGGTGCGATTGTCTATGATGGTTAATTGATAGTAGCTTCGTTTTAAAAGCAGTAAAATTTACGAGCCATTTCTTACCCCAGTCCAGTACAGATTGGAGGCCCTTTTCAAGTTCGGCTGCAAGGTTAGCTTTGTCGCCTACACCAGATTTTTGGTCGAGGCGAGAGTAAACTGTGGTGTCATCGGAGTACATACCTACTTGGGATCTTATGGAATCAGGGAGATCATTAATGTATATCAGAAAGAGCGTAGGACCTAGGATAGAGCCTTGAGGGGCGCCTGCGTTCGTATGGTAGTTCTGGGAGGCATGTCCGTTTAATACCACCTTCATTGTGCGGTTAGAGAGAAATGACTGGATTAGTTCAAACAAATGTCCAGTTATACCATAGCTCCGCAGTTTGCATAGAAGGCCAGCATGCCAAACTCTGTCGAACGCTTTAGAGATATCCAAGGCAACGGTTCGGGCTTCACCATTCCTGTCGAGTGCCTGATATATGTACTCGGTGATGGTCGTTAGCATCTCAGCAGTAGACCTGGTGAAGCGGAAACCATACTGCTTGTCCGAGAGGAGCCTGTGTGCTGTGAGATGCTGAACCACCCCGGCGTTGATAATGGCTTCGAACACTTTGCCAAAGATCGGAAGAAGGCTGATAGGTCGGTAATTTGCGGGGTCCGAGGGTTCTCCAGTGTTTTTAAATATAGGAACTACAGAGGAAGATGTCCAACAGGCAGGAAAGCAGGAAGCAGATAGGCAGAAGTTGTAGAGCTTAGAAAGGTCAGAGGAATGTTCGGGGGCACATTTCTTTAAGACTATGATTGGGATTCCGTCCCCTCCGCTCGCTTTATGAGGGTCAAGTTTTGAGATTATTTTAGAGACCAGCGAGGGGGTAATATGGACGTCATTCAGTTGAGCCTCAGTTCTAGGTGGGAAGTCGGGTGTAGAAACTCCAGACGAGTCCAGTCTCGAATTATTCGAGAATCTGCGGGCAAAGCATTCAGCCTTGTCCGCTGGGGAGGTGAGGACCTCAAATTTGTTTATTAGTGGGGGTATTGTAGACTTGCTCTTGTTAAGTACTCTTTTACAGTGTCGCCAGTAGTCTTTGGTACGGACTTAAAGGATGCTATGCGTTGCTTCATTCTGGCAGCAAACAATATCTTAGCTTCGTTAAGTATCTTTTTACACTTATTACGAGCTGAAGCGAAAAGGCGTCTGTTTTGGTCCGACGCGTAGCTACGATAGAGTCGGAAGAAATGATTCCGGTGGGCAATGGCAGCCGAGCAAGCGGGCGAGAACCATGGAGACGAATGGGATTTAAGCTGAAATTTCCTGGCAGGGATGAGAGCATCGATGCCAGCCTTAACCCAGGAGGAGACCTCGGATGCACATTCTTCGATGGTAACGAACAAGTAACGAACAGTCAGGGGAGGAAGGGGAGCGGTAGAGAAAGAAGAGATAGCTAATCGAGCTTAGAAGTAAGAGGCGGAAGCACAGGAAAGAATGATCCGGGGATTCAAGGGATGTCGCCCTAGCTAGGGGAAGGTGTTCGCTGACATACACACCAAGCCCATGCATATGAACATTGGAGTCCTTCTTGAAAAGGGGAAGGTAACCAGGAACGTCAAACTCAGAAGAGGGGATAGAAGGATTAAGGTTTGTTTCACATAGGGCCAAGATATCAGGTGAGTTAGTGTGAAGGAATGAATCAACGCTGAGGAAGTTAGTGCGGATATCACGTATGTTAGTGTAAGAGATGCAGACAGGTTTGGGCGTTTTCAGACTAGCTGGTTTAGCTTTGCTATTATATTTGCTTTTTTCTATAGTGATTCAATTAAGGAGAGGTCTTAGAATAGAATCAGTCGGTCACTTGTTTGCAGCATGTGAAGGATGGAGACTGACGCGGCCTACAACATAATGTGGCCTCGGGGTTGCCCACCGAACGTTCATGCAGGGACGCCCGTCCATGCGCGATATGGCACTAAAAGAACCCCAGTATTATTCAACTGCTGATCAGAGCAGCCTCTCAAGACGCTACGCAAGAGTTCGGGCTCCTAACTACCAGACGGAAGCAGCAACCAGGAAACTGCCAACCCGGTACCCTCAGAATGTAAAGATGTTGCCACCATACTCCGTAACTGCAAAGAGCTTCCAGCTGAACTGACACTAAGACCGAAGAAGGGGGATGAACCGGAAACCCCTTCCTGAACAAGAAACAAGGCGATCACCTCTACTCTTGTTCAAAAGAAGGGGGTGGAGTGTGAGACCGGGCGATAGTAGGAACTATCTACTCCAATTAAAAAAAGAAAAGTTTTAACTTAGTATAAGTCGAAAATAACCTTCAATTGTATAATAATTTACACGAACTACTTAGGTTAGTGACAGAACAAATAAAATAAAATTTCAAAGAGGAACAAAAAACCAAAAAATTAAAAAAAAATTAAATTAAATATTTGTTCAGATTTTATTTTTGTTTTTATTTTTTTTATCTGGAGCCTCTTGTTACTCATTTTGTGTGGCTTTATGTGCTTCTGAAAGTTTAACACCCTAGATATTTTAATTATTCAATTTTGAACATTAGTACAGATTAATTCAAACCGAAACTGCAATAAGTCTAGATAAATGGTAGTAAAAAACCACCTTCAGGTGATATTCATTCGAAATAAATATGATTTTAGATGTCAAATTTGAATTAATATAATTTTGCAAGAAAATGTATTTTTCTAATATCGTTTGTTCTTTATAAAAACAGTCCTTATTTTGAAAGAAGTTTGAAAGTGAAAGTGAGCAAAGTATGTTTTAACGTGTAGGATTCTATTAAACATGAAACGGGGGTGCTAACTTTTTATAACTTCCTTATTCAAGTTAAATTAGACTCTGGCTTTGTGTCCGTCTTTATGTAAGTGTGTAAGAATTTTAAAGTCAGTCAGTTAAGTGCCATATGTGATACACGCTTTGGGCGATCATGTCTCGGAAGAGACATGACTGACTGAGTAGAAGATTATCCCGCAGTAGGTTGCCACTGGTTGCCGACCAAGGCTATAGAACCCAATCTGTCCTATTATTTAACCTATAACTGGAATTCGAACTCGGCTCCCCGATCTCTCGTTTCGAGCTGACATCCACTGCACCGCAACACACATCCGCAATTTTAAAGTACGTAAGCTTAAGCCTTACGGCCTATCACGTTGAATACACCGGTTCTCGCTCGATTACCGAAGTTAAGCAACGTTGAGCCTGGTCAGTAGTTAGATGGGTGACCGCTAGGGAATATCAGGTGCTGTAAGCGTATAGTGACGGATGTGAGTTGTGGTGCAGTGGATATCGGCACGGAAAGAGAAATCGGTAAGCCGAGTTCGAATTCCAGTTGAATACCCTGCATTCACTTAAGCAGTGGTACCCTTGGGAAAGGTATTAATCGTCCCTTCCATCCAGTTATGGGTTAAATAACAAGGGTAGGACTTAGGGATCCTGCCCTTAATAACAAATCCCATGAATCTTGATACTCGAAAAGAAAAATGTATTACTAGACAAAACTTACAAAAAACCACAATAAATTGTTGAAAGAAAAAGGTATTACCAGCAATAAATAAATAAAATTTAGTTGGCAATAAATGACCCGCCGAGGTTGATATGCCATAAAAACAAAACAACCAACCAACCAACGTAAGCCTAAAAGAAAGTTTATTTTATCGATTTAATAACCTGTGGCTAGGAGTAAATTCGAGTGTTGCTGTAAATATGTCGGGTGGAGCAACAAATGTGCATACTGAAATCATGTAGTTCTCACAAAATAGTGGTAGGGGAAATACTTCTAGTTATACTAAAAGCGATGGCAACAATATTGTGCACAAGGAAATGCACGAATTTCAGCAAGGCGGTAGTTTATATTTCGGTTTTTATATAACCGAGCAAAAAAAAAAATAAAATAAAATAAAATAAAAACTAGTTTGCATGCAAAAAAAAAAAATATTGAGTTATCACTCAAGCATAGCGAGAGGAAAAGAGAGAGAGAGAGAAAGAGAGGAAACTGTTATATCACGCCCTCTAATTACTTTTTGGCAAAACTGTTAAAGCTATGTGAACATAGCCGGAACACTAACAGGTGCTACCGACCTGTGAATAACAATTTGGAGGTGGTTTTACGCTCCTCAAAATGTTCAAACTTCAGATCAGAAGCCTTATGTAGTTTATCGTATTAAAACCTAAATTCTCTTCCACCCTGGCCCCTCAACCTCCGGCGTCTTCCTCTTCGGGTTGAAGTGTCTATTCAGTCTTAACCGAACTCAAGGGAGGGACCGTAGGTCCATGAGCATCCGTAGGTCAGTCAATCAGCTCACTGAAGATGTAGACACGGCTGGGAGAGCTGGTGTTAAACATTTAGAATACAGCAAAAACAAATAGAAAAAAAAATAATGTCCGTAGAAAGCCGAACAAACAACTGTTCGATGGTTACCCTGTGAATGTCTTTTATATAGAAAAGAATAGAAAAAGGAAAAGGTTACAGAATATTTTTTAGCATAACAACTTACACGCTGGAGTCTAGATAAAGAGAGAGTGTGTCTGGTTAACTTGTTAAATCGTCTCAGACGATATATATAACTCTTTTCAACAATGTTCTCCAGACTCTTTTGACAGAGAAACGCTGGGACCACGTGTCTTGCAAAGATGCTGAACGGATGATGCAATTCCGATTGTTGTCGTGCTAGCGACGAACGTTAAGTTTCATATACTCAGCGGTTTTTCAATGCGACTGCTGCAACGATTATATTTCTCAAAGTCCTTGTTTCTAACTCGTTCGCACTCTTACTTCAGCGAGGGGAGATCTTATCTTAGATACGACTGTACGCTTCAGCATTACGACTGTACGCTTCAGCATTACGACTGTACGCTTCAGCATTACGACTGTACGCTTCAGCATTACGACTGTACGCTTCAGCATTACGACGTGCTTACATTATAAGCCAGGTTCATCCACGCGCGCTTATCATAAGTGATCGCGAGTGTTTGTTGCTACAGCCAAAAATCATGTGACCTCCAAAGGTCCTTTTGCTTACTAAGCGCTATTTCGATTTCACTTGTAAAAAAATTACTTTCGTTCATTTTCACCGTTCTTCGATGACCTAAATTAAACGGCACTTAACTCAGATTTCACAATTAGTAAACAAGATATATCTCGATGTTCAATCTACTCCCAAATCCTTTTTATCAAAAATTATTTCGTTTACCTCCATTGTTTTCTTATGACCCAAATATAACGGCTTAACTTTTGTTTTGATCAAATTTCGCTACCGGTAAACAATTACGCTGGTTTATTTCAATGTTCAATTTAATATTGCCACACTGGAAGTAGAAATTTTGTTTAAAAAAAATTCTTAATAGAAATTAAAAAAAAAGAAAGAAACAAATAACATGAAGTTTCGGCCTTCATGTGCTAAAAATTTTGAACCTTTTAAATGTGTGTATGTGTTTGACACACTCTCTTTCTCTTACAGACCACGTGACTTACCTTGATAAGCGTCTTCCAGATCCAATCAAAACGATAACATTTAATTAGATAACCTTTTAATTGCGTGCACACACACACACACACACACACTATATATATATATATAGTCATCCGCAGACAGATCTGTTTCGCTGTATCACAGCTCATCAGTACGTTAGACATCCGATTGCCTCTAGCCAGGATTGAAACTCGACCGAATTGACATCAGTCGGCGATTCTATTTCTGAACTATGGACGCTCGGTAGAGGGAGGCGGACTTCAGCGTGTTATATACAATGTAAACACACGTCCGTAGCCGAGAGTGTTCAAATTCATTACTGAATGAACGATATATATATATATATATATTATACATATTAGACATTATAGTCTGAAGAACTTTTTCGATAAATAATGAATTTTTTACAATTGTTTTCATTTTTTTTTCTTGATTATAATCTTTTTTAAAGATTCAAAAATATTTGAAAATTCTTCAAAACCTTGTCGCGGTTGCGTTATGTTTACTAATCTAAAATTGAAGTTTAATAATTCGAGTCAAAAGATTTTAAAATACTTTTTGTGTATATGATTTTTTTCTTTTTTTGTGTTACATTAAAAGGTAGCACAGAATTTTACATTAAAATATAATTTTAATATTAAAAATGTTTCACGGTTTCTTCCCCTTACAGGAAAAAAAATTTGAACAATTATGTTAATTCTGATCAACCATACTTAACTGTCGTCAATCACTTAACACATCATCGGGCCGTCATCTATAAAGGTTAGAATGATCAGAGCTCCATGATTTCAGAAATACCTTTATTTTAAATTTTATGCTATAAACAAGTAATACTTGTGTAAATTAAATTAATTTAACTTTAAATTTGCTTATTTTTCTAAAAATAAAGTTTCACAGATGTACATTTTATTTTTGCTAGATTTTTAAAACCGAGAATGAACTTTTGTTTACAGACTTGTCAAAATGGGCACAAATGATTAATTTTCAAAACTCGGGAAAATTGATATTATAATCAATAAATTTCTATTTAAAATTTACTAGAGTATTTTGCTTACCGGAAATAGTAAGTTCAATCATTTAGCTTTTAATTAAAGCTGAAATTAAAGCTTCAAGAAAACCTTCTTTTATTTAAAAAAAATTCAAAACTTAGATATCTCCACTCATTTCCGATACTTAATAAAAGCATCTTAATTTCAGAAATTCTTTTATTTTGTTGCAAAATAAAGAAATCCTTAAAGAACAAGCATGTTTTAATCACTTATTTAATCATTTTATTTAAAATATCTATGCACTAATATAAAAAGAAACAGTGCGTACAAACTCCATACATATGCTTGAATACCTGTAGTAATAAATTTTGAAATATCACATTAGTTTATAGGAGTTGCCTCCCTTCAATATTTTTAATGGTGAATGTAGCATCAGGAAGAGACAGCTAAAGTTCCTGGGATATGCAACGAGGAAGGAGGGCTTGGAGAACTTGATACTAACAGGCCAGATAGAGGGGAAAAGAGACAGGGGAACGCAGCGGATAACATATTTCAAGGACCTGATCAGGTGGATGACGGAACGAGGGTTGCGTAGTGCAACAGGAGAAAGCGTGCTAAAAGCCACCAGGGATAGGGAGATGTGGAAAGTCATGATCGCCTACGCCCTGAAAAGACAGGCCACATAGAAGAACTATTGAAATGTCCATTTTCTATTCAGCGCTATTATTATAAATATTCGAAATATATTATTTAAGGTTTTTTCTAAAATAAAATTTAATGACAATTTCTCATTAAAATCGTCTTTCTTACGATAGTTCTTATTTTTGGTACATTTGTCTCATTTGTTTACAGTATCAAATTTTCTGCTATTCAGTGACCATTGTGATTTTTGCCCATTCAATGGTAAATTTTGACTTGGTAGCTGCTTAATTCAAACTTTCATTAAGTGTGTTTTCTTTGAAATACTTAAATTTGAGCTCTTATGTTTGTCCTAAGAGTAAGAAAAATTGTAAAAAAATTTTTTATGAATTTTTAATATTTTTTGATAAGATATAAGATTTTCGTTGAAGATAGATA
This sequence comes from Ascarosepion bandense, assembly GCA_037127315.1. NCBI lineage: Eukaryota > Metazoa > Mollusca > Cephalopoda > Sepiida > Sepiidae > Ascarosepion > Ascarosepion bandense. Next base: position 3,917,852 of record JBBBDQ010000238.1, on the reverse strand, counting down.
ATGTTAACCTCTATTAAGCACATTTTAGTTTACTTAACTTTTTCGTGTCATGACAGTCTCATCTATGGTGTCTTGTGCTGATTTATATCCACGATAATACGTAAGGATGTAACTCAAGTTTGTGGACAGGTAGCGTTAAGCCACATGCGCACAGACGAACTTGGCGAAGGCTTTTGAAGAGAACCACAATCATCTGAACTAATTATATTTCTTATCCAAATAGAAATAAGAAAAAAGCATTTGCATTCAGTTTGTAGACTTGTCTTAGGCAAAAAAACTTCCGGTTATCATGTTAAGTCCTTGTTGAAGGCCCTTTCCAGTCTCCTTTTAGCCTCTTTAGGTCGTAGTAATTTCTTTTGAGAGTCAATGCTTCCGTAACCAGATGTAATTAATCGGGCTTGTCATGAAGCAATTTTGTTTTTTGCTACCTGATTAATGTAGTAGAAGAAAAAGGTTATGGGATTTGGATTTGTCAGTTATATAGCAAGTATCACGTGACCCTTACAGAGGTAGTGATTGGTCCTTTCTTTAACCGTAGCGTTCTTTTATTATTATTATTCTCTGTTTGATTAATCTTATATTCTGAGTGATTATTCTAAATTCCAGGAGTGTAATTATAATTTTTTTCTCTTATTCTGGACTTCTTTTCGCTGCAAGTTTGTTGCGTTTTTATGCAAAACATGTCCATGCGTTTGCTGTAAATACCGTGTGGAGATTGTATAGTTTCAAAAATGTAAACTACGATATAAATTCTTAATATTTGTCGATACGAATTGGATAAGAGGTTGAACAACTATTAAATTTAGGTACTTTAAATTTTAATTTAAATTTTAAAAACTCAGTACCTATTATGTTTATAATATATATAAATATATATAATTTAGGTACCTCCACTCATTTTCGATATCTACATTTTAAACTGAAACTTTTATTTTAGTTTTAATTGAAGTTAAATGATTAAATTTATTATTTCCAGTAAGCAAAATACTCTGCAGTATTTCAAACAGAAATTATATTGATTGGAATTTAAAAATTTTCAATTCTTTAAATCTTTCAATTTTTCGGCCATTTTTAAGCAATCGACACATTTGTAAACAAAATTCTCGGTTTTAAAAATTTTGGAAAAATAAGATATACATCTGTGACACATTACTTTTGAAAATTCAGCAAATCTAATGTTAAATTAATCTGATTTACACAAGAATTATTTATTTATAGCGTGAAATTTAGAATAAAACTATTTCTTAAACACAGTTAAATTCTTTGACCCCTTTTCACCGTATGTGTTGACAGATTTGATATAAGATAAGTGTATAGCGATCACAAATGTCATAATTGTACAATTTTTTTCTGTAAGGGGAAGAAACCTTGAAACACATGATCTTTTAATTTATACATAGAAATTACCATGCAAAAATAAATTCAAATAAACACGCACACACACAAAAAAAAAAACTATTTTAAAAATAGGAAGGCACGGCGATTTGTATTAAACTTTTTAATTCTCGATTAGTAAAACTAATCTTCGCTTAATAGGCTTTTAAACTAACCCCAACAAATCTTTGAAGTATTTAAAAATGTTTTGAAACTTTTTAAATTATATGATTAAATTTATAAATTATTATGATTAAAAAATGTAAACAATTCTTTTAAAATTTCATTATAATCGAAAAAGAAATTTTTTTTCAGTATATAATGTTCTTAATTTATATTATTTACTCAAGCAATTAAAAACTTATCAAATTATGTCATAGTTATATTGCATTTTTTATTTTATTATTGGAAGTAGATTTTCGGAAAGAAAGTCAAAATTTTTCAAAAAAATAATAGATGATTTACATTCCCTAATGAGTCCTGCGTTTAATTAATAACACTAATTTTCTCAACAAAATTCAATTATATTTTTTAAATCCATTCTTAGTTGCCGGTCTCTACCTATAATCCATTAATAATCCAAAATATTAATAACTCGTTTACAAATGAAGAATATTCAAAAGTTCTACAATATTAAAAAGTATTGAACACTTTTTAATAGAGCTGTGTACGGGTCTAATTTTATTATTACCAAATTTATATTTATTATAATAATTTTATAAATATTATTTATATTTATTATAATAATTTTATTATGACCAAAAAATAAGTAATTAAATAATATATCTGAGAATGTACCTAGGAAGACCGTTAATAAAAACCAGAAAGATGGTAGAGCGCGAGTCTTAGAAGATGGCTATATTGATCGCATAGGCTTCAGAAGACTGACCACTCAATAATTGACTTCATGTTCCTACTCGAGAGAAAAAGAATTGTTATTGGCATAGACTCTCCTAGAGATGGACAGCTTCTTAGTACCGCCAATGAACAGACGTTATCAAAATCTTCATTTGATGTCGTCAGAACAAAATATTGTAGGCATTAATAAGTTAAATTATAATATTTTATTTTTGTATAATAACTCTATACGCGCAGATTTTAAAAAATCTACATTAGCAAGACAAAACGTGAAATATATACTCATTCATTTTTTGATGACATTTGTTAAACGGCTGTCAAAGTAAAAACTTTGCAAATTCTTTCAACGTTACCATTTCGTCGTTTTCTGATTCAACTTGAATCACACACACACACACACACACACACACACACACACACACACACACACAGCCCGATATAAAAGTATTGGGACTGGTGCTATTAAAAAAAAAACTACAACACATCAATTCCGCATTTAATCTCCTTCAAAGTAGTCTCTTCCTGAATTCACACACGCACTTTATCCAACATTTCAATGAGACAGTATTTTTCAAACATTTCTTCACATAGAATATCCTTCCACGAATTCTTTATCATCCAAAACATTCACTCAACTATACAATTTAATTACATCTGTAACACTTAATAAGAAATAATCTTTTTAAATAGCTGAAATCTTACAATTTAAACGAGACAACTCCTTAATTTTTCATTGTACAATTTTAACTTTCCTTCCAAGCACTGCTATAAACAATGGATTAACTTCGTTACTATAGCAACAGTCCTGATAGTTTAAATTGAACATTTATATATATATATATATATATATATATATATATATATATAGGAAAGTTTTGTAATTTGCTTGAAGCATTGTGTGTATTAGATGTATGGTTAGGTCTTGAAGGCTGTTACAATGCGTTTAGTAAAATAAAGGAAGGTAAAGAAGTTTTTGGGTATTACCTATTTTTATACATTAATATTTCGAAATCAAAATCTCATCTTTAGAATGGCAGAGGAGCGTGTGTCCATCCGAGTGAGTCCGTGTCTTTCAAGGAATGGTCATTCCTGGCTGCTGCTGTCATTAATTGTAGTGTGTGATATCACACACACACACACACACACACACACACACACACACACACGCTCTAACTATATATATATATATTGATGTGTTAGACAGTTTAAGTTTATTTTTATGGCCGCATTTGAAAATTATTTCATTTCTCTGATTTAATAATTGGCTAGATTCTCTGAATTCGATAATTTTAATCTTTTCGTCTAAGCATAAATTGCATATATATATATATATATATATATATATATATATATATATATATGAGAGAGATTTTCAAATATAAATATCGATATCTGTCTCACTTTTTAATTTTATAAAAAGTAAAAAATCTTATCGCATGCTTTTGAAATTGAAGCTTGCTTTATTTTACGAAGTTATCCATTCTTTTTTCATAATCCGTTAGTTATCTCCCCCGACTTCTAACCACAGCGCAGAAATTTTCCAAACATTCAAATTCATGACTTTGTACTTGAAGTTGATTACTGGCCAGTGACTTGGGCAAGAGATGCACAAGTATTATTGATGAGGCAGCGCGAAAATTTAAGATTTTCTTTAAAGAAATAAAACAATTTAAAATCAGGAATAAACCAAACTAGCAATTTATGCCCTCTTACGATCTCATTAGGTAGGTTTCTAGCTACTTATTTGCCTTCAATGTGTCTTAAGTCGAATTCCCCAAACTCTCTTAATTATTTTTTTAGAAATGTAATTTCTTTTTCTGATAACTAGCCGTTTGAGATTTATTTTCCAAGCTCATTTTGGTTATTACAGGTAATTCCAAATCAGCACAAAGTTGAGTGCAACCAATCATCCTCATTTATCCATCACACCCAGATGGTGCATAGGGCTGCAACTTTTTTTTGCTGTTTCTGTAACAAACTGTTTTTTACGGGACAAGGTTGTTAGCCCTGCACCCAACCCACAAACCCCAAACCTGGAGGACCGGTGGACCATTCTTGGTCCTTACGTTTACAGCGCCTGGTATTCCCAAATGTTCACCCATTTAAGTACTGACCAGGCTCGATGTTGCTTAACTTCGGTGATCGGACGGGAACTGGTGTATTCAACACGATATAGCCGTAGACTAGAGTAACAATGCTTAAACTTAATTATCCTAAGTTCTGAACCAAGAAAAAGAAAACATATATACCGAAGAGACATTGAAAACTTTTTATTTTTTGTCCGAATTTCTGGGATGAGTTATATACCGAATGTGTATTCGGACCATTGTGCACATCTTTGTTGATTTTATCGCAGCGTTTAGATCGTTGTGCCTTCCGACTTTCCTCATGTGTATATCGATCTGAGTAATCTACAAGGAAGTCCCAACTAAGCCTTTTATTTAATTCAAGGGGGTAGATTGTTCTTGTTTTACTGCTCATGTCTAGGGATATCGTCTAGTTATGTTATTTGGTACTGTTCAGTTATTGCTCGCCCATTTCCACAGAGTACAAGTACACAGAACATTCTATCCACGTAGCTTAAGTAATGGGTTCAGTTCGGATTTCCCTGTAGATTACCCAGATTGATATACATCTGAGGATGGCCGGAGGACGCAACGGCTGAAATGTGATAAATACAATAAAGATGAGAACAATAATCCGAATATAAATAGTGTAAATTTTGAGAAGATTGTTCTTTTATAGCTACCTTTAAAAAAAAAAAACAAAAAAAAATGTCCGTGGTTGAAATCCAAGTGATTACAAACTTCTTCGTTGTGTAGGGATATCGATTATGTTTATCCAATTGGCCTTGTGTCAAACATAACTCCTCACAATTTTGAAAAGATAAAATTGTCTCGTTTGTATAAGTTTATTTTTCGAGCAGAATATCATCCGATTTGTACGTACCAAATTGTTAAACTGAAAATATTCTAACAGAAATTTAGAGTAGTAAAAAGTTCAAAGAAATTAGTTCGTTTGATTTAGCGAAATGTGATTTGCTTGGAAAAAGATAAGTTTGTTTCCGTGTGTGCATCAACAAGTATGAGTAACGCCTTTGTTCCTCTCTTCATTTTTTTTTTGGGGGGGGGGGGGGACAGCGAGTAAGTGAAGAGGAAGAGAGAGAGATATAAATCAAGTAGCACGAGTAAGTGAGAGGGTGCAAATGCGGGTCGCTGCGACAGTTGTCCGATCGGCGGCCTTACTATTTTCTTGCTACATCGTAACCGGTGTTGTCTCTCTTCTAGACTCCCTTCTCTCTTTTGGTTCAACTTTCTTTCTCTATATATCAAAAAGCGATTTCACTTAGACTCACTATTTTTTCTCAGTTGGTAATTCGTTCTCTTTTTCTATGGATCAGAATACATTTCACACAGGCTTGCGAAACTTTGCCTTGATCTTTCCTCAGCCCAGAGCCAATCCCTTTTTCTATTGGTCAAATATATATTTTCGCACTGTCTCGTGAATTGGAAAACAGTAAAGAAAAGTCATTATTATTCAATTGTTTACATATGAATACGAAACTCACGTAAAATGCACATTCGTTTTCATTTTCCTTAAAACTTAGTCGTTGTTTATGTATTTCCGTTCATAGTATTCTCAACATCGTTTTGTAAAACCACATCTCTGCTGTCTTAAGTTTCTTTTTCATCTTTGAGGAAATTATGGTAGACCAAGGGATGTTTATTTGCGCTTTGGATTTGGTTTGGCCATATTTAGTTCACCACAGGAAATGTAATAAAAATAAAGAATACACAATCAAGTTGTATTATTAAAATTACCTTTTATATAAATATCAAACAATCGTGTACTTTACAAAAGAAGTAATGTTCATGTGAATGGTACAAGGTTGGTTAGAAAGATTTAGTAATAGTTGTGTTGTATAAGGTGTATTAGAAGAATTTAAGAATGTTAAATATGTGAAGGTAGTAAAAGACTGATTTTTTTTTTTTAAGTTAATCGTGTATTGAGTCGAGTGGGGTTGTAGTTGTAACCGTTGATATTTTTTATGTACCCACCCATTTAAATTAGACACCTCCACTCACTTTCGATATTTAAATTTTAAACTGAATTTTTAAAAATAATTTTCTTGAAACTTTTATTTAAGTTTTAATTAAAAGTTAAATGATTAAATTTATTATTTCTAGTAAGCAAGATACTCCGGTGTAGTTTCAAACAAATTATATTGATTGGAATCTAAAATTTTAATTTTATTTTTGTTAATTTTTAAATTTTTCGGCCATTTTTTGAGCGATTGACAGATTTGTAAACAAAAATTAATTTTTGGTTTTAAAATTTTTGCAAAAATAAAAATACATCTGTGACACTTTTTTTTTTTAAATCAGCAAATTTAATCTTAAATTAATCTGATTTACACAAGTATTACTTACTTATGGCATGGAATTTAAAATAACTCTATTTATAAACCCAAAGATGACTTTTCTAAACTATCCACCGTAATTCAAATGTGTTGACAGATGAGAGATAAGATAAGCGTATGGCGATCACAAGTGCCATAATTGTACAAATGTTTTCCGGTAAAGGGGAGTAACCCTGAAACAAATGACTTTTAATTTGTACATAGAAATTATCATACCAAAACAACTTCAAATGCGCGCGCGTGCGCGCACACACACATACACACACAAAAGTTGAAAATTATATCAAATAATACGATGGCTAATTGATTTGTATTAAAATTTTCAATTAGTAAACTAACGTCTACAAAAATCGGAAATAGCTTAAAAATATTTTTGAAACTTAAAAAAAACAAAAACGAAAAAAAAAATATTCTAAAATTTCATTATTAATCGATTTTTTTTTTAGACTATAATGGCTGACATTTATATTATTTATTAAAGCAATTAAAAGCTTATCTAATTAAATAATATCATAGGTTTATTGCATTTTTTATTCTACTTTTCGAGGCAGATTTTTGGTAAATGTGGCCAAATGGTTTAAAAATATAGTACATGATTTTCCTTCCCCAGTGAGTCCTGCATTTAACTAATAAAACTATTTTTGCCTACAGAATTTATTTTTTTGAAATATACGTGGAGGTGGGTAACAGATGTAAAAAAAAAAGAAATTTTACCAAGATTTTTTTAAAAAATTTCAAAACTAATTTAATTTATTTATGAATATCCTGTAAGTTTCATTAAAATCTAACAATTATTTGATTTTTTTTTTTTTTTTTTTTTTTGTTCAAGAATTTCCAAATTAATGTGTTTGTCAGCGGAAAAAAAACTGAGCTATTTAATGTTACGTTTTCCATTGTAAACTCTCGTAACGATTCGGTTACCCGCTAACTCAAATCAAAACAAGATTTACCAAAATTTTGAACGTGTTAGGATTCAATTTTTTTTTTAAATAATTAAAAAAAATACTTCGATCTTTCAACCAACTTTTCCATCAAAATGTTTAGATTATTATGTTTGGGACCTTTTATTCATACTATACTGTTGTTTGTTTGTCTCTTTTTTTCTTTCTTTTTTTCTTTTTTTTAGCTATTTAGTGGAAGTACCTAAAAATTGTTCGTTTCCTGTGTCTTCTTTGGGTCTGGCTTTACTAAATGTTATTGATAAACGATTGCAGATCGTTTGGATTCTGAACAATGACCACTTCCCATTTGGATCACAATTAGATGTACAGAATGGATAATCTAATAAAAAAAATACTGTCCAATCTCTTCTCTCCGCTTCGCTTTTCACTTCACTCTGTCTGCCACATATGCGGTTCAAAAAGAAAATACGGTCTTCTTTTTTTCTTCTCCCCAGAAAAAAATATTCCTTCTCATTTAATAGAGTCGAGAACTCGCCCATGCAAACCATTTAAAATTTGCAAAAGCGAAAAAAACACATCCCATTTATTGATTATTCATGGTTTTACTCACTTTCGGTGTGGTCCCGCTGTTGAGAAAAGGCAAGGATGTTGGGGGGGGGGGGGCTAGATGGTTACAGGCTCATAACTCTGCTAAACACAGAGTTAAAGACTTTGGCCAAGATCCTGACGAATTTGCAGTTAGTTGCCAAGTCACTGTTGGGACCTGAGCAGACTTGTGCTGTGATGGGCCGAACAATTCAGAGCAACCTGCATCTGATTCGCATGATCCTAGATGGTGTAAAAAACGACGATGAAGCCATGCTGATCAATTTAGATCAGTCCAAGGCATTTAATAGGGTTGACCATGGCTACCTGGCGGTTGTCCTGCAGGCCGCCGGATTCGCACCCGATTTCTGCCGCCGGATTAGTCTCCTACATCGACCCCCCCACCGCCACCACGGCTGTGGTACAGGTGAACGGGAATTTGTCGAACGATTTTGCGCTGTTTAGGTCGGTCCGACAGGGTTGTCCACTGTCGTCCTTACTTTATGCTTTAGCGTTGGAACCCCTCCTTCACCGGCTAAGGGACAGGACATGCAGTCCGGCCCTACGTGGAATCACTTTCCCTGGTGGAGCTCGAGCCAGGGTTTCCGCGTACGCCGATGACGTCACTACTTTTGTGTCGTGCCGGGATGACATTGAGGTAGTACAGAAGGTGCTTGAACGGTACGAACAGGTCAGAGGAGTCAAGATTAACCGCGACAAGTCTTCCGACTGGCAGTTAGGTGCCTGGAAGGGTGCTACCGTCCCGAGGCCCTTCGACTGGACAGACGGCCCTGTCCGCATTCTTGGAGTGTGGTTTGGACCCGACCCCCGGTCGAAATTTGGCGTCTAAAGCAACTGTCCTTAAGTGGTTTGGCTGAGGTGTGTACCACATACATCTTTCCCATTATCCTTTACAAGCTGTCTGTACTTCCACTTTGTGAACGGCGTGAGAAGGCGATCGAGAGTTTGCTATTCTCCCTTCTGTGAAAAGGACGTAAACATCACGTCGACAAACGTATCTGTTACCAAAGTCAGTGTCATGGAGGACTGAGAATGCCACACGGGGTGAGTCACAAGCTTGCCTCGAGGTTGGCATTTCTCAGTCGTGCGTTGATGGAAGACTCGTTGCTGGCGGGGATAGTGAGGGACGTGTTCCCTAGCCTTACTATCACTCCCGACATCTCGAGGCGGTACCGTAAGCCTCGAAGGCGATCGAGTTTTTTCTCGAATGTCTGGCCTTCTTGAAGGCTATTCCTCGGTCCAGTGACCTTTCTCAGCCTAGGAGAATCTTCTATCGGGGATTAGTGGTGGGTGTCGTGAAGGATCCACTACGTGAGGTGCTCGGCATGTCGGAGGATGAGTATCGCTCCTTTTGGTCTTAAGCGCCAGGGGCGGACTAATCTCAGCAACTCTGAGTTTTCGCTTACCTGGCGATTATCTCGAAATCGGTTGTCTCTCAATGACATGGCTTTCATATGGGGCCTGGCGAATTTGCCAGATTGTGAACGCTGCAACCTTTGTTTAAAGGAGACGTCTGCGCACGCCTTTTACCATTGTTTGCAGGTTCTCCCTCTATGGGACCGTGTCAGCGAGTTGACTGCTCGTATCGCGCCGCGTGAGCTTGTGCTCATTGATCGTGTATACGCTTGTGACAATGAGTCGCCCCCGTTCTCCGGGGTGAAGTGGATGGTGTTTCTGTCGCTGCTATTCACGGCTCGAATGGTGATATGGACGACGCGAATGGAGGAAGTCTTGCGTGGTCAGCGCCTTTCTCATCAAGATTTGATCTGATATTTCGAGCAATAGCTCAAAATGAAGATTAGAACTGATAGGAAGCGTTTGACTTCGACAGACTTCAGCAAAAGGTGGGTGTCTGTGGCAAGCCTGGTTCGAGTAAATGGAGCTAGTCTTGATTTTCTCTTTTAGATCTCCTTAGTTGCGTCGGGGTTGATTCCTTTGGAATCCTTCCCTGGTTAAGATAGCTGCTTTTATGTACCTAGTTAATGTGAGTAAGTGCTGTTCCCGGCTTCCTCTTTTTGTGATGATCCAAGTCGAGATTCCCATTTTCCCCATTTAAATCCCATATTTCATCTCGTCGGGGTCAGAATTTTGATTTTACCATCTGTCATTATTTTCCTCCTCCCTCACTCCCTTTAGAAACAGTGCCTCTTGATTTTGTCATAAAGGCAGAATACAGCGGCCTCTTTATTTTGTGGGATGGACGGGTCTTACTAACATTAACTGATTTATTTTGCATTTTAAGTTAGAAAATTGTGGGATTTTGTTTCATATAACCCCACCCTTTACATTTCATGTATAATTTTTTATATATTTTTCTATATATATTGTATATAGAAATTTTTATTCTCGTGGGGATTCAGGTTCCCTGAGTGGATGCGGCATTTTGGTACATGGAGGATTGACTGACGAGTGATATGTTCTTATGGTGAATGGAAATTGTAAAAAACGCGTGGGTCATGAGTCTGATTAGCTAGGTATAGGATAGTTATTTTTGACCAACCTAAGTTTTTGCCCCTCTATACTGACCTTGTGCCCTAATCGTAATTTACTTACAATAAATATCGTTATTCAAAAATATCTGAAACTATACTTTTACATAGTGCTGCAAAGCTTTTGGCTAGACCTCTATGATATATATATATATATATATATATATACACACTATACTATAGTCATCCGCAGACAGATCTGTTTCGCTGTATTACAGCTCACCAGTACGGCTTAGACTCCGGTCGCTTCCTAACTCAGGATTGAAACCCGACCGAATTGGCGTCAGTCGGCGATTCTACCCCTAGGCCACGAGCTGTGTGTGTGTGTGTGTGTGTGTGTGTGTGTGTGTGTGTGTCTGTCGGACAGACATATCCGAGTTAACGGACAGACTAGATAGTCGAATGAGCTACTATCAACATCATAACACAATCAATTATTAATAAGTCCTCAAATTTTCATCAAAATCCGACTATTTGATTTTTGCATGAATTTCTAAATTAATGCCTTTACTGACAAAAAAGTGTCTTGCGTATTATTACGTTTGCTGTTATAAACCCTTGTAAAAATTACGTCACTCACGGACGAAAGAAAAACCAGATGTTCTACCAAAATTTCGAACGAATTAGAAAGAATTTAAAAAAATTAAAAATTAATTAAAAAATACTTTGATCTATCCTCTTATTAATAACATAAACATTTTGCCGATAAAACTTAGTTTTTATTTAGCTTAGGCCTTTTTTCTTCAGATTATGGTGCTTTTTCAGCGATTTTTTTTTTTTTTTGAGACATCTAGCTTGACATAGTTGAGCTATGCACGAAATTAGACGCTCAAAACCACTTCTATTTTTATTTTTTCTTTGTTTTTTTTTTAAGGATCTCTTTTCAATTATACATTTTTTCCTCCGATTGGTCATTACATGTATATTTCTTTTTAGCCGGAAGATCTGCGTTGATTCTTTTGAGTAGAACCGTATTTGTCATTCTGTTTTTAAATCGCCGAATTGATAATTTCCGGTTGACCACAGAATCAACAAGCATTCACTGTTATATAGCAGGATTGACTACGAAAATAAAATTACCTATCCTAATACTTAGTTATCAGTATCTCGTCAAAATAATTATTCTCTTTTCTGTCTGATAAAGCGGAACCACAAAGTATGTTCTACTTCCGATTTGCGCTCGTTGTTCAAGTTCCTCGAGGTTTGGAGCTGTATCTCGTCTCATAGATACGAACTTAACCTTATCAAACCAAGGGAGTTAAGAATAAACAGAGATTACTTTTTCAGGCTGAGATAGAAAGATAAAAAGAAAGCATATTTTCGTACATTTTTATTTTAAATTTTGGATGTACGGGTGGTGTAACAGATGGTGACTCAGAATGAGAAAACATTTAAATACATTATATTTATTTTCAAATTTTGTAATTGTTAATTTATATTGCATTTCATTGCATTCGGAACACACTGAAAATTATTCTCAAGCTTTTTTGTTTCACAAATAATTTATTACAGTTTTATGAGTTCCTGTTTTGTATTGAACAATTCATAGAAAAATCTTGACAATAGATGGAATTGTTCTTTTGTATCCAGCATTCATTATATCACACATGTTATATTCCTCATTTAGGATGTTATCTATATAGGTATTTTGCTAAATATAAAACGATTTCTTTTGTTAACAATTAGATGTCAAAATATCTGTGTCAAAAGTTTATTGATCGTTCTTAATCAATAACAAAATATGGCTATTCAATCTTTATATATATATATATATATATATATTCAAATGTCAATTTTAGTTGATAGTTGTGTTAGCAGGGCCGGCGCGTACTACCATCCTACCAAACGGGAGTGGTGACTAGACTGACTGGGACCCCAAGGTAATGCTTTGTCATTCCCGCCCTCTTATCAACATTTGCTTTTTTTTTAAAACGTACATTTATATATTATATTACCCTTTTGTTATTACCCAATGGTGTGTAGGGCAGTAACCTTTTTGTTACTGTTTGTTTTTTATGGGACAGGGTTGTTAGCCCTGCGCCCAACCCCCCCAAACCTGGAGGACTATTCTTGGTCCTTACGTTTACAGCACTTAGTATTCCCAAACGGTCACCCATCTAAGTACCGACCAGGCTCGATGTTGCTTAACTTCGGTGATCGGACAAGAACCGGTGTATTCAACACGATATAGCCGTAGACACATTTATATATGTTACAAATTAATCTAAGTAAAGGTGAAAAATTCGCGGATTTTGAGATTTTAGAGGGAGAGGAGCAAATCCGTTGATTTTTTTTTTTTTTTTTTTTTTTTTTTTTTTTTTTTTTTTTTTTTGTTTGTTCATGCTAAGTAAAAAAAAAAACTATATAAAATGATTAATCGTCTATAATGTCGAATGTGCTAAAATATCAAGTTGATGCTTAAAACTACCCCAAAACATTGTTGATGTATTTAAGATAGAATGATCTATTTATAACATATCTCTAGTTTGTATTTAAATACATTGGATTTATTTTCAATTTTTCTAGTTGAATTGTTCGCCTATATTTTACATAATTAAATTTAAAAAATTGTATTTTGTATGAAGACTACCATATGAAAATTGAGATGTAGTAGAGTGAGGTGAGTTAGATAAATTCGGGAGCATGAGACCCTTGCACTCGCCCTAACAAATATATATTGCTAAATATTAATACGTTTCACATTTCTTAAGGAGCTGTTTACAGTTTAGACATAGCTCAGACTGCTTGTATATTTTTATTTTAAATTTTGGATACATGTGTGGCGTAATAGATGGCGACTCAGAATGAGAAAATATTTACATACATTGAATTTATTTTTCAAATTTCTAGCTGAATTGTTAACCTTTATTGCTTTTGATACTTCATTGTGCACAATTAGGTTACAACAAAATCTTTTCTTTGTATGAATACTACCTTATGAAAATTGGGATATAGTAGAGTGAGGAGACCCGTATCATGGGGTAGCAGACACGAGACCCTTGCATCGGCTCTGCGTATTAGAGAAGAAGCTCCGTATATTTTAAACAATATTTTCTTTACCGGCCAATGTACTTGAGGAAAAAAATGTCTCCCTTTGTAGGAGGAACCGCTGTCTTATACAGTGTTTTTCTTCTTTCTTTTTCCCCTCTCGATTACGAAGACCTTCACAATAAAGCAAAGCTCAATTTTGTCTATAGTCTTGATGAGGTAGTATTTATATTGTTCGGACTATTGTCCTCATCTTTATTGCCGTGTTTACGAGGTTTCGGCCGTTGTACGCTCCGACTTTCTTCAAGTGCTGAGAATTTCTAACCGAACCCTTTATTTCGATCACTGGGGTATATTACTCTCATTCCATGGGCAAAGCCGCTTCCTGTAGCCATGTAGTTATCTCCCTTTAACTTTGTAAGTTATTTGTTCACCACTGATGTACTGTTTTGGAGAAACACACTCATTCCTCTTCCTCCTATATTAATAAGAGTTAACAGGAAGTTCTGTTGGAGTTCAGCAGAACTACTAGGCAGTTGATATTAGTCGGTAGTTAGCCGAATACTAAGGAGTCAGCTTTCAGTGGAAGATTACCAAGTTCATAACATTTTGGGTGCGTTAAGTCAATTAGCAACCGACATAGCACGATTATAATCTTCAGTGCGGAAAACTACTCCACAACATGTACGGCACAAGGCCCAGTTGATATAGGCGTTGGTTAGTTCCAGTGACTTGACCCAAAGAGTTGTGAGTTCAATATCAGGCTACAGCGGCATCTTTGGTTAGTCTGTCTTCAAATTTTAACGCGTGTAATCGTGAGTTAACTGAGAAGTGTTGCGTTTAACGATGGTATGATATTCATATCGTGCACAAGCAGATGTGATTTCTATATGCAGCCGCGTGAATGGTAATGGACGCGAGGCTGCACGGCTGTTTCAGATTGCATTTCCAATCTTTTGTCGTTGTTTACCGTTGCTGTACTGAGAGAGGATCTGTGACACCACAAACTATGAATCAAAGAAATCCACTCGTACACCTGACCCTGAAGAACATATTCTAAAGGCTGTCGGAGATGATCTAGATATTAGCACATGTCAAGTGGCCCTAGCATATCGTGCATCTAATAGTACCGCATAGAGGGTACTTCAAGAGCAGTTCCTGTATCCGTATAATTTGCAACATGTGCATGTTCTTTCGCCCTCTGATCGTGTTTAATTTTTTGAAATGGCCGACTCAAGTCGGTCAGTGAAGAAAAAACTGCTGTTTGACCCTCCCTGGAAGGATCCACCTGATAAGAATGAGGAATCTTTTCCCCCTCTAACTACTTCAAGTAAGAGCAACGATGAGACATCGACTCAAAATTTGGTGGCCGAGAAGGGCCAGAATGACAAAGTTACCGACAAGGCAAATGAGACAAATGAAACTAAAGACCAAACCAAAGATGTCGAGGCCGGGGAATCGCCCTTGGGCTGGAAGTCTCCACCAAAGGTAAAGATCAATTTGACGGAGTTCTTGTGACAGAAGGTGGACTCTTGGAGGATCCCCATGAATTAAGAAGAATTGAAAAAAGAATTGTCAGTCTTTGTGGTGGACAGGCGTTCGCTCAAAATTTGTCGCTCCACAAAAGACACAGTGTTGAAGACACTGCAGTCCATGGGGGTCAAGCCCTTACGTATCGTAAAAGGTGCGGGCTTTTTCATGTGGGACGTGCTGCTGCCCACACCGAAAGACTGTCAAAAATGGTAACCACAGATCTCATAGCGAAAGACATCATTATAAGAACCGAGTACCAAGGCATGCATAGGGCCAAGATGGCAGTATACGAGGTCCCTCCTCAGGTCATCGGGGAGCATCTCGCAACCTACTTTTCTCAATTCGGTGAGATTGTAGATGCCTCCTGCGACGACCTGACCTGGGGATGGTCGTTCGATATAATGATTAACCGTCAAGCCTTCATGACTATCCCCAACTATCTTGACGTTGGGGGCCTGGGCCTACCGGTGATTGTATCCGGTCGTAAACCCAAATGCTGGAGGTGTGGAGAGATTGGTCACCTCTCCTCCTCCTGCCCAGAGAAGAAGGCCTCTGGAAGCCAGGCCCCTGAAGACCAAAATACCCCTCTGGCCGCTTCTTTGACAAAATCCGTCCCGCCTGTAGTGGGCATGCTAGCAACCAGGACCGGTGTGGTAGTACCCCCGGTTGGGTCAAAACATCTGCCCCCATTACCCGAAAAGCTCTCGCCTGCTACAAGTGTAGTTACGGAGAAGGAAAAGGGGGAATGGCAGGTTGTTGGTAGGACCAGAGGGAAGCGTCAAGCTGCGGGACCTCAGTCCCCTGATGCTCCCAGGACTAAAGGCACGCACAGCCCCATTCCCTCTACCAGCAAGAAGGGCGACGCCTCGGCCTGGTCTGCACCATCAATCGACGAGATGCGGAAAGCCTTCGACCCTGGCTACGAAGGCATGAGGAAAATACAGAAGCTGAAAGAGGAACTGGCAATAAACCCAATACGTCCCTCTGTCTCTGCCCCGTCCTCCCCTGGAAAAAAGAAAAGCCCCAAAAAGTCCCATTCCTCACAGCCCACTCCAAGGAAATTTGCTCCTCTTAGTAGAGACCCCAGCCCATTCCGAATGCCAACTCAACCAACCCCCAGTCCTTCTCTCAAGAAGCTGTTACCACCACCTTCAAAGAGGCAAAGGAGCCCCACAGCTGAAGATAGGGAGTCACGCAAAAAGGCAACAAAAGCACCTTACTTGATGGGCGAAAATATATGTAAAATTTCTCCAGCTCAGGAAGAAAGGGCCAGGAACTTTGGCAATAGGATTAATAAACTGAAAATCTTATTAGCCATGAAAAAATGCAAAGAAAAAGACATTGAGAGACCAAAGAATTTCCCTCGAGCAAAAAGAATGCTGACAGTCGTCAGAACAGAAACGGATACAGGAAAGGTGTGGAACATGCTCCTGGAAGCGGAGAAAAACATAAAAATGTCCCCACCTATAGTAACAACGGATGAGTCCTTGCAAAAACTAAAAGAATGCTGTGTAGGACGGGTCCCAATTTTAGTTCACCCCTCCCTTTACAGGGCAATGAAACTAACATTTCCTTGGGATGTTAGTGGCCTCTCCCATGATGGCACCGTTAACAAAGAAATGGGCAAGGGATCTATGGGAGAGGCTGTCGGCATCCTTTCCCCGTCCATGTTCTGTCCAGAAACCCAACCCTAATCACGGATCAAAATGGCTCTTTGGTTAGCAAGTCTGAATGCCCGGGGGCTGAGGTCTGAGTCTCGGAGGGTGAGACTCTTTCATGATCTGCAGCGCCTCGGTGTGGATGTATGCTGTTTGCAGGAGACCCGGTTTTTAGCTGGCGACTATGAGGGCATACTGTCTAGGGATTACGATCTCTATTCAGCATGTTTTGATGGTCGTTCTAGAGGTTTTTCCTGGCTAGTGAGCAAGTCTTTGGGTGCGGTGTGTGCGCTTGTCTTCGCGGATCCAGCGGGCAGGATTTGTGTGCTGGATATTACCATAAAGGAGAAGTCTTTTCGGCTCATTGGGGTTTATGCGCCCAATGACCATGCGGAGCGTCCTGCTTTGTTTCGGCGGCTCGAGTCGTTCTTTGGAACATCGAGGCGGGTAGTTTCAACGGGGGATTGGAATGCCGTCCTTGACCCTGAGAAAGATCATATAGGAGAAAGATCGGGTACTAACAACCCGGATGTGAAAGCATTTCGGGAATTTATCGATAGGAGTGATCTTGTCGAAAAATACCGAAATGAACACCCCCGGGAGGTAGTGTGGACTTGGACTAATAGGGGCAGCTCGGATTCGAAGGTACGCGCAAGCTACCTCGACCGAGTCCTAGTTAGGAGAGTCGACGTAGGGCTCTTAGGTTGTCCAAGTTTCCATTCGATACTTTACACGGATCATAGGCTCGTCCGGGTTCGTGTAAACTTAGATAAGCCTAAGGTTAAGTTGGCTGGATACTGGAAATTGAACGCGTCATTATTTGATAGCCAAGATTTCCAGGAACAGCTATTACTAACACTAAAGCGGGAATTGACGGGGGCTGTGGTTGGGAATAAGTGGTGGGATTCACTTAAATCCAAAATTAGGTCGTTTGCTGCCGACTATAGCCGTCGGCTCAACTTAGCTAATTTAGCGGCGCAAACGGCAGTAGAGAAGAAAGTCGATCGGGCTGTCAAATCCCGTAATAGTGGGAACGTAGCCTCAGCTAGGGCCGAGCTGGCCTCCTTGCTTATCAAGAAGGATCAAGCTCTGGTAGTTAGGGCTAGGTTAAAAAGAATGTCTTCTGAGGCAACGAATATGGCCGCAGAATTGCGTGCAGAGGAAGCTAGGCAAGCAGTCAGTCGGCATATCAAGGACATCACATTGCCGGACGGGCGTACCGTGACCACAGACGTGGGTATATGTGGGGTTTTTCGAGATTACTTCCAGGATCTTTTTACCAGGGAGCCCGGTCTGAGCACAGGTCAGTTCGACGCCTATTTGGCTGACTTTCCCCGCCACGAGGCGGCTGAAGCAGCTGGGTGCGAGGGGCCCATAACAGAGTCGGAAATCTGGGATGCGCTGAAACTGGTTGGCCGGGACAAAACTCCAGGATTGGATGGTCTTCCCTACGAAATGTACTTGAGGCTGTCGTCCGTTTTTGTTCCTCTGCTGACGATTATAACAACTGGATGGAGCAGGGGTCTATACCTCGACGCTTCACCAGGAGTGTGATCAAGTTGCTTCGCAAGAGCAAGGGCGGTGGGGGTGGCATAGATAATTATCGGCCTTTAACGATGTTAAATACTGACTTAAAGATTTTTGCCAAGGTCTTGGCCCGCTGTTTGCAGGCTGTCCTCCCTAGTCTGATTGACCCCGAGCAACCTTGTGCTGTGAAGGGCAGGACTATTCAGGACAACCTTCATTTGGTACGCCTGATCATCGAGAAAATCAACACTGAAGCCGCGCTGATGAATTTGGATCAGTCCAAGGCATTCGATAGGGTTGATCATTGGTTTTTGAAGTCTGTCCTTTCCGCCGCCGGTTTCGGGCCGTACTTTCGCTCCTGGATCCGACTGCTGTATGAGTTCCCCGGTGCGATGGTGGAAGTGAATGGGGTAAGATCGAAGCCCTTCACATTATCTTGCTCCATTCGTCAAGGTTGTCCACTTTCGCCTTTGCTCTACGTTCTTGTGTTGGAACCTTTCTTACACAAGTTAAAAGCGAATCCGGTCCTTCGCGGAATTTCCGTACCTGGTGCTACCACCTCGGCCAGGTACTCCGCCTATGCTGATGACGTGTCGGTTTTTGTGTCGAGCCAAGCCGAGATTGACGAAGTTAGCAAAGAAATCAGATATTATGAGACGGTGATAGGGGCCAAGACCAATCGCGATAAGTCTGTCGGCTTGCGATTGGGTGCGTGGAAGGGAGTTTCTCTGCCCGGACCTTTCCTCTGGACGGACGGGCCGATCAAGATTCTCGGCGTCTTCTTCGGTCCTGATCTCCAGTTGGAAATGAGCTGTTCTTTTTCAATGCTAATTTTAACTATACTATAATATAATATAATATATATATATATATATATATATATATATATATATATTATTCTACGTTTTAAGCACAACTCGAAGTTTCTTGCATGAAACGCTGAGTCGTACTTAAAACGTAGGATAATATGTATATTTATTAATATACTTTTTGCTCTGTTACACCGCATTGACTTCTGCTCTAACACACAAATATTTTTATATTGATGTGTATCTTCGTATACACATATTACTTGTATGTATATATATATATATATATATATATATATATATATATAATCACATCACCCCGAGCAAGGCTGTAAGGCCAGTGGTGTGCAGGGGGGTACGTAAGAATGAAAAGATTGGAAAATAGAAAGCCGGAAACCACATCCTAAACTGGGAACAAGGGATGAGCCTCTACACATGTTCAATAGACGTGGGTGGAGTGTGAACCGGGGGATAGTTCAGTCTATCTACTCCAATTGAAAAAAAAATAAATAAATAAACAAAAAAGAAAGTGAAAAGATTGGAAAAGAGAAAGCCGGAAACCACATCCTATATACAATTTTCTAAAGAAGTAATGGATTTTTATTTATTAATCAGACATAATTTTGATCCCTATAAACGTTATTTTCAGTGGATACACATATTAATAGACGCCCCGTTTATTTATTAAAGAGTATGTTTATTTTCGTCTGTCGGCTTTGAATATTCGAGAAATCTTATAGAAAAACATGCTCAGTAGGTTAATTTAAGACTTAAAATATTTAGCAAACCAACCTTTCTACTACGGCGGTTTCTACCAACCAGGAATCGTCAGGAAGTAAATTGATTTTTCCATTCCAAGACACTTTCATATACTTAAACATGATGCTCATAAATGGAAAAAGAAAAGGAGTAAAGAGGGGTGGATAAACATATTTTATACAGATATTCCTACCTGGGTTCATAACTTGCTAGAAGGAATTTTCTAGCATACTTGTACGCCGCCATCATCGATCTTTTGTTTAACAGCATATGATCGCCAATCTTTCCTCTTGGCATAATTTATACATTTTATCCTTGATACTTAAAGCATGAGTCTTTCTCACTACGTCCTATTTGTGGTTGCAATATCTCATTTTGAACGTTCTTTCCATTAAACCAATGTACACTTTTTCTTGGCTCTTTATAGGCTCTACTTTTGCTCTATAAGCAAGTCTTTTTAGCCAGGCGGTTACCGTTCAATGAACAATTTACTATATCTCGACCGTTGTTTTTTTTTTCTTCGTTGCTTTTGCTCCTCTCGTCGCTCCTCCTCTATACACGTTAGAGACCACGACGATTTAATAATAGTGTTAGATAAACGAAAAGAGAACAACAGAGTGAGATAAGTTTATTCAAGTTGTTATATTATGAAGGCAGAACAAAAAAGAAACGACAGTAGTTTAGGAGATAAATAATTGTATTAACAATAAAAAAAAAATTACAATAAGTGGTAAATCGGTGGAAATGTCTTTCGTTGAAGAAAAGGTAAGTCATAAAAAGTCGTCCGCGGAGGTGTACGACAGAAAAGAGAGAGAGAGAAAGTTGTGAATTACTGCGGCGACAGTTTTTAGTGGGCGTCATTGGAGATGCGATGTCGCTGTCGACGAGCGTTGTCAATCGTGACTGGTGTGCCGGCCGACTGCTGAAGAGGTCCCTTTGATGAGTTTTATATTTTCGTTTCTTTAAGCTGGAGCGGATGGTATTTTTGAAAATTCTGGATTGTTTTTTGTGGGTATATAAGTGAAAAGGAAGCTATGTGTTTTTAGTTCAGCCTTGGGTTTTGGAGTGTTCACATCCGGCCAGTGGTAGAAAAATGTGTAACATAAATCAGATTTGGTTTCAAGATTATAACGAAGCTTTTTAAGGAGTTTGATTTTGATATTGAGGTAGAAATAATCTAAACACTGACGATACTCATATTTGAGTAAATGCTTCGTTTGTTTTCAACAGCATTTCGTCTTTTTAAGTTTTCTCGTGTGCACAGGTCAGTAGACGAAATAAATTGTGAAAAATAAACAGGGCGTCTACTCAAATATGGGCATCCACTGAAAGGATTGTAGCAATATAAAAATATGTCGGATTAAAAAAAATATCTACAGTTTTGATGATGTATGCGCGCGTGCGAAACTCGTCCTTATTTGTTTTATTATTTATTGACTGAGTTTTTTTTCCATAATTCAAGCTGTTGCAGATGGAATTATTTTCACGGCGACAATCCTTTTAATTGCAGAAAAAATATCTAATACATATTATAGTCAATTTAACATTTTATGAATATGGCTCACGATATTATAAACATTTATTCGATAAATATGTAAGGTATGAGTTGCCAGGCAGGATATAATTATTGGAAAACGAACTGTGTAGTCTTGAATGGCATAGCTCAAGGGCTGACAGAGAAGAGCGTATGTGTGGGAAATCTGAGCACACCAGCCAGCCAGTTAAGTGCTGTATGTGATACACGCTTGGGCGATCATGTCTCTTTCGAAACAAGACTGACTGGGCAGAAGATTATCCTGCAGTAGGTTGCCATTGCTTTCTCCGGTAGATTGGTTACCGACCAGGGCTATAGAATCCAATCTGTCCTATTATTTAACCCATAACTGGTGGGAAGAGACGGATTAATATCTTTCCCAAGGGTATTTTCGCGTAAGTGAATGCAAGGAATTAAAATGGAATTCGAACTCAGCTTCCCGATTTCTCGTTCCAAGCCGATATCCACTGCACCACAACGCACACACACACACACACACACACACACACACACACACACTATTTGTTCATAATTACTGTTCATGTAATAATATTTATGTAAAAAAAAACAAGTTAAAATTATTGCTAGAAGTCACCATCATCAAATGAGATTATACGCTAAAATCATTGACGTATGTGAATACTTGAAGAAACCTTTTAAAATGGTGTTTTTTAGCTTATTTTCAAAGAAATATTCATGGACAACAGTTTTTCTTTGTTGTATCTGTTCATCGGTTACCGCCCTTGGATTAAAAAAGTTAGAAAATCGCATGTTTTTGCACTTCAGTTTCATAATAAAATAGTCGCATTTTAATGAAATTTGTGTCTACGACACACGGAGAATCAATTAACTTTTTGTTTATTATAAATCTTGTGTGGTGAAAAACTTTGTTGATATTGAAGTTTTTACTTTTGAGTTTGACGTTCACTAAAGTGTGGTCCGCACATTCGTTCTTATTTCTTCCCCGTTTCCATTTTTTCTCCACACTATCGTTACTTTTCTACTTCTGTTTCTATTATCTAAAAAGATAACCACTTTCTTTACTTTAGTTTCCTCTTTTCTCCGCCTCTCTTCTTTCTTTCCTTCCTCTCACCTCTCCCTTTCTTGTTTTTTTTTTTTTTTTTTTTTTTTTCTGTTTTTAACGAGCTTGGTAGTAAGTAAGGCATTCGAAATTTTTAAATAAACATTCAGTAGTGTGCTTTCATTTTTATTTGAATACACAATATAAAAGTCCGCTAACGTTTAATTACCCCAACAACAGTATTCTTTCATATTTTCGTTAATTTTCATTTTTTTTTTTTTTTAAATCTCACCTACTAAAATGATTAATAAACACTGATTTTCCGTAGGCGTGGTCTTGCTTAGAAAAGATCCGGCTAAATATTGGTGAACAAAATAACAAAACGAGATATATATGAACATTAAAAAAAAATCCTCATTCTTCATAATTAAACTCATTTCTTTCCTTCCTCTATCTCTGCTTTATAAGGGCGTGATTAATATTTTGCCAATTACCCTTACACCAATAGAGCCGACTGAGCAGTTGGTAGGTGTAACTTAAAGTATAAAGTGGGAAGAAGACAGTGAGGCGAAACATCGATGGTGATGAATTATCGCTGAAAGTTAGTAGTCAACCAGTCAGCGTGCGAGCCGCATCGATAAGGATCAGGCTTTAAATAAATTTGGAAAAAATTTACTTTGAAAATAAATAAAAGGCTCTTAATGAATAAAAGTAGCTGACAATTTCTTATACTCCTCGTCCGTTAAGAAGTTTAGTTTCGCTGCCGTCTTGCTAAAAAGCGAGAAAAAAAAAAAAACGCTGACAGGAATGCCCACCTTGTTGAGAGAGTCTTCGCCATCGCACGATTCACCCGCAGTTGATATTAAAACCAAGAAAAAAAATGTGGGTAACAATGAAATCTTAGATAAAATCGAAACTGTTCATGAATTTACACAAAACAGTACATTGCATGGTATACGCTATCTCTTCCTACCCGAAAGTTTTGTAATAAGAAAGTGAGTATTGTTTTCTCTCTACTTTTTTTTTTTAATGCAGTTCCTTGTACAACAGCATTTAATACATGAAAAAAGATACATTTTTCTGCTATAGAGAAACTGATAATTAAGTTTTGTTTTATCTGATAAACTACTGTTTTTTTGTTTTGTTATGCATTTACACGTTCACAGAAGAGTTTTGGTGATTATTGCATGTTTCTGAGTGACATAGTCTATTCAAATCTCCAGCACTCCTCTCAGTGTGTCTCAATCAATTCTGGAATTTAAGTTCATTAATATCACCTCAGAAGGGTCATAAATGCGCCACACTAGCAGTGTAGAATCTTCCATTTATTTTCCTGTTTTCTCTTTTTCATTTTTTGTTTTCTCTTTTTCGTTTTTCGTTTTCTCTCTTTTTCGCTAAAAATAAGTAAAATAGTTGCTACCATATGATTTGGGTTAATTTTTTTAATAATATGAAATATAAGAATGTCATGGCTTTAAGTGATCCATCAGGGGGTTTATAAGCCGTGAAACAAGCTACCTACCTTTCTTTAGCATTTTTCTTTCTTTTTTTTAATCTTTTCCTATTTTTTATCCTTTTCGATTTTTTTTTAAAATCAGAAATAGCATTTTATTTTTCATAATATATATTAAAATAAACACTTTTCATTATTTTCCTGGACAAATTATGCATAATGTAAAAACGTAAAATTAGACTTGGAGAATTGTATATTTAAAAGTAAAACTAAATAGAATTATACAAATATCAAATGATTTTAATTTTCTCCACTTTATTAAATAAAAGAAATATACTTTTATTTTGAAAAGTAAACAAAGGAAACTGCTTTCCGCCTTGTTATTTCTCACCTCCCGCAACAGTGTCAATTTCACAGATATTTTTAATGCTTATAAGAAAATACACTAACGGAAAATAAAACTTGCAACAGACCGAAGGACGATGCTGATTTACTGTATCTGTTATTTAGACGGTGACGCGTCTTATAAGATTCATTGTGGTAAGAGTCCAGAGAACGAATTGTAGGCGTTCGGGAAGTGGGGTGGTCAATTCGGATAATTTCTGTGCATGAATATTCTGTGGGGCTTCGATGGTGGCAGCAATGGTCAAGTGAACATTCCTATATTCGTAGACCAGATTCTAAGAATGGACGTTCGAAATGTAAGGACAAAAGTGTAAGATCGGCGTCTTTACCAGAGAGGAGAACAAATGGGGCTGCAGGAGTATTAACATAAACCGCTGGGAATCATTGATATGCATCAAGATTCTAAGTAGATGTGCTACTAACCAGACTTTCACTTACGTCATAATACTGTTGTGTGCATCTCCAGTAGTGCCACGAAAGGGTAACTAAGGGGATCAAATAGCACTCTTTGGTATTCAGTGATGAAAGGCAGCTCTGGCTTCATGGTGGTTTGAGTGCTCGACGTTGACCTTCTAGAGAGTGTATTCGGCCATGACACAAGACCAAAATCTGGCATTGTGATTAGGTGAGGTTGGTTAATTTAACGACAAATCGAACCTTGTTGGGTCATTTTATATTAAATACAATCTTAGAGGATAAAACTCACAATAAATCAATAGAAAGGCAAATATAGGTCGGGCTGATCTGAGAGTTAAAAATGAAGACTTAGTTTTTCGTGCAGTTCGTGTTATTAAAAAAATTGTTTTCTAATAGATTAAACGTAGTTTTCTTTTCTTAAAGTTTAACTTTTTTCTTTTGTTTTCTCTTTCTTCTCTCTCTCTCTCTCTATATATATATATATATATATATCCCACCTCTTCTCCCTTCACTTTTTCTGTCTTTTTTCCTCCCTCTCTCTTTTCCTTCTCACTCTCTTTCTTTCCTCCTGCTCTTTTCATCCTCTCATTATTAAACTAACTTTAATCAATATATCAAAAGAGAAGCTTTGATAGAGAAAAATAAGGCTTATTATCATCACCATCTAATTGTAGTTGAATAAACTTTTTTTATTCGTTGTGTTGACGGCTATATTAATTAATAGGTTATGCTAAGGATTAAGTGACAACAAGCTTCTTCAGTGCTCCAGTTTCATTCAATATCCAGTCTAGATGGTCTTGATTCTGCTGTTCGCTTTAGGGTCATTCGCAGCGTTTCGACAACGATGAATACAATTGTCACCTTCACGTTCCATTATTTTTGAGCCACTTGAGCAAGGTCTAGTAACTTATTCGACTTTTTGTTTGTTCTAATTTAACTGTTCTGGAACGAGAAAATTCACTCTCATTATTTTCTCCTTGTTCTTGATAATTACATCCGGTTTTCTGGCTTAGATTGGGTAATCATTTTGACATTCAGTATTCCAGCGGACTTCGTGATTGTTCTATTTCTAAGACAGATTCTGGCTTTTGAATATATTAATGTTTTGTGTAGTCTTAATAGATCGCACTTCTCGCTCATCCAGGCTGATTTTTTTTTTTTTTTTTTTTTTTTTTTTTTAAGTGTTTGTTGCATTCAGTCAGTTAAGTGCCACACGTGATACACGCTTTGGGCGATCATGTCTCAAAAGAAACATGACTGACTGGTCAGAAGATTATCCTGCAGTAGGTTGCCATTGCTTTCAGCGGTAGACTGATTGCCAAGCAAGGCTATAGAACCCAATCTGTTCTATTATTTAACCCATAACTGGAGAGAAGAGACAGATTAATACCTTTCCCAAGGGTATTTGTGCCTAAGTGAATGCAAGGAATTCAAGTGGAATTCGAACTCTGCAACCCGATTTGTCGTTCCCAGTCGATATCCACTGCACCACGACGCACATCGTTGTTGCATTCACTCGTTGATATTGAATGAGCTAGTTATGGTTGCGTATCTTGTTTCGGCAAGATACGCACATGAATAAAGATCAGAAACCATAGAGAGCCATGTCTGGCGTAGCATCAATTCTTTTTTTTGTCGATATTTTAGTTACTGATATCGTTCATTTTGTAATTTAATAAAATCAATTAAAATGACACCCGAGTATGCGCACGTATATACACACACACACACACACACACACACACACGCAAAAGTGTTGAAAAGTTTTTGGCCCGACCCACATCGCATGAAGTAACAAGCAGAATAATTGATTATTAGGTCATTTGGTTAAATTTTACCAAATATGCGCAATTCTCTCTTTCTCATTGTATATATTTTGGTTAAAATTTGCTATACTATATTTTTTAAACACTGACCCATGTTGAATTTTTTGTTAAGATTTACAAACTTTACATTTCGTTCAATTTTGCAAACTAATCAATGAAATTTGAATCAGCTGGTTTGTTTGAACAAGTACCTTAACAAAAATATTTCCTCGGTTTAATAATTTCTTTAATTTAATAAGACATCATGGTAAACAATAAACATTTTTTTTAATTTGGTTTCGATTAGTCGATGTACGTCTATTTTAGAAAGTGTAATGGCTGTGCAGTGGATATCGGCTCGGAACGAGAAGTCGGGGAACCGAGTTCGAATTCCAGCCGAATTCAATGCATTCACTTACGCGTAAAATACCCTTGGGAAAGGTATTAATCCGTCTAATCCTTCCAGTTATGGATTAAATATCAGGACAGACTGGGTTCTATAGCCTTGGTCGGCAATCAGTTTACCGCAGAAAGCAATAGCAACCTACTTCGGGATAATCTTCTGCCCAGTTAGTCATGTCTCTTTCGAGACATGATCGCCCAAGCGTGTATCACGTATGGAACTTAACTGACTGAATGGACTAATGGAAGTTCCAGAATTTTATATATAGATATGTTTGAATCAGTCAGCTAAATGCCATACGTGATACACGCTTTTGGGCGATCATGTCTCGAAAGACTGACTGGGCAGAAGATTATCCCGCAGTAGGTTGACATTACTTTCTGTGGTAGACTGGGTTCTATAGGCTTGGCTAGCAACCAATCTATCCTATTATTTAACCCATAATTGGAAAGAAGAGATGGATTAATATCTTTCCCAAGGGTATTTGCGCGTAAGTGAATGCAAGGAATTCAACTGGAATTCGAAAACTGAGAGCGTTTGTAGATGTAATGTGAACATCAGAATCAACATTATATGGTGCCTGTCAAACGATATTTGTACTTTGTGGGGAGTGTAACAATTGGGGATAAAACTTAACACTTTCAATTTTTATTTATTACTTACCTTTAATTAGGGTATCGATTAAGTGATTCTCTTTTGTTCACATCCAGTGCATGACTGTCGTCAGATTCGAATGCGTTACTGCTCTATTCCAACTTAAACAGCCCAAATCTTAAAAATTAGTAAAATCAAAAGCTAAACAAAAAATTCTCATGCTCTTATTTTCATTAAAAATATGATATTTTCGCCATGAAGAAAAAATTGTGATACGCAGATGATTTCTTATGCTTGTCATCCAAAAAGATAAAAAAAATAGATTTACAAAAAATAGCAGATCAAATTGTTTATTTGCTATTTTTTATATATATTCATGTATATGAATTCTTGTTTGTTTTAACATGTTTTTTTTTTTTAAAACGATATTTTTATTTTCGTTTATATATATATACACACACACACACACACTCACACTTGTATAATGTTTTCTTGCAGAAGATGAAAAGGTTGCATTACAACCAGACCGTATCTAACATTAATCTCCTTTTTCTATTTTTGCAACCTTCGGGACGCTGATAAGATTTGTGTCCATGAACGAAAATAGTCTCTGAAAAGATTCTAAAATTAACCCTTTCTGCATGTCATTTAAACCGACGAATAAACGCCAGTGTTCTTTGTATCTTTCCTGATCTTAATCTTCTTCCGGAGCACAAATGAAAGAGATGATAAAACAAATTCTGCAAATGAGCAATCAGTGCTCAGCTTATATTGACCTAGATTCGTATGATGTTAATCTTCTCGAAAGATGAATATTTTCATAATAAATTGGGGAATGTACATTATTATCAGTTAGATGTTGAAACTTTTTTAATATTTTACTCTGTACTGTACGAGCATTTTCAAAACGTCTAAAACACGTCTAAAGAAAATCCATACTTTCCTTTTAGATATATCCACTAAATCACTGAAAAAAAAAAAAAATAGCATAATATGAAGAAAAAAAATGTCCCAAATTTAATGAAAACCATTTTTTTTCTCTCTCGAAATGTTTGTTATTATTAAGACGAAAGATCAAAGAAATATTTGATTTTTTTTTTCAAATTTTTATCCTTTTTAACACGTTCGAAATTTTGGTAAAAGTCTTGTTTTGATTTTAGTTAGCTGGTAGCCAAATCGTTACGGGAGTTTACAATGTGAATATTAAAAAAAAAAATGAAATATTATGTAACTCAGTTTTTGTTTTGTTTTTTTCGGGTGATAAACACATTCATTTGGAAATTCTTGCAAAAATCCAAATAATTGTAGTATTTTAATGAAACTTTCAAGGCTTATTCACAAATGAATGAAATTATTTTTAAAAAATATTCTTAAATATATATTTTTACATCTGTTACCCCCACTCCACGCAAATTCATGAAATTTTTGTTGAGAAAATTTGTTTTTCATCAGTTGTTTCTTCTCCTTATCTCTTTCAACAATTACTACTACGAACATTTTTTACGAACTCTTGATACCTTAACTTTTTCATTGAACATTAATTTCTACGAATTCTTGTTATTCCTCCTTTTAATAAATTTCTATTTTAGCATTCAAAATGTATATTTTATTATTCCACTCTTCTACACTAATCCAAACATTCCAACTGCCAACAACCAACCTTCTGATAATAATTCTGATGATTATAACTGTTTAAAACTTGTAAGCTGTAGGGAGTTCGGTTAAATTTGACACATGGCCAAATCAAAGAAACATTAACCATTTCCCTCCGCCACACTGTTAACTCGCGACGTTCAAGGAACACGCGTTCCCCCACGCCACACTGTCGACTCAGTTGGAACGTTCCCCCAAGGAACACGCGTTCCCCCACGCCACACTGTCGACTCGCGACGTTCAAGGAACACGCGTTCCCCCACGCCACACTGTCGACTCGCGACGTTCAAGGAACACGCGTTCCCCCACGCCACACTGTCGACTCGCGACGTTCAAGGAACACGCGTTCCCCCACGCCACACTGTCGACTCGCGACGTTCAAGGAACACGCGTTCCCCCACGCCACACTGTCGACTCGCGACGTTCAAGGAACACGCGTTCCCCCACGCCACACTGTCGACTCGCGACGTTCAAGGAACACGCGTTCCCCCACGCCACACTGTCGACTCGCGACGTTCAAGGAACACGCGTTCCCCCACGCCACACTGTCGACTCGCGACGTTCAAGGAACACGCGTTCCCCCACGCCACACTGTCGACTCGCGACGTTCAAGGAACACGCGTTCCCCCACGCCACACTGTCGATTCGCGACGTTCAAGGAACGTGCAATATTATTTTTTCTACACAGGGCTAGCGCTATAGGTCAGTCCTACTTAGTTAATTTCTAACCTGGAAAAAACAATACTATACAAACTAAACACGAAGTAAATTAAATAGAAACTGAGCCCAAATACCATTTAGACACTTATTACATGTTGACGAAATGCAAAAAAGGCATAAATATCACAAGACAAAGAAGTACGTTTAACTCACTAAGTGTAGGTGTTCATTTCTCTACGCTTCTCGTAGGATATATTTTTCCTCACGTTTTTTTTTATACGTTCCAACGTGGTGTAAGGCCTGGCGCACAAGGAAGGTCACCCTCCCCGGTGTCCTTCATTGTTTTTCCCTACAATCACCCCCCCCCCAAAAAAAAAAGAATACGGAGTATCTGAAAATGAGCACCAACAAGGAAAGAGGTAGAACGAAAAAAAAAAACTTTTCGACATATTAAAAAAAAAATTCTTCAGATGAGCAGGCCATCTTACATGCCTGCCTGAACGTGTCTTTTTTTTTTTTTTTTTTTTCTTGAGGACGTTTTTCAAGCGTCAGGTCTACTGATATCAAGTGTGGAGGTGCTACTTCTAAGTATGCGTCTTCCAGTGCTGCAGGTTTTAACCTGTTCACTGTAATATTTTGTTCTTCATCTTTAATGAGAACCCTGAAGAACTTGTTGTGTTTCTTGATCACTTTAAAGGGACCGCGATACGATGGTTGCTGAGAATGTGACCCAGCTGTATCACTGATAAATACGTGCGTACATGTTTCCAAGGCCTTAGGTACATATGTGTTTATGCACTTATTCTCCCCTGAAGGAGAATATGCCATCTTAGTTATGTTTCTGGTCAGTCTATCCACAAATGATGTCACATCCCACCCTTTCTCGGATGCATTGAAGAAATATTGTGCCGGTAGGCGCAATGTGGTTCTGTATAGGGCTTCTGCTGCTGAACAATCCATATCCTTCTTTACTGCAGTTCGCAGACCCAACAGTATTAGTGGAAGATGTTTTAACTACTTTGCATTACTGGTAAGCACTGCACGCAAAGAGGCTTTTAAGCTGCGATGTAACCGCTCGACCATGCCGTTCGCTTGGGGATGATACACTGTAGTTCCTTGTGCCTAGAAGTGCTGAGAGTTTGTGAAACAGTTCGAACTCAAACTGTCGACCTCTGTCTGTTGTCACGTTTTCTGGGACACCGAATCTTGCCACCCAACCGGCGAGGAAGGTTCTGGCTGTTGTGTATGCTGTCCTGTCGGGCATCGGTAATGCTTCGAACCATCGAGAGAATCAACAGATAGCATTGACTCTCACATGTGGGAAACGGACCGGTGATGTCGGTGTGAATGTGCTTAACTCTCTCGTCCGGCACTGGGAACGCGCCTAGAGGTGCTCGTGTATGACGACCGACCTTGGCTTTTTGGCACTTCACACACATTTTTGCGCATGCTCTCACATCCGCTTTCATTTGTGGCCAGACGTACCTGTCGGTCATTAGGCGTATAGATGCATTCGCTCCAGGATGCAATAGTCCATGCACTGCACTAAGTATGTCCTTGCGTAAGGGTACTGGTACGTACGTGCGCAGTTTGTTCGTGCTGGTGTCATACAATTTTCTTGCTGCTGGTAGGATGGTTAATCTTCACCAGATGCAATGAAGTTGCATTATTCTGCAGTAGATTTTGTAGGTGCTCATCCTTTTTTTTTTGTTTTTTTGTTCCTCAGCTAAGGTGTTGACATCGATGGAGAGACCCAACGTGAAAGAATTTATTCCACGTGACAAGGTATCTGCTGGGATGTTGTCTGCTCCCTTAACATGCCTGGCGTCCGATGTGAACTGGAGGATGTATTCCATCTGGCGAATCTCTCGGGGAGAGTATTTGTCCGAGGAAGACTGCAAAGCGCCTAATAGAGGCTTATGGTCTGTGAGAATGTAAAACTGCTGACCTTCCAGGAGTTGACGTAAATATCTCACTGCCGAGAATGAGGCTAACAATTCTCTGGAGAACGTGCTGTAGCGTGTTTCTGCCTCTCTCAATTTCCTGGAGAAGAAAGAAATGGGTCTCCAATCCATATCATATTTTTGTTGCAGGACAGCTCCAATACCAATTGCAGATGCATCTACGGCCAGGCACAGTTCATGGTCGGGTTGAATGTGGAACAACTTGATCGTGTCCTCTAACATGGACTTCACTTTGTTGAACGCCATTACCGCATTCTCTGACAATGCAATGTCACAGTTCTTCACATTCGTCAACATATCAATCAATGGCAAAAGTACTTGGGCACAATAATGAAAGAACCTACGGTAAAGGTTTACCAATCCTAAAAAAATTAACGTAACTGTCTCATTGTAACGGGAATAGGAAAATCTCGGATAGACTTGACTGTCTTCGGCGACGGGGAAATGCCCCTCTCTAGATATGATGTCCTAAAAACATGACTTCAGATTGACCGAAGACGCACTTGAATGTGTTCAAAACTACACCATATGTCTTCATACGTTCAAATACTTGACGCACATGGTCGATGTGTTCCTGCATATTTCTGCTAGCAATGAATACATCGTCTATATATGCGCAGATGAATGGAAAGTCACGCAATACCTGGTCTATGAACCTCTGGAATGTCTGTGCTACATTCCTCAATCCAAAAAGGACTCGCAAAAATTCAAACCTTCAAAACGGTGGAGTAATAACCGTTTTGGGAATGTGTTCTGGCTCCACTGGTATTTGGTGATATGCTCGAATTAAGTCTAGTTTTGTAAAAATTCTATTATTTTGAGCCACTGCTGTTATGTCCTAGATATGTGGTACCGGATACCTATCACGTTTGGTAACAACGTTCAGAGCTCTGTAGTCTCGGCATGCCCGCTATGTGTTAGGGTTTTTGCTAACTAGATGAAGAGGTGAAGCCCATTCGCTCTTCGAAGGGCGAACTATGCCTAACTTTATCATCTGTTGAAATTCTGCTTTAGCAGCCTTTATTTTATCGAGTGCTAAAACAAAAATTGAATGCATGTCAAATGTTTTCAATTAAAAAAAAAAAACGACGAACATCTGTGCTTTTGTAAATATTTCTTGATAAATGGCTATTAGGAACTTTTTTTTTATATACTGCTTATCAAAGGTGCAGAATTTTAGTACCTATTTGATTGAATGGCTACAGGTTGGATTACAATAAGAATGTAATTAATCTGCTTATTTTTGTCTGCTTTCTTATTGGTTATGATTTCACAATATATCATTTGATAGTCAGCCTAAACAATATCACTTTTCAGCTGAATTTTTATGTACCCATTAGAGTGAACCCTTTCTTGCGGTTCTTTTTAATTAGTCTATTTTACTAAAGATTTTTTTTCCTCTCACAATTGGAAAGAATCTCCATATTGTTTTATTATTAATATGGAATTAATGCCCAATTCTCTCTTTACATAGATACAAAGGAAGGTGATTGTGAATCGAGAAATTAAAATCGTATGTGGAGTTTATTAAACTGAATTGAATACATATTTTTTCTTTCATTGCGGAAATTTGACATCTGAATAAAAAACAAAGTGCTACCATGCATAAAACTTTTTTTTTTTTATCAAAAGTAGTCATTATGTTGATTGTTTCTTCAACTGGGATGTTGGTTTTAAAAAAAAACTTTTGATGTCCAATGAAGCTATATAGCATCACAAATGGGATTTGCTACTTTCAGAATATGGAAGAAGTCATTGGTCGTTAGTCATTGATGCAATGCTGTAATTATTGGTTGTTGAGGATTTTTGATAGTTGGTATACAGGTTTAGGTATTTGGGATATAAGTCAGGAGAAAACGTGGTTTATAGTTTTTTTTTATATTACTATATAAGTACAGTAGAACTTGTCATATGCGACCCTCTTCGTCAGCGACCATCTGCTATTAACTATCATTTTTCTATGCAAGGACTATTTGCTAATGTAAGCAACCACTTTTAGAATCTGACCTTTGACTCGCATCAACAAGTAAAAATCACTGATCAAGTGACCTCTTAAAAAAAAAATATCCATTTTGGCCATACACTCCCAATTTCTAAATTAGAAGGTAAATGGGTAATCTTTCATTTTGCTTTGATCTAAGCCAGGAAATGGAGGAGGCAAGCTCAAACAGTGTCTTCGTTTTAATACTACACCACTATCATATACACAACTTAGGAATGAGTTTAAGTATGTTACTTCACAAAATTAAACAAAATATCTTTTCATTCATAGTAGTGGAGCTCTCATCTATTCTTGCTCTCTCTTCCACTCTCAAGCTGTTAGAACACAAGAGAGGTTAATTTTAAAACAAAATCAAAGGGTTAATACTAATGTCAATCTTCTGAAGATCAACTCTTATCAAAATCAGAGCCTGATCAGTGCCACGAATTTTTAAAGCTTATAAGGGAGGGAACACCCAAACTACCACTGCTGAGTTCTCCTCACAGTCATCTGTTTTGATCAACATGTATTGCATTTGACAAGTTCAAGAGATTTATTGCAGTTTCTGTACAATCTTGAATAAATTCAGGGATAGGGAAAAGAACACCTTTATATCCCTTCCTCAAAGTTTCACTTCTTTTTTTTTTATCTACTGTATTTCTATCTGGCTATATCTATCTCTGTTTCTCTACCTGATTGCGTCTTTTTTATGTATTATCACAAATTCTCTTTTAATATCACTCACTAAGAAAAAAAACTGAAACTATATATATATATATATATATATATAATATATCCGATTGTATGTAGAACGGAGAAAGAATAGTTACAACATTCAAAACATTAATTTAAAACAGTGCTCGATATATAATATATAGAGCTTTGAATATTAATTATAAATTATATTTTAGAACATGTACATATTTATAAAAAATTATGTACATGTTCTATGGGAAGACAACACTCTCAAGCCACGGCACATTCTCGAGGGTCATCAGTTGGGCATTGTTTCCATTGACATCAACACTTCGGGCACTTGTATCCTAATTTGGCAATAAGACAGCTGTTCCTACTACAAGAACATTTGGTTTACTGTGTCATGCTAGATAATTTTTCTTGTTTGAATCTATCTTGCAAACTTATAAGTTTACCATTCATTCATAAATTGGATATTATTGCCTTGTCTTGTCTGGTCTGATGCTTCTATGTATCTAGAAATTCTTGACAGTATTCAGAAAGAAGATTCTGCAATAAAGAGCAAAGGGACAAAAGTTACTGATGGTTAGTCGGCCCTGATCATCCTGCTCTGAAAAAGTTGGGGAATAACTGACAAGTAGACAATTCATTTATGATTGGTAATTTTTTTTTGTGTAAAAAAGGAAAAAAAAAAAAGTTATATACACAGTGGAACTTCACAACTTAATTTGTTCCTGAAGGCCATTTGAGATCCAAAACTATTTTCCCATAGGATTTCCAATCTTTTCACTCTTATTTTTTTTTCAATTGGAGTAGATAGGCTAAACTATCGCCCGGTTCACACTCCACCCACGTCTATTGAACAGGTGAAGAGGCTCATCCCTTGTTTCCTGTTTAGGATGTGGTTTCCGGTTTTTCTCTTTTCCAATCTTTTCACTCTTACGAAGCCCCCTGCGCATCAGTGGCGTTTTCGCCTTGCTTGGGGTGATATGATTAAAAAAAAAAAAAGTAGCAAATAGACTTATAAAAATTCTCAAATAAATAAGAACGAAGAAAATAATCGCAACGTTTATAACATTAATTTAAAAGTGCTCAATATAAGAATAGAGCAATGAATATTATTATTACGTTAGAACATGTGCAAAAACGTAATCACTCACACACCCACGTAATTTCCTGCAGAAGATGAAAAGGTTGCATTACAACCAGACCGTATCTGACATTAACCCCCCCCCCCATTTTTTTCTTTTTTTGTAATCTTCAGGACACTGATCAGATTTGTGTACATGGACGGAAAACAGTCTCTGTAAACATTCTAAAATTAACTCTGTTTGCATGTCATTTAAACCGACGAATAAACGCCAGTGTTCTTTGTACCTTCCCTGATATAATCTCCTCCTTGAAAGAGATGATAAAACAAATTCTGCAAATGAGCAATCAGCGCTCAGCTTATATTGACCTAGATTCGTATGATGTTCATCTTCTCGAAAGATGAATATTTTCATTATAAATTGGGGAATGTACATTATCAGTTGAATGTCGAAAATATTATGTCCTTTAATATTTTACTCTGTACTGTAAGAGCATTTTCGAAACGACTGAAACAAATCGAAAGAAAATCCATCCTTTCCTCTTAGATATATCCACCAAATCGCTGAAAAAACATAGTATGAAGAAAAAATGTCCCAAATTTAAAGAAAACTTTTTTTTTCCATCGAAAGGGGAAAGATCAAAGTATTCTTTAATTATTTTTTTAAAAAAATTTATCCTTTCTAACACGTTCGAAATTTTGGTAAAAATCTTATTTTTATTTTATTTAGCTGGTAACCTAATCGTTACGAGAGTTTACAATGTCAAATGTAATATTACGTAACTCATTTTTTTTCCGATGTCAAGTAATTAATTTAGAAATTTTTGTAATAATCACATAATTGCCGGATTTTAATGAAACTTTTTAGGATTTATTCACAAATGAATTAATTAATGAAAAAATATTTTATACATATATATATATATATAGTTTTCCCCCACTCCACGTTAATTTCATGAAATTTCAAGAAATTAAATTTTGTTGTGAAAATTGCTTTTATTAGTTAAACGCAGGATTCATTGAGGAATGCAAATCATCCATCATTTTTCAATCATTCGGTCTTTTCTTTCCAAAAATCTTCCAATAGTAAAATAAAATATGCAATAAAACTGACATTATTTATTTAAAGAAGCTTTTAATTGCTTTAATAAATAATATAAGTTATGTACATTATAGTCTAAAGAAAAAAATCGTTTAATTAAAAAATTTTAAAAGAATTTATAATTTTTGTTTTAATTATAATAATGTATAAAATTTTAAAATATTTTAAAAATACTTCAAGGATTTGTTGGCGTTAGGTTGATAAGTGAAGATTAAATTTACTAATCGAAGATTGAAAAATTTAATACAAATCGTCGAGCCATGGTATTTTTAAACTAATTTCTTTTTTTGTGCGTGTGTTTATTTGAAGTGTTTTTTATGGTAATTTCTATGTGTACATTAAAGGTCATGTTTCACGATTTTTTCCCCTAATAGGAAAAAATTATATAATTATGTCGCTTGTAATCACCATAGACTTTTAGTTTATCTCGCATCTGTCTGTCGTCATGTGTCAAAACATACGGGAAAGGTCAGAAGGATCAACATTCCGTGATTAAGAAATAGTTTTAGTCTAAATTTCATGCTATAAATAAGTAATACTTGTGTAAATTAGATTAATTCAACATTAAATTTGCTAGTTTTAAAAAATAACATATCAGAGATGTATATTTTATTTTTGAAAATTTTTTAAAACCGTTTGTTTACAAATGTGTCGATCGCTCAAAAAGGCCGAAAAATTGAAACATAAAGCTTTAAATCTCAAAATTCTAGATTCCAAGCAATATAATTTCTGTTTGAAATACACCCAAGTGCTTATTGGGAAAAGTAAATTTAATCATTTAGCTATTCAATTTAAACTAAAAAGTTAAAAAAAAAAAATTAAATTTGAATGTTATCGAAAATGGAAGAAGGTATCTATGCGGTTTCCGGTTTTTCTCTTTTGTAATCTTCTCACTTTGTTTTTTTTTTTTTTTTGTTTTTTTTTTTTTTTCAATTGGAGTAGATAGACTAAACTATCGCCCGGTTCACACTCCACCCACATCTATTGAACAAGGTGAAGAGTCTCATCCCTTGTTTCCTGTTTAGGATGCGGTTTCCGGTTTTCTCTTTTCTAATCTTCTCACTCTTATGTAGCCCCCTGCACATCAGTGGCGTTACCGCCTTGCTTGGGGTGATATGATAAAAAAAACAAAAAAACTCAACATCTAGAAAATAACCCATTTTTTTAACACAATTACATACCAACATACATACCATTTTAAAACACACCCAAACTTTATTTTCTACCCAATTACAGACAATATTTAACATGCCAAAAAGATTACACAGCACACAGAAATCAAAGTGTCTATTATTTACAGATTAGCATCACCATGTAAAATCTCAGACCGAAGATAACTAAAACCCTAATTTCTCTCGCCTATATTCAGGAAAAAAAGATCTTAAAAACCTCAAAACGCGAGATTAATGATGTGTCTATCTTTCAATGTGCTGCGCAGCTTGGCCGAGAGGACTAGGCAGCAGTCGTTATATTAGCGGATGTGCGTCGTGGTGCAGTGGATATCAGCACGGAACGAGAAATCGAGGAGCCGAGTTCGAATTCCAGTCGTATTCCTTGCATTCACTTACGCGCAAATACCCTTGGGAAAGGTATTCATCCGTCCCTTCCCTCCAGTTATGGG
This sequence comes from Ascarosepion bandense, assembly GCA_037127315.1. NCBI lineage: Eukaryota > Metazoa > Mollusca > Cephalopoda > Sepiida > Sepiidae > Ascarosepion > Ascarosepion bandense. Next base: position 3,879,530 of record JBBBDQ010000238.1, on the reverse strand, counting down.
TTAAATAATAGGACAGATTGGGTTCTGTAGCCTTGGTCGGCAACCAGTCTACCGCAGAAAGCAATGGCAACCTACTGCGGGATAGACTTCAGCCCAGTCAGTCATGTCTCTTTCGAGACATGATCGCCCAATCGTGTATCACGTATGGCACTTAACTGACTGACTGACTATCTTTCAATCCCACCACCACCGCATGCTGAAAGAAACATGTGTCGCCGACTTCAAACGAATTATCTCAAACAAAAATAAGAGACAGTCAGTGACTGTTCGTTGACGATCAGTCTTTTCTCAACCATAGTTTTTTTTTTTCTGCTTTCTCTGAACCAACTACCCAAAGTCTAAAACAACTAAAGACTATTTTTACTCCTTGTTGAATTCGTCTACAATGTTTGTAAATACAAATGATTTATTTAGCAGGCACACATCTTTTCATTATTTTTATTTTATTACTTAGAATTCGGATGTTCGGATCTTTTTATAAAAAAAAAATTAAAAAAAAACCCTAAACGACGGAATTTCCTCCGGATATATTTCATAAATTACATTTTTAATAAACACTATTTTCTTGGTATACACATGTTTTTCTCATCCTAACTTTTAAGTTTTATTTATTATATTTTCTTATAACAATTTACCATATTAACATTTAATTTTAAGTTTAAGAGTTAAAAATTTTAACATATTTTCTATGTACAAATCTTATTGATATGTTCACGGATTTTTATTTTTTATTAACTGTTAAAATTGTTCTATTTACAGCGTTTTTTTTTGTTTTGCTTTTTAATAGCAGTGTTACCGTCGCAGCGATTTATTTATTTCTCTATTTTTGAAAAAGCGCAGGATGTGCGTTGTGGTGCATTGGATATCGGCTCGGAATGAGAAATCGGAGAACCGAGTTCAAATTCCAGCCCAATTCATTGCATTCACTTACGCGCAAATACCCTTGAGAAAGGTATTAATCTATCTATTCCTTCCAGTTATAGGTTAAATAACAGGACAGATTGGGTTCTATAGTCTTGGTTGGCAACCAGTCTACCGCAGAAAGCAATGGCAACCTACTGCGGGATAATCTTCTGTCCACTCAGTCATGTCTCTTTCGAGATATGCTCGCCCAAGCGTGCATCACGTATGGCACTTAACTGACTGACTCACTGAAAGAAACGTTAACATGGTTTTTACTTTTTATTTTAAATATTTAGTTCGGATATTTCATATCAAACGCATGTGATTTAGAAAACAAACATCGAAGAAGATGGTATTTCTGGAAAAGAACGTTTTAAGGTCAGCAGTCGGTAGGTATAGTTCCTGATATCAATTGATAAAACACATCAAATAAAATAAATCGGTCCACTGGTATATTATTTCTAGAGGATAAAATTTTTAAGACAAGCAGTTTTGTTTTTGTAATTAAAATGCTCAATATCCAAAGATAGAACATTTTACAGCAACAAGCAAAACAAAATTGAATTTTTCTGCTTTTCCGTCTATGAACATCCGTACTGACAAAAATCGGCACGTTTACACGCAATTTTTTTTTTTTTTTTTTGTTAAATATCGGGTTCGAATGAATTGTAGTAAGCTTTACTATTTATGATTAGTAAATACAGTTTTGTTTATTTAATAACGATTTGACAAATAGAAATTCATATAGAATTTATAAAGTTTATAAATTATTCTAATATTAAGATTAAAAAAAAAAAATGAAAACAATTCTTGTAAAAATTCATTATTCTTTTTTTTTTTTTTTTTTTTCGTAAGACAATTAGCATCTTATTTGTCAAAGCAATTAAAAGCTTCTCTGATTAAACAATGCTGTATTTTTATTTTACGATTTCGAGCTGATTTTCTATATCTGGAAAGTCGAATGGGTCTTAATTTCACAAAAAAAAAAAAAAAGAAATTGTTGATTTAAGTTCTCGGATGACTTGTTCTTATAAATAAATACAGACATTAAACATTACAAAAATAATTTCTCCAAATAAAATTTCATAAACAGTGAGTGAGTGAGACAAACTAAACAAGATTCTCAAATAAACGTTTATAAAATAATTTAATTTGTAAATAAGTAAAGGTTTAAATAACATCAACAATTATCTGATTTTTGCAAAAACTTTTTAATCAATGTTTTGTGTTTTTTTTTTGTTTTTTTTTGTTAAATGATAAATTGCTGCCAAAAGACGCTCAAATTTTCCGTACAAATTTATAGTCTGTTATTGATGGGAGATAAAAAAAATCGACTATTATAAAAAGGATTAGAAAATAGAATAAAAGATCCTTTTTAGTCTTTCCTCTTAATGGGTTTGACGATAAAAAACTTAAGTTTTCATCATGTCTGCACATTTTAATGGAAAGGCCAGAATCACACCCGGGAGTGAATTCCCAAATGACCTTTTCAATTGCCACAAACAGAATAAAAGACAGAGCAAGTCTTTTGTGTGCCGTGTCCCTTCAAGATGGAGGCGATCATGGCCCTACACGTCGTCTTGTCCCTTGTAGTTCTTAATGATTTTTTATTTTTGTTATTTCTCCGAAACCCTGACCTGCCATCCATTTACTCAAGCTCATCAAATATGTTACGCGCTGCTTTCCTTTGTCCATCTTTCTCTCAATCTGTTCTGAGTTTCAGGATTTCTTAGCACTCTTTTCTCATTATGTGCACCCTGTCGGCTAGGACTTCAGAATACGCCGACTGCATATCTGCAAAGAGGTAAGTCCCCTCCCCCCAAACACACACACACACACACACGAAGCCTTTTATTTGCAGTTGGAAGCGACAAGTGGTGCCTGAGGATCATGATAGTTGAGAGCTTCAGACGTTAAGTCAAATACTTCTGAATTCTAACACACTACTTTGGTCCTTACTTGGGCTAGATGGGCGGTTAGAGAGACCCGATCTGATCAATGTCGAGCCCTACCATTCCACTCAACAAAAGCACAATAACTTCAAATTACAAAAAAAAAACAAAAAAAAAACATGCACACACCAACCAAATTTAATCAAATTAGTACTAAATGGCAGTAGCAAATGTTAGTCAGGCTATTACGAAAATGTAGCATTAAAAATTAAAACATTTTTAACTTCACAGTGGTAGAAGAATGAAAGAAATTATTGATGACTACATATAAATATTTAACCTGATTATACCATTTTTGTATCCCTGAAATCTTTGGGCAAATGAGATTTCCCCTAACCGTTTCCCATGATAGAGCTTCGAGGAGAGTAAGGAGCAAGGATGATAAAAGAGAAAATATATGGCAACAAAGAAAATGAAAAGACACCTATCTGTATCAAGTTCAGATAACGGATCAGAATTGCATAGTTACTTCCCCCAACATATAGTAATGGAGTCGCTTCAAGAAACTCCTATTACAAAACTATCACCATAAATAACTGAAAAAATAATATATCCAAATTATTCTTATAACTGTTAAAAAGCATTAAACAACACCAATAATTCAAGTAGGAAAAATGTATGTCGAAAAAAATCCTCAAATGATTAACATTTAATAACATAAAAATCAAAACCTATCCACACCAAAGTGTAAATACATCTAGAGGTGTAATCAAAAGTCCAGGCCTGGCAGCTTGCTCCCAAGATGAAATCAAATTTAACCTAAAACAAAAAAACTGTAACAGATCTAACAAGAATAACAATTAAAAGAAATGGTCAAACCACAAACACCAATACATATATATTAAAATTCTACACATTCGAACCACCAAATGAAATAAAAATAGGTTATATCACCACAAAAGTAGAAACTTACATCCCCAGGCCTTTACGATGTCATAACTGCTAAAGATTTGGCCATCACAAAGATAGATGTACTAGAATTCCGGTATCTTCAAAATGCAGCAGTTGAGATCATCAGGAAACTGAGTGCAAAGGTACCTTTAAAATGCATGAATTGGAATGAAAACTACTCTGCATATTTACATCTATATAAATCTTCGCAAAAAGGAAAAAATAGAGATCAAATATACGAGAAATATAACTTCTTCCTGAAGTCAGAAGAAATTGCTGAAAGCACAAAGTAGTATTCTGTTCTACTTGAGGAAAAGTAAATCGTACACCAAAGTTAATCCAGATAACTTCAACTATAGAACCAATTATATTTCACAAATTTTAAGACTTAAAACTTGCTAATATAGTATTGAATAAAAATCCGATTTTCAGCATTAAATGACTTAAGAGGGTTGAAATGCTGATAAACCAAACCAATCATTATGTGCCTCAGAAATTTCAATTGTCTCCTGCTGATATTTAGTATAAATTTCCTTTTTTTTTTCTTTTTTCTCTCGCAAAAACTTCATTGTTGCTCACATGTTTGGTTCATGGTATCTTCAGCATCCTTCTGTAGAACCATATTTTTGTTGCTTAGTCTCTTCGTTTTTGAGGAGATTGTCCAGCATTCGCTGCCATACATGAGGAAAGAATACCCCGGAATAGTTTAGTACTCTTTTCTTTGTTTATAACAAAATTTTTGTTTCTAAACAATCTGCTTAGCTGTTGGAATGCATATTTGGTCATCCAATATGTCTTCGGATCTACATTCCGGATACAAGTCAATGAATAAAATGGTCCAAGCGACATTGCCAGTAAAAGTGATAACGAAATATTTTACTATATAAACTTTTTATTGGCAAAATGCATGTTGTTAGTAATGTCATTTCAATACGGTATATATTTTCAAACATGCAATTTTTTTTTTCTTTTAATACTTTTCAATTTAGCAGTTACAAGGTTGAAATATGGGATAAAAATGTGTTATATAAAACTAGTTCAAATGAAAATAAAAATTAATTTCTGTATATAAATAAACTTTTGGGACATTTTTCAAGCATTAGAACTTTTTTTTCGTCACTCGCCATTACATTAGCATGTAGTGGCAAATAGCAAAATTAGCCATTTTGGATTTGGCTCAACTAGATCAACTCTTTGTAACCTAGGGAAAAGTTTACCACAAAATTTTGACATGAGACAGATAAATTTGTTGTCAAATTAAAAAAAAAACCAAAATAAAAAACCTAAAGATACGTTTTTTTGTTGTGCTTTGGTTTTTTTCTCCAAAAACTAACGGTCAAACTTTAAGGTCAAATTACCTTATTTGACCTTTTTAAAGAAAATAAATAGATCACCTTTTAGATCTGTGCAGGTACTTGAAAATGCTATTTACATTATTCGGACTATTGTCCTCGTCTTTGTTACCATTTGTACGACGCTTCGGCCATTGTATGCTCCGGCCTTCTTCAGGTGCTAGGAATTTCGAACCGAACCCTTTATTACAATCACTGGAGTGTATCGTTCTCATTCCTTACCTAGAGCCTCTATTGGTAGTTATGAGTCATCTCCCTCTAAGTTACTTGTTCACTGCTGTAGCTTGGTATTGAACTCACAACTCTTTGGGTCAAGTCACAGGAATTAACCAACGTCTATATCCACTGGGTCAAGAAGAATTGAATTTCTCGGACTTATAAACCTAATGTTCAGTAACCATTTCTACCAGAGTCCATATTGCAATTTTCGGTGTTAATGGTTTTTCTCTAGTATTATTACCAGAGCTCATATTGCAATTTTCACACTAATGATTTTTTGGCACTCCGTATCACTGATTCCCATATTGTATTCATCTCTACACTTGGTCGGCTTAGGAGATTTTTGTAGCCTAGCATATGTGCTGATTCCTTAAGTCTACGTAGTTTCCAATGGTGTTCTCTATCAATTATTTCAACTTTATCCCATAGGGGGCAGTGATCCCCTTTCTCCCTCCATATGTAGTCAGCCATGCCTGATTTTTCTATCTCCTCTCATGTTACGGCCTTGCGATGTTCTTGTAGCCTTACCTTAAAGGGGCGTCAAAAGATATGCAAAGCAGCTGAATGTAAATTGGTCATTTGTTAAGTTAACCTAAACAAACTAGTAAAAGTCAATAAATATAATATCTACTCTCATGACTATTATGTGAAAATTATCTAAAAGATACTTTCTTGGCTTACGGCCACATCACGTTGAACTACCGGTTCCCATAAAAATACCGAAATTAAGCCTGATCCGGAACTAGATAGGTGACCGCTTGGGAATATCAAGTGCTGTAAGCTTGGATGTGTGGTTCGTATAATTGCTCGGAATTATTTATCAGAGAGCAGTTCTAGTTTCCGTTGATTTCTTTATATTCATTTACGCGTTTTCTAGCCCGTTAGCTATGGGTTAATTAGTAAGTTTAAATAACCTACAATGGGTTGCTAATTCGTAAAAAAAAGAAGAAATCAATCCATCATAAAAAACATGATTGTGTCTAAAGAACAATGATAGAATTTTTGCAATTAAAGCCCAATTAAATTTCACTAATTATAATTTTGAAAAAGACCAAATCTTTTAGAAAAGTAAACTGAAGTAGAACAAATTAATATTTGTTTATTTTGTGTATGTGTGTGCGTGTGTGTGTACACAATCAACAAAAGTGCGTTTTCCGAAACTCAAGAGACTTTTCAGATAGTGAAACCCCATTTCTACAGAAAATGGTAGCTTGATGTATTGGGGTTGTTTTTGCTTTTAGTTGTATTTGATCTCTTTATCTGTTTGAGAGAGTAAAAAATAAGACGGCAAACTATTTGAAAATTTTATAGGAAAAATGTAGTCTTGATTTGAAAAAAAGAGTTTTAAATTAAGTCTTTCAACAAGACACATGTACAAAGTGAACTTTGACAAAAATAATATCAAGATGGCTGGATTGAGAAAAAATACGAAACTGGACCTCAGAGTACTGGTTTCAACCTCAAAAATGTGGGGGAAAAGGTTGAAACACAACCTGCACTCTAGAAAAAAAAACTGAGTAAATTTAACAGATTTCATCAACATTTTTTTTTCTTTTTTTTTGTGGTGGGGGGATGGTAAAAAGAATATCTCCTGATTTTGTGCACAAAGCAAGTTGGGAATTACAAAAACTACTTTTTAACTGTAGAGGCAGCAAAAATTCGACTGGTGTATGGACAATTTTAACCTCTAATATTTTCTTTTTGTCTTTAAAATCATATTTATATTATCATTTACATTGTATTGCTATCTAACCTGTTTAACTTCACAAAGATATTTCAAAATATAAGAAAATTAAGACAATTTTCGGTTTAACCTCAATTATTTCATTTACATACATACGTACATACATACACACACAGTCAAGAAGGTGTACCGAAATGTTATTGGGCTGACCCATTTCCCTAAATTTGGTCGAATAACTGTAATTTTTTTTTAACTTAAAGAAAGCGCTTTCTGATCGGACCGAGAGCTTCTCAGCACCACATACACAGATACATATTAGCGTATAACAGTTTGATTTACCCGCTAAAACGTTAGTACTTGCAAATCTGAGGAGCCGGGTAAGTCACCGAGCTATTCCTTTTAGGACCTTAGATTGGTCTGCTATACAATGAGCCTTAATGAATTATTTTGAACATTATTTTTACCGATACTCGTATTTAAGTAGATATTTTGTTTTTAATTAAACAGTATTTTATATTTATATCTACCGGCCTGATTATTTTACGATAAATTTTATTGCGAAAAAAAAATAATTCATTACAAATTGTCGGTTGCCTACAACCAAGTTTCGTTAAAATTCGTTAATTTCCGTAACATGTTTACATTTGTTGACATTTACGATAGATTTCAGAGCAGATATGGTTTGTTTATGGTAGATCGAAAATTGTGTTATATAAGCATGATAAAAAACCTCGTCTGATCAAGAGGCTATTCATGGTCGATTTGTTAAGATAGTACCAGATCAAATGGTAGCTTCCCCTATGTAAATAGAGGTCGCAGGTTCGAATCCTGCTGGGTAGCACACATTTTCGAAATAAAATTTATCGTAAAATAATCAGGCTGGTAGATATAAATATAAAATACTGTTTAATTAAAAACAGAATATCTACTTAAATACGAGTATCGGTAAAAATAATGTTCAAAATAATTCATTACAAATTGTCGGTTGCTTATAACCAAGTTTCGTTAAAATTCATTAATTTCCGTTATATATATATATATATACACTTAACAACTTCTGTCAAGGTTAATTGTGGGTGTGACAGTTTTTTGCAGTTATTATTTGGGTAAGTTAATTATCAAAAAATGTCAAACGCAATTATTTAACTGACCCAACTATTATGACATACTAGCAACGAGATATTTTTGTCAAGTCATGCTTTTTCCATCCCTCAAACATAATGTCAATCTTTTGGAATGAACCACGTCTTAGACCTTTACAAGTAACAACCTCAACTATTAATTTCAACACCTTGTCTGAGAGATCGCAAAGCCCCATGGGCTTTCTCGCTCACTATATAAGTAACAAGTATTCATCCAAACAAGTTTTATTAAAAAGAATCCACAAGGTCTGGATGTTTAATTTTTTTTATTGTATCGTTCTAATTTTCAAATGAAATGTTTGGCTCAAAGTTGTGGATAAACTATTCGAAATTCAAATTCTCTTATTTTGTTCAAGAACTAATGTGATGTGATGTGTGTGTCAGTCAAAAATTCATTTGTCTACATCTAGATATTCTTTAAAAAGCTAAAAGTTAGAAATCGTCTACAGCGACGTCATGTGCAACGGTTATTGGGAACGAGGCAAGACAAAGAATGTGATTCATTTTTTTTTCTTATATTTGATGTGTGAATATTAGGCATTTCAAGATACGGTCTCCTCTGGTGAATGATATTTTATATGGGCTCTCTTTTTATATAACTTCTAGTGTTTGGGTCTTTCCTTGCATTGGATGCTGTACAGTTTGGTATTACCCACTAATAGTTTTTCTTACGGTGATAGTTATATTTTGGTTGTTCTGTGTTGTACTGGTCGATACATGCACTGAGTACACTGAATTTCGACAGGTTAATTTGCTGTAAGAGTGTGTAGTGCATGTGCTATATAATGCCGCTGTTTCTGGAAAACAGCAGTCGTCTTGACAGACAACGACGAACAAGAACACTCATATATAAAAATAGAAACTTACATTTATATTCTTCGTCAGTGGCGGTTGTGTGGCGTGAAGGGTGTAGTCAGGGAGAATCGCGCACACAGAGGAGTAATTTGGAATCGTTAACTAGCGAGAGTTCTTTTTTTTTTCTTCTTCTTCTTCTTTCTTCCCTGCGTTCTGTTTTCGGCCAGAAAACCCTAAACTTTCATAACCCAAAATTTCCACATATATTTGCCTTCTCGGGGTTTCACTTAATTGTTTCATCTATGGTCAGACACACCCGTCAATTATCTTCGCCAATTATTGCTTTTCAAGCCGGCTGTCTTTGATGTCAATCATAGTTCCGTCGGCCATTGTCCGCGTTTTCCACCTTTTATGTCAATCATATTTTTGCTGGCCACTGCTTGTGTTTTTTGCATTTTATGTTAATCATATCTGTCGGGCCAGGTAATATATGAGTCATGTGTGCTCAATGTGTGTGTGTGTATATATATATATATATATATATATATATATATATATATGTTGTTGTAAGAGAAGGAGATGCAATCTCCCAGGGACATGAAATTTCATAATCTTATTTTTACACGAGAATGACTTTTGAGATCCTATGTTATTAATAGTTAAATATTTTAAACTGTTTATAGTAGATAAATCATAGGTGTTAGGATTAATGAGACATGTCCCAGTGAATTGTGCTTTAAATTGATTTTTCATTGTGTTTATAATTAGGGTACATCTGGTTATGATAGAATAAGTTAATGGTAGGTTTATTTTTGTTTACACCAGGAAGATGTCATTGATTTTTTTTTTTTTTTTTTTTTTTTTTTTTTTTTCAATTTCGTTAAAGCTATTTTTATTTGTTCGTCGACGACTTGATTAGGGAAGTCATTGTTGATTAGGTTGTTTAATGTTGCTTAGTTATAGAATAGTATGCACGAACAAGAGAATATTTGAGCCCGGTACCTGGATGCAAACAAAGGAATTCTAACTACCACACAGGCACCACATCTATTCTTAATGTGCTATTTCGTAAAAAAATCTTAGATATATATTAAAATACCTAGACGTTTCATTTATTAATTTCTGTCTAGGTGTATCAAGACTATATTACCTCCTTTTTCTAATCTGTTGAGCTTTATAACGAGCATTATATGCACTAAAGTAATTAAGATATTAGACAGATTTAAGTGTTTCTCTTCATGTAAAATATTAAGGGTGATATATTATAAGTGTACTTAAGTAGAAGCCTATAATTATTCTAGTATTGTCTATAAAAATATTCACCAAAAATATATAGGCGAAATATAAGAAATTGAATAAAATAATACGAAAACTGTAGATAAATTATCGTGACTGGTGTTATAAAAAGAGAAAACTATAACACATATCAGTTAAGCATTTAATCTCCTTCGAAGTAGTCTTGCTTTATCCGGTGTCGTTTCCATTGATAGAAGCATTCTGGAACTTATAGTATGCACGAAGAAGAGAATATTTGAGCCTGGTACCAGGATGCAAACAAAGGAATTCTAACTACCACACATACATCCCACTGATTCTTGAAAATAACTGCGATGAACTAAAGAATAACAAAATATGAACTTCAGACAGTTTATCTAGAACTTCGAATAAAACACCTTATTCTGAACTTTAAGAAAAATACGATGAAAAAATTAGACAGATCTTGTGGGTTCTTTTTACTCAAACTTGTTTGAATGATACATTGAATTAGGCAAGCAATTTTGTCTATCCGCCTCTTTTTTTTTTTTTTTTTTTTTTTTTTTTTTTTAAGCCAATTTTGTAAAAACTGAACGAAAATAGGGGAAAACAGGTGAATAGAAGATTTTGCTGCTCCAATTTTTTTCAGCGGGAAGTGTTTACATGTATTCAAAATCTTGGGTTTTAAATGTTCATCATTTGCCAAGATCTTACAAGTGTTTCGACTACGCGGCAGACTAAACTCGCCAACGGACGTTAAGCACGCATGCGTCAAATAAAATTACACGCCATTATTAATATACTGTAGATTTAGATTCAACTTGCCATAAATCGAAATAGTTCAGCTTGGAAAGCAACAAACTGAAGATAATTTTGTTTATATTTCTGGGATGAAATATTGTAATTATTTAAGTTGTCCGGGCCGTTGTCCTCATCTTTATTGCCATTGTCACGACGTTTCGACCGTTGTACGCTCCAACCTTCATCGGGTGATTGGAATTTCGAACTGAATCTTTTATATCAATCACTGGGGGTAAATTGCTCTCGTTCCATTAGACATGTCACATCAGGATATTTTAATTATCTCTCTTTAACTCAACTCTCAAAGTTTTTGTTCGCCACTGCTGTAGCCAAGTATTGAACTTAACTCTTTTAATCAAGTCACTGAACCCAGAACATAGTTGAGTTAAAGAAAGATAACTGACATCTAAAAGTGGCATGGCTCATGGAACGAGAACAATCTTCCCAGTGATCGAAATAAAGAATTTAGTTCGAGATTCCAATCATCTGAAAAAGGCCGAAGTGTCGTGAATATGGCAATAAAGATGAGAACATCAGTATGAGCAATGTAAATGGAGTTAAATTCTGTTTTTTCGAAAGAGAATGGCATTTCGTGACAATTATAGTTGAGTGACTCCTGTATCATATTATAGACGAAAGAAATAGGAGGGAACACTTCCAGCCATGCTGATCAGATAAACTGGTGTCACAACAGTTATTTTCAGTTAAATTAACGCCATGCAACGAAAAGTTAAACGTAGTTCGCTGCTGGGACAAGCACCGTTGCATAATCTACAATGATTGTGACAGTTGGGCGACATGGTATGATGTTGAAAGTCCTGAAGCGTTCAATGAAGCCAGTATAAATATCACTGATAACGCAGCGCAGTATAATTTTTTAGGTGTTTATCGAAAGACGCGCGATATCTTTCTCGAATGACTGAATTTACTGAAAAACATCTGATCTAATATTGTCAAACGCTTCTAATGTATCACTTCACTGTCACGAACAAAATGATATAATCAGTAAATATATATTGAGTACATTGTTTCTATGTATTCAGAAACAAATGTGTTCGGATTAAATTTACCTATTGTGTGCGCACAAATACGGAGGAGATGGTAAATATTTTATTAAGGAAATTTGACGTTTTCGCCTACTTAGCTTTTATCAATATTAAAAAACTGTTGCTATATGGGGAGGGTGGTGATTGACTTGACTAGAAAAGGCTGAGGAGGGAGAGACACCTATGCATATAAACTGTATAACGAAATGTCAATACTTTTTAGATATGACCAGTGTAGAAAACACACACACACTATTATATATATATATATATATATATATATATATATTGTAAGATTACAAAGAGTGCTCGATACAACGTAGAGGTTAATGAGAAACAAACGTAGCTCCGAAACGCGAAAACTTTTGTGTATTGATACTATGCTTTTATAAACCATTGCAACAACCATTACTATATATATATATATATATATATATATATATATAGTTTTTGGTCATAATTAGGCTAGTACTCAGTTTTATTAAAAAGTGCTCAATACATTTATATTGTAGAGCTTTTGATTATTTTTCATTTGAAAAATCAGATATTTCCGTAACCAAAGTTTTCAGTATCTTCAGGCGATTTATAATAACCGATTTTCCAACGTTTTTTCAAACGTACAATAGGGAATTTTACGAACGCGCGACTGGAATTTTGAAACAACCAAACATTTTCAAAATTAGGGAAGAGTTATCTTTCATCCAGATTTGTATGATCCCAAGATGTATTTATAGGTGTGATTACATCTGTACATTTATTTCTGATCTTTCATTTAGTAATTTTTTGTTCTGGAAACAATATTATGGTTAACTTTTCCTCTTGGCATAATCTTCAAAATTCACCACCATTGTAAGATTTGGCTTTTCATTACTCCGTGTTATATGAGGCTCTTCCCCATTCTTTTGTATTTACTTTCACAAGTAGCTATCCAGTTAGGTGCCATTTTTAAAATTTTTCCAGTTTAAATGTAGATTTGTGATTATTCCATCTGTTTTTAGAAAGGAATTATATATGACAAACTCACCCTTATACTCAGTCAGAAAAAGACAGTTGATATTGCTTCGACACACAAAGTGAGGTCTTGGAAAACTTAATCTTTACGAGTTATATTGAAGGTAATAGCAACAGTTGAATGTCGCAAGTCACGCACATAACGAGGTTGTGTGAATAGATGTCGGAACGAGAGGGAGGCGCGTTAGAAGATGGAGAAAAAACTGTTTAGAGCCAGACGAGATAGAAATAGCGATGGTATTCCTGTATCTTGTATGGACGCGACACCAGAATAAGATCAAAATGATACATCAGTTGTTATTAAGAATACACCTTTAAGTGCCGAATCTAGGTGCGTCGTCAGTGTTGTTGCTCCTGTGTCACTAGAAGTTTCGGGTCTAAATAAATAACAGACTTCTTCGATAGGCGACCCGACCGAATATGATCAGTATTCGGCCCGCATCCAGACTAAAAAATTTGCTAGTAGCTTTAGGACATGCATGATATAAATTTCCCTTGAAAACAGCATCCAATGAAGACTTCATTTGGGCTATTCGATGTTATAGGTCGGGTATGCTCGGTTGTACTGAACTTCCTACATTCGAGACAGGGTATTTTTGAAGGAAGAGAAGAAAACAAACCAATATATATATATATATATATATATATATATATAAAGCGTTTTATCATACTGGCTCGTCTTACGACTTTTCTTTCTCTTCTTCCCCTTTTAACTTCTTTATCATATCCTATTTATTTGGTTTTTCTTTTATATCTTTATTCTTATTTTACTTAACTACACTTAACGAAATATTTACAATAGAATGATTAAAATGACTTAGACTATTTACAAAAGACTTCTAAAATGCGGTAAGAATTATTCGGGATATTGATTGATACTCTAAAAAATTCGAAACTAAAGAAAATAACATTTAATAAAAATTACTAAAAAAAAAAATTTTTTAATTTGTACAAATGCTTCAAAATAGTTTGGCGTCGTTCGATCATGGCAAAATGCCCAGATAATTTCTATCGCGTACAATTGTCATTGAAGCAGATTTTTTTCCTAAAATTTCTTTTCAATGGCTTATTCTGATCGGTGCCGGCCAAAGATCAGTGTTCAAGCCTAAGTATGTCTGGTTTTCGAATACTGATTTTAAAAATAGCTAGAAAGTATTTCCCTTAATGAACATTTTTGCCACCCTGAACTAAGTTAAGCAAATATTGGTGTAAGATCAATATTTTACGCGCTTTAGTGTGAGGTAATAGTTAACAATACTACTGAGTAATGACTTCGATCCTCATCGGGTACTTCATACAAAAATTCGAGATAATAACGGAAGCATTAACATTCCATAAAAATCAACCAACAAAAGCCAACAATCAGTATTTGTAATGAAAAAAATCTATTTAATATATGCACTCACACAAGGTTTCAAAAATAGATGGTTTAACTTCAGGACTATGTTCCCTATATCTAAATAATGAAAAAACTCCCCATGAACATATGTCCGGAAACGCTTGGTTTCCGAGTTATAGGCTTTTTAAATATGTGCTAACCAGAATGCCTTTATTTTCCACATACGATACATACAGTGTTTTCGAGTGCCTTATAGCAAGTATTCAAAGTGTTCACCCTCTGCCCTACTGCAGGCGTCACATAGACGTCTCATGGACTCGCGAACACACTTCCGAATTCCTGGCATGTTTCGTATTGTCTCGCACCCTGTTACTATTCGGCTGCGGAGAGTATTTACATCATCAACCGGAAACGAAGACACCAGTCCTTTCAAATGGACCCACAGTTAGAAATCCAAGGGGTGTACTTCTTCCTATCCACTGACCAATAAACCTTCGATTTATGTACCTGTGGTCTGTGTCACTGAAGTGAGCAGGAGCAGTGGCACATCGCCCAAGAAACCAGGGCATGTTGTTTTTTAAGAAAGCGCTTGTACACATCACCTGTAAGTCTGTTCGGAAGTACATGAGTTCTTAATAACCTATCACCAACAGCACCAGCTCATATGTTGACTGTGAACTGCTGTTGGTGACGTGATAGAACAAATTATTAACGTGATATTCTTACAAGATAGACAAGTTATTAAACCTGGAAAAGTAAAAGACAAGATATTATAGTGAAGTAAAAAGTAAGAAATTTCTTAAAATATTGCAGCTAACAATAAAATTTGAATGCAATATTTTACGAAATTTCTTACTTTTTACTTCACTATAATATCTTGTCTTTTACTTTTCCAGGTTTAATAACTTGTCCTGTTCTTTTCCAGGTTTAATATAATCTTAAGAATATTATTTTTGATGCGCGTATTTTTCCATGTAATATGTGTGTGTATTATATTTGTCAAATTTGAATCCAGATGCAAGCAAAATTCTTAAAATTGCTTTACATATCTAGTAAGTCCTGTCCATACAGAAAATTGATGCTACACAATCTCCCTACCAATTATATATTGGTATGTTTGATGATTTTTTTTTCTTTGCAGCTTATCAACCTATTCTGAGCCATTTAAAGTCAGAAAATTTAAGATAGTAAGAATATATATATATATATATATATATATATATATATATATATATAAAACAATTATGTACAAGTCCTACTATTTAACTCATAGCTGGGGAAGGTGACTGATTCATACATTTCATGTAACAAACTCGAATAGAATTCAAATTGCATATCCGGTATGTTTGTAAAACTCGGGAATATTGTATATATTTTTGTTTAGTTTCCAGAAGGTACCTTTTGCTACCTCAGTGTGCCTTCGAATTTCTGTCACATGTCTCGTCATCTCCTTCTGCATAGTTCAATATCTGTATTCTCTTGATTCTGGCGTCTCAAATTCGTAGCTTCCATCTTTGTCTTTCTTACTGACGACCATACCTTCTGTCTTCTTACAGTTTATGGTCAGCTTTTTCTTCTTGCATTCCTTTGCTGTTGTCTAGAAATTGTGCTTCTTTTCCGCATGAACACCGTATCATTTCCGTTTATTATGTTAAGATGATGTCCACCGATAATAAATTTTGGTAGGACTTCTCGCTGCATAGTAATTAAATTTGTTGAGAAAACGTATTTTCTCTCTCCCTCTTCTGAGCACCTCGGCCTGGTGTAATGGTTAACAAGCTTGTCTCGCTAGAACCTATTACAAATGAGCAGGGAGTTCGATCTTCAATGGATACCCCTTATTTTTGGCCTTGTGTCACATCTAAGCGGCGCTTAGAAAATCAACTCTCTACACGCAAGGGATGTGCGTTGTGGTGTAGTGGATATCGACTCGGAACGAGAAATCGGGGAGCCGGGTTCGAATTCCAGTTGAATTCCTTGCATTTACTTACGCACAAATACCTTTGGGAAAGGTAATAATCCGTTTCTTCCCTCCAGTTATGGGTTAAATAATAGGACAGACTGGGTTCCATAACCTTGGCTGGCAACAATTCTACCGCAGAAAGCAATGGCAACCTACTGCAGGATAATTTTCTGCCCAGTCAGTCATGTCTCTTTCGAGATATGATCGCCCAAAACGTGTATCACGTATGGCACTTAACTGACATAGTACATCTTACGGATATCCTAATATATTTCCCATAAGAATCAAGTTTTCCTAGCACTTAAAATAGATTCAAATTGTCACCGACATTATCTTCAATCTTTACCCGATAAAAGAACCAAGCACTTTTTACCTTTCATTGATAGATTCCATATTTTGTTATTTTTTATTTTTTGTATAATTCTGTACTTGAGTTGAACTGGAAAAAATTTTTCTTGACATAAAAGCTAATTCGAAAGCAGCTCCAACTTCATCAAAACATTCCAATGGTTTTCGGTTTTATCAAATCATAAAAATTTCTGAAACAGATCCCATTGCCTAAAAAGAATAAATAAGTAAAATACTTTCGTGAGCGTATCACAGAGTAAATTGCGAAGGATTAAAATATCGTGAAGGTGTTAATGGGAGTGACAGACAGTAAACAAAAACTACTTTGGTTATAATATCAAATAACGAATGGTCGTACTGTTGTTGCAAACACTGCATGCTCACCTGAAAAAAATGCACTCCCTCAGACATTTTTTTTTCTTCCTTTTTCTATGGCATCTGATGATTATTCTCATTTAGTAAATGTTTTCGCATTTAGTTTTTCCTCTCAGTGGACCAATTATAGTAATGGTGGTTTTCTATGCGTAGCTCAGATGTAGCATTGGGCGCCTAGTGAGGATCGAACTACTTATTTAGTCGTAATTGATCTAGTGAGACAACCTTGCTAACCATTATACCACGTCGATGTATCAAACCAATTATAGTAATGGATCAAAAATCAAAGTTCTCTTCACCTCAACACGTAATACTTTCTATTATTTTTTTCACCATTATTTATTCTCTGATGAATCCTGCTTTTTAAAAAGTACACGCATGTGTATTTGTGAATATATGCTCAGTAGACTAAAAGTGCTTGCTGAAACTGATACCTGTTTACCCCCCAAAAGTGGCTTCAGGGTTAGATCGCGAAATTGTTCAGAGATTTGAATTTCTTTTATTGCTATGTTGATGGCATCAACATATAAAGATTTTTCAAACTGACAAAAGAACCTGTAGAAATCGAAAAAAGTGTTTAATAGTTGCCTCTTCACTGAAGTTAAGCATTGTTCTAAGTGAATAGTATCACATGGGTAAACTTTTGTTTAGCAATTTTAGTTCTGTAATTATAAAGGGAAAATTAATTTGACGATTTAATAACTTCAGTCAGTTAAGTGCCATACGTGAAACACGCTTGGGCGATCATGTCTCGAAAGAGACATGACTGACTGGGCAGAAGATTATCCCGCAGTAGGTTGCCATTGCTTTCTGCAGTAGACTGGTTGCCAACCAAGGCTAGAGAACCCAATCTGTCTTGTTATTTAACCCATAACTGGAAGGAAGAGACGGATTAATACCTTTCCCAAGGGCATTTGCGCGTAAGTGAATGCAATGAATTCAACTGGAATTCGAACTCGACTCCCCGATTTCTCGTTCCGAACCGATATCCACTGCACCACAACGTTCGATTAAAAGGTTATTTAATAACTTAAGTAATCTTTTAATCGAACTTTTAAATGCTATAGACAACACAATTTTTAAATCCATCTTTGAAAATATTGTTTATACTTGTTCACGTTTTCTGGGTATGTAAACAGCAAGGATGAAATGAAAATGGCGCTTCGAAAGAGTCAGTTGAAATGTCTGTGACACATAATGGGGAAATGGAAAACTTGACACTCAAAACACTGAAGACAGAAATGGTTGATTGGTTGTTTTTTTACGGATTATCAAGCCTTTGCAGTTTATTTAAAGTCAGAAAATATTATTAGATTGTAAGAATTTTGGGGAGATAATAATTATTTACTTACATAAGTCCTAAGTAACTCATGGCTTTAGAGAGAAGAGGTATTTGCGCGTAAATGAATATAACCACGTACCTTCACTTATTTTTTATATCTAAATTTTTAATTGAATTTTTAAAAATAATAGTTTGCTTGAAGGTTTTAGCTTTCAATTAAAACTAAAATAAATGATTAAATTGACTATTTCCAGTAAGCAAAACACTGGATTTCAAACAGAAATTATATTGATTGGAATCTAAAGCTTTTAAATTGTTTTTTTTTTTTGGCCATTTTTAAGTGATCGACGCATTTGTTAACAAAAGTTAATTCTCGGTTTTAAAAATTTTGCAAAAATAAAAATATACATCTGTGACACATGATTTTTCGATAATTAGCACATTTAATGTCAAATTAATCTGATTTACACAAATATTTCTTATTTAAAGTATAACATTTAGAATAAAACTATTTCTTAACCAGAGTTGAATTTTTTGACCTGTCCGTCATATATAAAATGTGTTAACAGGTTGTCAGATTAGAGATATTATGGCGATCACAAGTGACATAATTGCACAATTTTTTTCGAGTAAAGGAAAGAAACTCTGAATAACATGACCTTTTAATTTACACATAGAAATTACCATATCAAAAAAAATTAAAAATTATTTTAAAAATAGGAAGGCAGAAGGATTTGTAGTAAACTTTTTAATTTCCGATTACTAAATATAATCGTTGCTTAATAAGTTTTTAAATTAACCCCAACAAATCTTTGAAGTATTTTAAAAATAATTTTGAAACTTTATAAATTATTTTAAAAAAACAGTGAAAACAATTCTCATAAAATTTCACTATTGATCGAAAAAAAAACTTTTTCTTCAGACTATAATGTCCTTAATTATTATTATTTCTTCAAGCAATTAAAAGCTTATCAAATTAAATAGTTACATTTCATTTTCTTTTATTTTACTGTTGAGAGCAGATGTTCAAAAATAAAACTTTTCAACAAATGATAGATGATTTACATTCCTCAGTGAGTTCTACGCTTAACTAATAAAACCATTTATCACAACAAATTTAATTTCTTAAAATTTCATGAATTTACGTGGAGGCAGGGCAATAGATGTAAAAAAAAAAAAGTATATTTTTATCAAGATTATTTTTTAAAATAATAATTTCAAAAATAATTTCATTCAAGTCCTGAAAGTTTCATTAAAATCCGACAATTTGATTTCTGTAAGAATTTTCAAATTAAAGTGTTTGTCACCGGAAAAATACTGAGTTATGTAATTTTACGTTGTCCATTGTAAATTCGTAACAATTTGGTTACCCGCTAACTCAAATCAAAACAAGATTTTTTTTATTTAAATTTCAAATGTGTCAAAAGCGACTAAAAAAAAATTTTTTTTTTTTTAAATAATTAAAAAATGCTTTGATTTTTTTCTCTTAATAATAATTTTTTTGATGGAAAAAGTTCCTTTTTATTAAGTTTGAGAACTTTTTTTTTTTTCATACTCTGCTGTTTTTTAGCGATTCATTGGCGGTACCTGAATATAACTGACCCGACTGGAATTAGAACCCAGCTCTCCGATTTCCAATTGGGAGCCATTATCCATTACACCACCGGCATATCCAAGTTTACAGCACATGGTATTCTCAGCGGTCACCCATCTAGGTACCAACCACGTTTGACGTTGCTTAACTTTGGGGATCGTGCGAGAACTGATGTTTCCTTACCTAAGAATATAAAAAAGTATTACTGTAAAAACTAGGAAGTTATAGAGGGATACGGCACTTAAAAGAAAATATTCAAGTTTCAATTAATTTTTTTTTTTTTTAAAGAATTGTTTGGATTATTGATCATATTGTTTGTGTTGCTTTTGTTGTTAACACCACGACTTGCTTGATCATCTTACGTTTTTTTCCGTACAAGTTAGGTATTTTATAAACCACTAGCAGTAGAGCCCGGCGTTGCTCGGGTGTAATGAAAGCTTTAAAACTAATCCATGGTCTTGGAGCTCAGACTCAGCCTAACGAACATTTGTGTGAAATTTGGTGAGAATAGGATAAAAATTGTGGATTTGTATAAAGGACATACAGACACACACACACAAACATCTTGCCTTATATATATATATATATATATATATATATATATATATATATATATATTTATTTCGATTTTCTGCACTATTGTAAGAACTGCAACCTTGAAACTTCTGAATATCGTTTCTTATGTCTTTATCTATGAGTGTATCAAATTTGATTAAAATCGGACCACTCCTTCTATAACTCGATTTTTTCGATTTTCGATATTTATCGGGGGTACTTCGACACAAAACCTACCGAAGAACACTCGCAGACGCTTATAGTACAACTGTGTAAATTTTCAAGAAAATCGGTTCGGCCGTTTTGGAGTCTATAGGTAACGGACACATACACACAAAGTTCCATTTATAAATAAGTTTAGATAGATTATTGACTGAGTTCACAAACTTTAAATCACGGTTATTTCTTTATCTTATTAAATATTTAGGTTCGAAAAGAAAAAAATCGTAATAACAAATAAATAAAAGTAAACAAATACTAACAAGGAAACCAAAATTTCACCATCTGTAAAAATAGACGTATATCCACAATGCCTAGTCCACGACATTGTATTTCGACTAACCAAAAACCGTCGCAATACGAACATAGTCGAGTGAGTGAATCAGAAACAAGAGCTGCTCTCAACCATAAAATCACTAATCATAAGTATATTCAAAGCGAAATCTAAAGATATGTATACAACGAGATGAAAAAAAAAAATCAACCTAAATCTGAATATTCATTTTATCCATCCTCCTATGTTGCTGTCATCATAACATACCCAGAGATGAAATACAACACATGCGCAACCCTCAATCTCGCGGAGATAATTCAGTACCTAACTTCTAACACTCACTGACGACCTTAGACGTTCACACAATCCTGTATTGACACTAAAATATAGATATTTTTATCACCAAAGTTTTTAATTAGGTGCCTGCTACATTTGAATATATAACATTTTCAAAAGAAGGCTTTTTTTTTCTCTCTCTTTGAGTAGCATTTTTTTTTTAAATACTCTAAAGTCTTTATTCTTTTATTAGTAAATTGTTTTGTGTTCTAACCTTTGGTCTCTAAATCCACTAATTCCCTGTTATAAGTTATCTTCTTGCTTTTACAAAATTTTGACAAAGATTTTGAAGATGTGTTGGCCTGAAAGGATTCCTATAGATAAGTTTTCTTATTTAAATTGGTATTCATTCTGTGCTATCGTCCATGTTTGTTTTTATATATATATATATATAAACAAACAAAAAGATTATTCAGCAGCAGGTTGCCATTGTTTTTGCAGTAGATTGGTTGCCAGCCAAGGCTATAGAACCTAATCTATTTTATTATTTAACCCATAACTGGAGGAAAGAGACGGATTAATACCTTTCCCAAGGGTATTTGTCCGTAAGTGAATGCAAGGAATTCAACTGGAATTCAAACTCAGCACCCCGATTTGTCGTTCCGAGTCGATATCCACTGCACCACAACGCAATCAGGGTAAATGTCCTTAATATCAGGGATATAGCGTATATAAATATCGAAGTGAATACTGACGTCAACCTCGAGCGGTGACAGCGTTTCATGTTTGAATATAATCTTCAGGTTAAAAGATAGCGTTCAAACTTGAAACAAACTGTCGTCACTCGGAGTTGACCCCAGTGTCCACTTTATAAAAGTCTGTGTATTTGCGTTCAATCTTTACACAAAACTCAAATACATAACGCGAACGAACGTACGCTTTTATAAGATAACGTTGCCATAATCTAATTTAATTATTTTAAAAGAACCTATCATTTATTGAGTGTGATTTTTCTTTTTGATTTCCTATCCGGTAACCATCAGAATCGATGTGAACAGCAATATGTATATGTGAAAAATAACTTAGGCGTCAGATGAAAAGTAATTAGTGATTTTTTTATTTTTTATTTTTTATTTTTGTTTTGCATGCGTGAAAGGATATAGCTTTGAGTTTTTCTTTTGTAATCATTAAACGTCCCAGTAGGTTATACAACTAGTAACATAATATGACACATTTATGTTGACACTGGTAATTCTTTCATATTTTTTCACACCTAATGCATTATCGACTGATAACTTAACCCAGTCTGCTTGCTGTTGTATTTCACCTTTGTTTTAATGGAAGCTTAAAAGATCTTAATCACTGTTTAATAGCTGGGGTTCATGGTTGCTAATATTGTATATCACTTCGCGATAAATCTTGTGAATTCTCGATATCTAAATAATCTGGAGAAACTATGGAAACTACGAATCATGTCAGAATTTTTCCGCTATCTCTGTAGGTTTCTTTATGTAATGTCATAATAGCCACCTCTTGTAACTTTTACTGGGATCGTTCATTTAGCGGTGAGGGGACACCCACCGCCTTATATTGTTTAGGTTCTGTATTATATATTAAAGAATAGGAATTTTTCTTTGTAAATTTTTGGTGTTAAGAAGCAATTGAAAAATATCCGAATTTCCATTACGTATGTGCGTTGTGGTGCATTGGATATCGGCTCGGAACGAGAAATCTGGGAGCCGAGTTCGAATTCCAGCTGAATTCATTGCATTCACTTACGCGCTAATACTCTTGGAAAAGGTATTAATCCGTTTATTCCTCCCAGTTATGGGTTAAATAACAGGACAGATTGGTTGCTGACCAAGGCGAAAGTGGAAATAGAGCAAAACCATTCGGCGAAAGTGGAAATCTGACAGAATTGAGAAAACCATCTCAAATGGTAGAGGGGAAGATAGCGAGTTGATAGCTGAAAACAAGAACGTCAGGTATAAAAGTCAACAGACAGTAATTTGAGAAGATATGAAAATTGGCGCTCTAGGAAACTGAGTGAAGTTCACTCAATGTAAGATATGGAAAAGCGCTGGGATTTTGTTATGAATTGCTCTACTGAGACTCGTATTAGCGCCATGAAAACTTTGAAAGAAAAGATACTGAGAAAAATATATTTCATGTACAGAATACAAAAGCAACTAAAGTTGGTTTAGGACGTGAACAGATACTCATAAAGATGTATGAAAAAGTTTGTTGTTTTGTTTTTTTTAACATCATTTCACCCCAAGCAAGGCATTCCATTGCCACTATTGCGCATGGGGCTAAATAGGGGAAGGTAAAGAGGAGGAGTGGTTAGATGTAGGAAATGTCAGAAGGAAGGTGATAGATGGGTAAGAATACCGAGGATGAGGGATGGGCAGATGGGAAGAATGTTTGAAAGAATGGGAGCGAGTTAGTGTGTTAGGAGGTGTCTATTGACCTTAAATTTAAACTCCTGGAGATTGTAGCCGTCGGGGAAGCAATCATGTGGAAGGGAATTCCACAGTCGGGAAGTGCGAGAAAAGAAACTGTTGGAGTAGAAGTTGCAGTTGCATTTTATCGGTTTCACTGTAAAAGGGTGGGATCTAGTTGCTAATCTAGTTTCTCGGGCAAATTCGTATCTAGGGGGCAGCAGTGATCCAAGTTCATTGGAACAGAAGCCGTGAATGTATTTATAGAAGAGACACAGGGAAGCCACGTCGTGCCGGTGAGAGAGAGACTGCAGGCGGTCTGCCAAGTTGGTATCGATCACATTACAGACCCTCCGCTGTACCTTGTCGAGAAGCCCGAGGAGAACGTCTATTGAACAGGTTAAGAGGCTCATCCCTTGTTCCCTGTTTAGGATGTGGTTTCCGGCTTTCTCTTTTCCAATTTTTTTTACTATTACGTAGCCCCCTGCACATCAGTAGCGTTACCGCCTTGCTCGGAGTGATACGATTAAAAAAAAAAAAAAAGAATAGCAGGAGCACCCGACCAGATATGGCAGCAGTATACAATGCACGGGCGGATGGTAGACTTATAAATGTGCAAGATTCAGACGGAAAAAACTTCCGGGCCCTGCACAGAGAACCGACTTTCATAGCAGCGGATTTAGCAATGGATTCGATATAGTCATTCCATTTGAGGTCCGCTGTAAGTGTGAGACCAAGGAGGCGTAGTGTTTTACTCTCTGGGAGGCAAGCCTGGTCCATGCTAATGGGAGGTAGGTGCGATTGTCTATGATGGTTAATTGATAGTAGCTTTGTTTAACTTGACAGTTAACTTGGTCGTAACTTGCGTCAGTGATTTTTTTTTTTTTTTTTTTTTCGGTCATGTCAAGCAAAAGAAAATGGCGGTCTTGAGTAGATAACCAATCTTTAGCTCTGACCAGACGATTTGCTGTTCACGTTTCTCGCCAGACTGCCTCGTGATGTAGCAATTTTTCCTTTATTATCTTTTGATGTATGCAAAAACTGCTGCTGACTCAAGAGCAGATAATTAAGTGTTGCATTTGTGAGATGAAGAGGGACAGTCAATAATGAATATATTCTACTTTTATATACTTGTTTGAGCAGAGAGTATAGACTTGAGTAGAACTTTAGATAGGTTTTTAGTAGTTTTTCTTTGTGTATATATAATCATTTCATCATAAACAAGGCAGTAAATTCACTAAGTTGGAAGGGGTTGCTGAATGTAGAAGAACACGAGAAACAAAGAATTAAACGAGAACTATGAAAGTAGAAGTTAATAAGTAACATTGCATTTAAATTTTTGAAGATCACAGTTGACTAGAAAGCAAGAATTCGATGCAGTAAAGTAAAATATTGTTGCAGGGCTGCTCGTAATTCTACCGTTTAGAATTATCTTATGACTTTCATTGAAATAATGAATTTCAATAGGAAAAGACAACGTAGTATGAACAAATAACATTAATTTTATGCATAAGAATACCAAAACTTGGTTAAATAAATGTATTCAATTATTAATTTTATTTTCTGGGTTGTTAGAGTTCTTGGATAGAATATAAACTGTATTGCCTACTGGCAACCAGTCTACCACAGAAAGCAAGGGCAACCTACTGCGGGATAATCTTCTGTCCAGTCAGTCATGTCTCTTTCGAGACATGATCGCCCAAGCATGTTTTACGTATGTCACTTAACTGACTGAGCCCTCCTTGAGGCTGAACTTGATGGTATTTATATTTTTTTCCTAAGAACTTTATATTTTGTTTATTTCCAAAATTGGCCCTAAAGTACTACATTGTATGTCTACTACTACGCCCGCGCGATATTTTGGCGGTATCTACCTAATTTATGATGACTGATAAAACAACCTGTTTTTTATTCGATGGTTTATTGTACGGTTTAACTGGTGTGTTTTAAGATGTAAACACTTTATTGTGTTTTATTTGTTTATAAATATTTTGTAGACGTGTTTTAATGTTTATATAGATATTAGCTGAAAATGTTTGTTTAAAATTAATAAATTTATAATTCGGTTTATACGAAATATGTTGCCTATTTTATTAGTTATTTTAGCGAACAGAAGTGCATCATTTTTACTGCTTAAGTTTTACAGACATACCTTGGTTGGCGTCATATATTAAAACACTCACGTTGTAGTGAGATTTCTTTGGGTTCAGATTCATTAACATTTGCGCAAACAGTCGTTTAAGATGTTTCTTTGGTTTTTATTACTTATCTTTTGCCTACTGTTAAGTTAGAATGCTTTTGATACTGATACGTTTTTCTGGTTTAAAGACAACCCGAAAAAAATCTTGGGCATCTGGCTTCTTATCTGATCATATGAAACTTTTTTTCTTTTATTTTTCTTACATCTTAATTCTAAATGATTTGTATTAAGCTTTTCAATTTTCGATCTGTAAATACAGTAAAATTTATTATAATTTATTATAAATTTTTGAACGAGGACATTGAGTGACTGGAAGCAATTTAAAAGATGGTTGAAACTTTATCATAAGAAAAGAAAAAAAATGAAAGCAATTTTTTTATATAAAAATTATTATTCATCAATTTTTTACAGAATATGATTATATTATTTATAAAATCAATTAAGTTTATCTAAATTTTTAAAAAAAAGCGTACTTTTAATGCATTTTGATTTTACTATTCGGAGCAGATTTTTGGAAAAATGGTCTCGTAATTAAAACAAACAAATTACATTCCTTAATGAGCCCTGCACTTAATTAAAAAATGGTATAGATAATGCATTTCTAGAAATTTTATGCAATTAATTGGAGGTGGATAAAGTCCTGAAAGTTTCATTAAAATAAGTTGATTTTTGAAAAATTTTCTAATGTCTCTTTTAACACCAAAAAACGACTTGCGTAATATTACGTTTTCCTTAGTTGTAACATTACGTAAACATTGCTTGTTTTCCGTCAGCGATTCACGCCAACAAAAAAAAAAAAAAATTTTAATTGAATTTCGAAACTGTTAGAAAAAGATAAAAATGTTTTGAAAAAATAAAATTTGATCTTTCCTCTTAATATTTAATCCAAAACCTAGACGTTGCTCACATGTTCGGCTCATTGTACTCTTAGCATTTTTCTGTGCCCATTTCTATTGCTTAGAGTCTCTTCATCTTTGAAAAGATTGGTCAGCATTCGCCAATATACAATGTACGAATATCACGTAACAGTTCAGTACTCTTTTTTTTTCTAACGAAATTTTCCTATCTCTATGCTTAGTTTTTGGAATGCATTTTTGGCTATCTCAATACGTCTTCGGATCTGCATTTTAGGCTCATCTTTTTGCTGATGACCATGTATTTTGTTTTCTTTACGTTCTGTAGAAGGTTTTGTAATTCCCTTTCCGTGTCTGCTATCAGCACGGTGTCATCTTATACTGTTAAGATTGTACCCTCCAATAATAAATCCTGCTAGGATTTTTAATTCTCCCAGAATTGCCTTGCTTTATCGGTTGAATAAATACAGCGAGAAAACACAATACTTGTCTTACACCCCTTTCTATTTTTGTATACCTGCTGAACTCATTTTCTGTACATATGCAGATGGTTTGCTGCTAATATAGATTCTAGATTATTGTCTTTCAAGCATATACCAAGGGCGCTTAGGAGCTCTAACAGATGTTTGTGATGTACTTTGACGAATGCCTTTGTGTAGTCTGTAAAACACAGGTACACGTCCTTCTGCATTTGTATTGCTCTTTCTGATAACATTCCGAATATAAATTTAGTGTTCCTTGTTCCGATGTCTTTGATGAACCCGCACTGTTCTCGTTCTCTCTTCTCTCACCAAATTTGTGCTGGTGAGATTTGAGGCATTAGCGATTTTCAGGAAGCTGACACTTCCAGCACTGGCGGGGTTGGAGATACTTCCATCGGTAGTGATGAAAATATGAGAACTGGTATTTCGAATTCGTCATATATTACCTACCTTGATAATTCTTCACTAGGCGTGACATCTTTCCTATGTCTTGGCCTTAACTGATTTAAATGTCTCTTTCATTAAAATCTTCCTTTGAGCATGTATGTCACTCTGCTAAGTCTTTTGGTGATAATTTCGTCTTCCCAGAAGCTTTTTCCACCTTTGTAATTTCTGAAGAAAACTGTCTTCTAGTTTGTAAAATTTGATCGCAAAGTTTTCTCTTTCTACCACACTTTTCGTTACACTAGGCAGCAGCCTGTCAAACACGGAACGAATTTTTCTCGAACATCAGTTCGGCTGGTGATAAGCCTGAATCTATGTTCGGATTGAGAATAATTCTGTAAATTGCTAAAAAATTTTGTATACTCTTCTCATTAGTGTGTATGCCTTGATTCTTTTTTTAAAGCTATTTTAAGTGTCTACGAATTTTTCTGCTTGCTCATTTGATCTCGGATTTTTACATTTTATTAGCCTCTGGCATTCCCCAGTCACTTTTTGTAGCGTAATTTGAGGGTTTTGCTCCATAATTGTCAATCTTTGACCTGATGTCTTTGTCCTTCGCCTTCGCCACTGTAAATTTCTGGACGAATATTAAACATGTCGACTGAAAGGTCATCTAATTTAAACAATTCACATTATGAATTTACATTGCCTAAATAAGTCACGAAGTCTTCATTCTCTTGTTTTTACAGTGCTTAAACACACAAACTTCTGTATTAATTTGTACGGGTAAGATTTAAAAGTCTATAAATTATTGTAGTTAAAAAATTTTGTAAAAATTAAACGATTTTTGCAAAACTTCATTATTTATCGATTTTTTTTTTCTTAAGAGAATAGTGTCCAAAAATATATCTTGTTCATAAAAGCAATTAAGATTTTTTAATTAAATAACGTCTTAGTTTTATTTCATTTCACGATTCAAAGCAGATTTTTTTTAACAAAAAAGGAAAATTATTCAAATTCTCCAGGGACTTTTGCTTGTAAGTAATATAAACATTAAGCTCTATAAAAATAATTTGTATAGATAACATATGTAAAAAAAGAACATTTTCATTAAAATCTGACAATATGATTCTTGAAAACCTTTCCCAATCAACGTGTTTTTAATTATAAAAAGATGTTCAAATTTCTCATTTATGGTCACCCGCCGACACAGAATTCTGAATGTTCTGAAAAGAATTTAAAAAAAAACTTTTTTGGTCTTTCCTTTTGATAACAAACATTTTGACGATAAAATTTGATTTAGTTTGAGCAATTTAGTCTAAATATGAAACTTGAAGTTAGTAAATTCGCGACAAGTAAATTTTACAAATATGACAACTTTCGTGTAGCATCTTAATACCTGACTGGGTGATCTGGTCTTATTGCCTTGTGCCAATCTTAGATAAACTTACTAATTGCTTACAGATTTCTATAATGGAAACAGATTTTTGTTGATAAAAAGGGTTCATGTATACTGCAATTGCTTGTTTTCCGGTGCATCGTAGCGGTAACCACTGATAAGATAACAGTAAATGATATTTTACACATTGTAAAAATAGCTACCATGTCAATGCAGATATCTCTCTGCTACGAATGGTTGAGAATAAGTGAAGTGTCTGAAAGAGTTTTATTACGTTAAATGAATTTTAGCACACTGTGTGTGTGTTAAACTGTAACGATGCTTGATGCCAAAGTTTTTTTTTTTTTTTTTTTTTCAGTAGCTTACTGGTAGAAAGCCATTTTAGGCAAGCTGGGGATCGTCAAAGAGCTCAATATCGAGATAGTCTTAATAATAAAATCAATGTGGAGAAGTTTGTCGCTTAGCTAAGCTGTGTGTGTTTCATTCATACCGACATAGAAGATTCGACAAGGCATGATTGTGATGTCTTCAGTCTTTTACACACCAGAAAACAAAATCCCTGAAGTGTGCAGACATCACAATAATACCTTCACGAAATTTCGAAGATGGCATGACTGAAACAACAGTACTCAGGTAAGTGAAAAACCTCTCCACATTTCACTGCTATAATGTTACACTATTTGGTGCTGGTAAATAGAAATAGAGGGTTAATGAATAGAACGACAGACATACAGAGAAAAAAAAAAAATGAAAACTTGATTTTCTAAAACCAGAAGAATTACTTACGGAAAAGCGATATTATCGCAAGCAGCAATGTGGCTGGCAACTGATTAATGGCATCTAGAATATTTTCTTTGTGGTTGGTGAAATTAGTGACGCTAACAGGAGAACCATCTGGTGAATATCTTATTTTGAACAAAGCCATGATAAATATTTTGCGCAAGCAGCATTTGAAATGAGATTTTTTTTTTTAAATTAATGACCATAAATTCAGTCACGTCAAGCAGTCGAGAGCCACATTGGTTAAAGGTTAGCCAAGGTGGTAGGTTCAGATGGAAGAATTGTCCACATTCGCTGGGAAGTGTGGCCTGAGATGCCAATAAGAGAAAGAAGTTATCAGGGCGGACTGTGACCGCTACCCGTAGGAAAAGTGGTTCTGGCAGCCATACAATTTCAGCGTCAGCACTTACATCTGGTCATCTGACGCTCCACACTGCAACTTCTTTGCAAAAGATGAACTAAAAGCAAGGATTATGACAGCATTCACAAACTTAAACAAGGGGACCGTCCAGAAGAGTTGCAGGAGATTTCGAAGTCGTCTGAAGGCAGTGGTTGAAATCAATGGCAATTTTATTGAATAAATTTACTTTTTATTTTTTCAAAATATTTTTGTGTAATTTGGAAAATATTTACTAAAATGAAATACAGTGTAACCCGGATACAAGAGTCGTCGGGACCGGATATGAGTTCTCTTATATCAGGGTTTGATCTATTTTATATACATTATCACAGGCTCTAAATTGGGACCAGATAAAATCTCTCTTATATCCGGGTTATACTGTATTTCCATTTTTTGCGCGATTTAGACAATTCACCCATCGCATCGTGTGTGTATGTGAGAAAAGTAACTCCCTATTTTATATATGATGTTTTCCCCCGTCTAACTATATTTTTACACTGTGGTAGAGTCCATACATGAATAGTAATTTACATACACGGGATGATTGAAAAAGTATTTTAAGACCAACATTATCATTACAGAAAGCATTCCGAATGAAGAAATGAAATATGAGCCTGATTATTGGTAAAGAAAATAAAATACTGGCTTATTTTTGTTCATCATGTCTTTGAAAGTATTGTATAGATATTAGTTAGAATAAATATTTTAAAAGAAGATCGGCTCAAATTAAATAAGTGAGAAAAAAATGTTTACCGTGTCCCTTCGGGGCGCAGATAATTTATGGCTCTTTTTTAAATGGATGTGCAGGTGGTGTAATAGATATCGTCTCGGAATGAGGAGGTGAAGTGTTATCTTAATAGTAAGTAATCGCTTTTAGACATTGATATACAGTGTAACCCGGATATAAGAGAGTTGTCGGGACATGATATTAGTTATCTTATATCCGGGTTTGGTCTCTTTTATATACATTACTACAGGCTCTAACTTGGGACCAGATAAAATCTCTCTTATAGCCGGGTTATACTGTAGTAGCTATTTGTACAATGTAAATTTTCAGAGGTATCTCTAATACTGAAAGCAGAGTTCGAATTTCAGTCGCATTCGTTACATTCACTTCCGCGAAAGTGCACTTGTGAATGGTATAATTTACTCTCTCCACCTTTGGGTTAAATAGTCGGACTTGCACCTAGAGAAATTCTTTTTCCTCAAAAAAATTGTTAATGAAGTATTTACTAAAAAAAACCCTGTTTCGGCTCTAAATAGCCCACAAAGGGTCGATAAGCCGCAAAAAATAACTGAAAATTATTTTTCTGTATTATGTGAACTGCCATATGTTGTTGTGAAAAATAAGAGTAGTTTCATGCTTACGTTCTCCAGTGTTTGGATTTCAGAGTTGTCCTACTCTTAGACTCATTGCTACCAAGGCTATAAACTTCAGTCTACTCTGCTATTTAATTCATAGTTGGCGGGGTGAAGAAATGAATTTATGACGTCGTAATGAATGCTACAGACGAGGCCGTGACTTGAACTCGACCGGCCGATACCACTTTCGGTGCCGATAACCGTCATGGTATCGGCATGGTAAAGTCTGAAAGAATTAAAGAGCAGAAAATAAAAACCAGAGTAAAGAAAATACAGAAAAAACAAAATGAGAAAAATATACCATGTCTTCATTCATTTAAATGTACTATGGTGACTCAAATGGTGTTTGGACAACGTTTACTGTATTTTGAATAGCTAGGGTCACATGTGGAGACGTTTGTTTATAAAATTCAAGATTTAACGTCATTTGTTCTTTGATCATATTCAGACGTTGTTCTGTAGCGTAGGGAGCTGGTTAATGTTTCTTTGATTCGGCCTTGTGTCAGACTTAACCGAACTCCCTACAGCTTACAAGGTTTATGCAGAATTTATCAGAAGGTTGATTGTCGGCAGATTGGAATATGTGAGGAATAGCGTAAGAAAAATAAAATACACATTTGGCATTTTAAAATAGAAAGTTATTAAAAGGAAAGGATAACATAAATTGTAGGAGTTAATGTGCAATTGGAAACATTTTAAAATGTTAAGCGTACAGTTTGTATTCAATGATAAATTTAAGTTAAGGGTATCAAGATTCGTAGAAAATGTTCATAGTAGTAATTGTTGAAAGAGAAAAATGTCCGGGTTGTTTGAAGTTTGAAATTACATTTTAGATGTATGTCTCTTTCGCTGCTCCCATCTCTGACTCTTGACTGATGCCGAGGTCATTCATATAGTCTTTTTGAATTTAGCACTGGATCGCTAAGTCCTCAAATCGTGCAAGTCGCTTTCATTGGTCAAAAATCATTTTAAGACCTACTTGCGAAATCTGGGTTCGATTTTTTCATTAAGCACATGGTCAACCCTTTTTCTATTTGTGAAAACCCAGGATTTCACACGTCATTGTGAATTTTTGTAAAAGTGAAGAAGGTTGATTTTAATTAATTTCTTATCCGCTACAGTTCCAAGCAAAGCTGTACCTGATACAAAATGCTTTCTATATCGTATAAAAAAAATATAAAATAAAATTTCGAGGGCATATTCAAGGCTTAGAATAATTGGATGTGCGTTGTGGTGCAGTGAACATCGACTCGGAATGAGAAATCAGTAAAGCAGAGTTCGAATTCCAGTTGAATTCGTTGTACCCACTTACGCGCAAAATACCATTGGGAAAGATATTAATCCGTCTCTCCCCCCCCCAGCTATGGGTCAAATAATAGGACAGATTGGGTTCTATAGCCTTGGTTGGCAACCTACTATCGGATAATCTACCCAATCAGTCATGTCTGTTTCGAGACATGATCAACCAAACGTGCATCACGTATGGCACTTAAGTGACTGATCAAAACGTTTATTTGCATAGAAAACATTTGGGGTCAAAGATAAAATACATTATTGTAACGTACTGTTGTCTCGGAATTTCTCTTTTATAGTTATTTATTATGGGGAATTTTTAACTCTCCATATGAATTCTTAAAGAGGAACAAAAAAAAAAAACACAAGGCAATCGTTTTAAAAACCATTTTTTATACAAATGGTACAACTGTACATAATGAATAGAATAAAACGTTGCTAAAGATATTCCTTTAGCTGTTATTGTCAATCCGCGGGAACGCAAGTCCGATATATTAATCTAATCAGTTAAAAGGTTAGAAATACTCATCTGATTTGAATCATTTGATCTTCTCTCTTTCGATGTCGCTGGCTTTGCATGTCATCTGGAGCAGAATATAACGTCTTCTCAGTATGGTTGTCGCCGGCCTCTCGCTAGCTTCAAATCTTTTTGGCGCCTAAATTTGGGTCATTCACATTAATACCAGATAAATTAATTCCTATCAACCAAGGATCCAAGGGGAGATAACATATATAATATGAACAAAATTACAGGTTATTATATTTACCAATTTGTCACTTAGTATGTGAAACATTGCTTAACTTTCATTTTTCTTTAACTTATTTAGTTCTTGTCTATCCCAACTCTACCGTCAGTAAATATTGCAGTATGTATTTCCACTCTTTTCTAAGCGTAGCTTAAATGTGGCACAGCACCCAGTGAGGATCGAACATACTACGCGTTCGTAATTGATCTAGCAAAACAAGCTTGCTAACAATTACACCACGTCGAAGTATCCAATTCTTCCGTATGGGATTTCATGCTACACGTTTAAACAATCATCTTGCAAATGTTTTTCACTTGAAGACGTCAGGAGCTGGTTAATGTTTCTTTGATTCGGCCTTGTGTTAGACTTAACCGAACTCCCTACAGCTTACAAATTTTATGCAGAATTATTATCAGAAGGTTGGTTGGCAGCAGAAGGTAGGAATGTGTGGAAAACTGTAAGAATAGAAATATACATTTTTCTTAAAATATTCATTTCTTTTAATAAATTTCTAACAAGAATTCGTAGAAATTAATGTTCAATTAGAAAGTTCAGGGTAGCAAGAGTTGTAGAAAATGTTCGTAGTTGTAATTGTTGAAAGAGTATATGCGTATGTATGTATTCAGTAGGAATGTCTTTGGATGAAAAAAAGTAAAAAAAAAAAAAAAAATCAGCACGCAAGAAGGAAAGAGAAAGAACAAGGTGCGACCTGACCTTATCTCCGGATCGATTTAAAGTTACATTTTAGTTTTGTCTTTCTCGCTGCTCCCATCGGACTGACTGGTTGACGCTGATGGAGGTCATTTATATAGCTCTTTTGCATTTAGCACTGGATCGCTAAGACTTGCAAGTCGCTCTCATTGGTCAAAAATCATTTTAACATCTACTTGTGAAATCTGGTTTCGACTTTTTCTTTAAGCAGATGGTCAATCCTTTTTCTATTTGGAAAAACCAGGATTTCGCACGTCATTGTGAATTTTTGTAAAAGTGAAGAAAGTTGATTTTAATTCTTACATGTGAATTTATTCATGAAGACTTCTTTACTTGTTTAAATATTCTTTTTACTTTTGTGTGCGTCAGAAGTTATTTGTTTCTTTCTGCCCATGCCCTCCACTGAAAATTGTACATATGGGAGTTAAGTAGGACTACATAGAGCAGCTGAGGTATTATGGTGAACGTAGTAAGAATGGTAAGTAAAATGTGGTATTATGGTGTAAGGTTTATTGTAAGTGTGTCAGGGTCGACGAAAGTGAATAGCTAAGTTAAACTACGACAGATGATGACCAGCCTTCCCCATCCCCGTTTTAGGCCTTGTGCCACATTTGTACAATAAATAATGAAGTTCTTTGTTTCTCTTAATCTTTATATTCTATTTGTTTTTTTTATCTTCGATCTATCTATTCTGAAGAAAAATAACTTAACTTTTAGTCTTAAAACTTGCAGTGGTGACCTTTAAATTCTAATTAGTGACCAAACTAAATCACGACAGTACCATCATAAAATACTGTAATAATTTATGTTCGTGAACATTATGGATAAGTCTGAGGAAAAAATATTTCAAGCAAAACATTATACAACATACACATTTTTTTTTACCTTTTCTTAATTTTCTGCTCTCATGAAGCCCGGCATATAGTATCAGAAGAGGGACAGATGAGTCTTTATTTTCTATCTCCGTCTTGGAGGCGAAAAGAGACCAGTCTTCATATATCCTGCAGAGGTAACAAAAAAAAAAAAAAAAAGAAAACAGACCATGATTGGGCGGTTTTGTGTCCAATCCGTAACTTCCATACAAACAGGGTTCGAAAAAGCCTAAAACCCTACTGTAGTTATGTGTGTATTTTGACTCAAACTATATATATATATTATATACGAAATTTGACAAATAGAAAATGTTTCATTGGAAATAGTTTTGATTACGCGTTTCGCCATTCAAGGCTTCATCAGATCCAAAAACGAAAGAAAGAAATATGTGTACGTTTAAATAATGAATCTTTGGTACTTTTCTACTAAACTGTCGTTTGTCGTGATTAAGGAAAGGAAGAAAATAAGCAACTTTTAAAACAGCTGTTAAAATTTATTCTGTATCTTTTCTTTATAATACTTAGTTAATGATGAAAGTTGTTAATATATTTTCCCAGTTTTTTTTTTTTTTTTTGTATCAACTTAAAAACTAAATTATCTCATTTTCAGAATGGTTCGAAAGTAAGAGATTCATATAGTCATGTTTTTTTAAATAAATCGAAGGTAAATCCTCATACAATCTTTCAAAATAAGTTGTATGTGTGTACTACAATACCATTATAACACTTCTTCTTTACTTTACAGATTATTATGGCTTGTGTTGGTCCTTCTATGTATGGGATTAATGTCCTACCAGATCATCGACCGTATCATTTATTATTACACTTGGCCAGTCACGGTTAATGTTGAAGTTAACTATAACAAATCGCTCGTCTTCCCATCAGTAACCATCTGCAATCAGAATCAATTCAGGTAAGAATTAAATCATAGTTGAGTTTCCTAATGACTACGACACGTTTTTCTTTCTTCGGGCTCTATATTTTAGATATCGAAAATGAGTGGAGGTACTTAAGTTTTAAATTGAATTTTTAAAAATAAATCTTTTTCTTGACACTTTAATTTAAGCTTAATTGAAAACTAAATGATTAAATTTACTAGTTCCACTAAACAAAATACTCGGGTGAAACTTAAAACAGAAATTATATTCATTGGAATCTAAAATTTTTAGATTTTTTTAAATTTTCAGTTTTTCGGCCATTTTTTGAGTGATCGACACATTTGTAAGCAAAAGTTAATTCTCGGTTTTAAAAATCTTGCAAAAATAAAATATACATCCCCCACTCGTTATTTTGAAAAATTAGCAAATTTAAAGTTAAATTATTCTGATTTGAAACAAGTATTACTTGTGTATGGCATGAAATTTAAAATAAAATTATTTCTTAATCACAAAGGTCTGACTCGTTGATTTTTCAAGTAAGCAATGATAACGTAAATCAGGTCATACATCTGGAAGTATGGTGACCAACAATTGACATAACCCAATTTAACATTTCGTAAGAGGAACATTCCTTGAAATATGTGACCGTTTAACGATAAGTCTCTTATCAGTTTCCATAATAAAAGAAAATGTGCAGTTTAACAATTTCTAAATTTTTTTTAAACTTCTTGATTCTAAATGTTTTGTATTAAGCTTTTGAATTTTCGATTTTTGAATAGACTTTATTTAATAAATTAAAAACAGATACTATGTAACGAAGAAATTTTAATTAGCAAAGAAAACTTTATAAAAATCTATAATTCATCGAAATTTTTTTTTTTTGTCAGTAAATGATGTCCTTAAAATATTTATAAAATCAATTAAAAGTTTATCCAAATTTAAAATGGCGTAGTTTTAATGCATTTTTATTTTACTATTCGGAGCAGCTTTTTAGGAAAATAGTATCGTAAATAAAATAAAAATTGCATGATTAACATTCCCCAATGAGTCTTGCATAAAACTTCTAGAAATACATTGATTGGAGGGGGTAACATGTAAAAAAAAAATCCTGAAAGTCTCATTAAAATCAAACAGTTGAGTTTTTAATGTATCTTTCAACGCCAAAAAACGATTTGCGTAATTTTACGTTTTCCTTAGTAGTAACATTACGAAACATGGCGTGAATCGCCGACGGAAAACAAAAGATTTTAACTCAAATTTAGAACGCGTTAGAAAGGATAAAAAATTTTTATCTTTCCTCCTAATAATAATATTTTGATAATCACTTAAAACTGTTTTTTATTAAGTGATTTTAGCATGAATTTTTAACATCATGCTATGCTGTTTTTTCGGCGATTGCGTGGAGGTACCAACTTTATTTTGAATTATGATTGCCATGCAATCACTCGTCTGTTTCTCAAACACTTGTACTAGAAGTACTGCAGATTTCCGATATGAAGAAAACTAGTGTTTCACTGATTTGTGGACAACAAGCTATTTAGAAAAAAAAAGTTCAATAAAAAAATTTATTTATTTTTTATAAACATATGTCTTAAGCCGAAATCGTGAAATTTTATTTTGTTGTGAATCTTAATATTTTTCAGTGAGTGATTATCAACATCGTAAAAACCGAAAATGAATTATTAGCCAAAAATATTTCTTGTAACATAAGGAAAATCTTGTGTAATATATAATATATTGGTTAATTCTTTTTGCACACATTAAAACAAAACTTGACACGAAATGGAAATGGAAACAGAAATCGTTTTTATTCATATTCTGTAAAATAAAATGGTGTAAATGTTAGCTCAAAATATTTTTGATTACTAATTTTTATTAAGTCCGGTAGAGAAAAATTTTAATCTAAAAGTGGGTTTTTACATTGATAATGTTTAATAGTCTTCTGTAGAGGAGGGGAAAAAAACAACAAAATCAACGCTGTGGTGGGACCGTTTGAGGCGAAACGGAACTGCCGAAAAAGAGCGCGTTCTCTCGTCTGCCGAAAAAGAGCGCGTTCTCTCGTCTCACCAAGGAAAACTTCGTGAAATTGTTTGTGTTAGTAAATACCTCCCCTCATTTTCGATAACTGACTTTTAAAATTGAATTTTTAAAATAAGTTTTCTTGAAAGTTTTTAGTTCTAACTGAAAGCAAAATGATTAAATTTACTATTTCGAGTAAGCAACATACTCTGGTGTATTTCAAACAGAAATTATATTAATTAGAATATTTTTTTTTAATCATTTAATGTTTTTTCGGCCGTTTTTGAGCGATCGACACATTTGTAAACAAAAGTTAATTCTCAGTTTTGAAAAACTTGCAAAAATAAAATATACATCTATGAGACATTATCATTAGAAAATTGAATTAAAGTAATCTGACATACACAAGTATTACTTATTTATCGCATGAAATTTAGAATAAAACTTTCTCCACCACATTTGAAATGTATTAACAGAAGCGAAATAAGAAAAGTGTATGGCTTTCAAAAGTGACATAATTGTACAATTATTTTCCGGTAAGGAGAAGAAAGTCATGACATTTTAATGTACACACAGAAATTACCATACAAAAAAAAAAAATTAAAATGCACAAATAAAATTTCTATTTTAAAAAAATAAGAAGGCACGACAATTTGTATTAAACTTTTCAATTTTCGATTAGTAAATATAATCTTCAGTTAAGTTTATAAACTAACCAACAAACAAATCTTTGAATTATTTTAGAAACATTTTTGAAACTTTCTAAATTGTCATAATTTTTTAAAAAAATGAAAATAATTCCTTTAACATTTCATTATTAATCGAAAAAAAAAAAATTCTTCAGACTATACTATTCTTAATATATATTATTTATTAAAGCAATTAAAGGGTTCTCAAATTAAATATGATAGTTTTATTGCATTTTTTATTTTACGAATGGGAAAGATTTTCGGAAATAAAGGCAAAGTGTTTAAAAAAATAGATGGTTTACATTCCCCAATAAGTCCTGCGTTTAAATAATAATAAAACCAATTTTCCCAACAAAATTTGATTTGTTAAAATTTCATGAATTTAAGTGGAGGG
Source organism: Ascarosepion bandense (assembly GCA_037127315.1). NCBI lineage: Eukaryota > Metazoa > Mollusca > Cephalopoda > Sepiida > Sepiidae > Ascarosepion > Ascarosepion bandense. The sequence goes on along the minus strand of JBBBDQ010000238.1, from coordinate 3,840,351 downwards.
CAAGAAATATAATATATATATATATATTTTACCACGATTTTTTTTCATTCATTTGTGAATAAGTACCGAAAGTTTCATTAAAATCCGACAATTATTTCATTTGGAAATTCTTGCATAAATCAATGTGTTTGTCACCGTAAAAAGAAATGAGTCATGTAATGTTACGTTTTCCAATGTAAACTCTCGTAAGTATTTGGTTACCCGCTAACTAAAATCAAAACAAGATTTTTTTTTTTTTTTTTTTTTTTTTAAACCAAAATTTCGAACATATTAGAAGCGAATAATTTTAAAAAAATACTTTGGTCATTTTTAATAATGACAAACATTTTGATGGAAAAAAGTTCCTTTGTATTAACTTTGTATTAAGTTTGGGACCTTTTTTTTGTTCATACTATGCTGTTAGTGCAGCGATTTAGTGGAGGTACCTAGTAAAATTCCTATGTTGTCCAGGATTGTTGATTAGACTCAGAGATACAAGGTGGCTAAAGTTTTTTTCTCTTTTCGTGATTTTTCACACGGCTATTTATACGTGAACAAAAAGTTCATTCAACTTTCCAAATGAGTAATAAATTTTCAGTATAAATATCAATCAGTTACTTGCTGTACGTGATATACGCTTACGCAATCATGTCTTTCAAGACATGATGGAAGAGACAAAAGATTTTGCCGCAGTAAGTTGTTATTTCTTTCTGACGTAGACTGGTTTCCAAACAAGGCTACAGAGCCCAATCTGTCCTATTCAACTCGTAGCTGAAAGGAGAAGCGGGTGTTTGTGCATAAATACAAAAAAAAAGAAGACTCGACTGAAATTCGAACTTGGCTCTCCGATTTCTCATTCCGAGTCGATATCCATTACACCTCCATGCACATCCACTGTAACTGAAGAAATGTATTAAAAAACATCATGCTGGAGATATTTGGTTAAACGTTTCTCCCCGACCGTAGAGACTTTCAATTTAACAATCACATGAAAATATCACGCGAGAATAACTGACGTTACATCGTCCGTTTTCGTAAGATTTGACTGGATTGCTTACGCACACCTACAAGTCCAGGAGATTTGGATTTTCTTACTCTCCTACCTTGTCTTTTGCACTGAATTCATTGAATTTTCACCTTCCTCATGTACAATCAATTAATAAAGAAAGAAACATCATTACTCAGTCTGGCAATCGTCTTGCCAAGCCAAAATGATAGTGCGGTACGAGAGCGTGAAAAATGCCTAATTTACACTTATAAAGTATTTTAAAATCATTTGCATCAGATTATGTTAGTTGTTTTACGGGATAACTTTCACAAAACCAGACCTTATTTTTGCAAACAACTAATGACAGGATGTGCGTTGTGGTGCAGTGGATATCAGCTCAGAAAGAGAAATCAGGGAGCTGAGTTCGAATTCCAGTTGAATTCCTTGCATTCACTTACGCGCAAATACCCTTGGAAAAGATATTAATCCGTCTCTTCCCTCCAGTTGTCGGTTAAATAACAGGACAGATTAGGTTCTATAGCCTTGGCTGGCAACCAGTCTACCACAGCAAGTAATGGCAACCTACTGAGGGATAATTTTCTGCCCAGTCAGTCATGTCTCTGAGATATGATCGCCCAAGAGCGTGTATCACGTATGGCACTTAACTGACTGAATGGTAGGCAGTGAAAATTGGATGCTTTACAATAATGTAGAGGGGGAAAAAGATCGTAAAGCAAACGAAATAAACTACCACTACATTTATTTAAAGGTCGGTCTTTCTTCAAAGAATATGATGTGTAAATTGTGGGATTTACTCCTTCAGTAAGTATTTGCTAAAAAATGAGCATGTCTTGATAAAAAAAGTCCTAAACTTAATAACAAAGATTTTGACGATAAAAAACTATTAAGGGGAAAGTTATGCTTTTTGTTTTGTTTTTAAATAGCCTTCAACATTTTTGTTAAATGTTTTTTTTTCTTATGTCAGCGGGTGACCATAAAATTAGAATGGGGAATTTTTTTTAGCGTCTTCTTGCGATACAAATTGAAATTCTTGCAAAAATCAAGTGTCGGATTTTATTGAAAATTTCAGGGCTTATTTATAAAACAATTTTATCAGTTTGCGAATGTTTTTTTTTTTGTTTTTTTTTTTCATATTTTTTTTCTTTTTTGCATTTGTTAAGCCATATTTAATTTTTTTAAATTGAGAAAATCTTTTGTGACGCTTAATTATTAGTTCTTAGAGAATTTGAAGACCGTTTTTAAGGGTTTTTTGTTTGCTTGTTTAAAACAGGACCCCAGTTACAGACAATCTGCTTTTACAAGAAGTATTTTCATTTTTCAAATAATTTAATAAAAATGATTTATAAAGTTTCAAATATTTTTTTTAAAAAAATTGAATTAATTTGTACCTGTTAAGTAAAAACTATATTAATAGAAAAGCTTACAATTTATCACCCTCCCGACTCCAAGGTTTTAAAAAGAATATTGAATTTTGTGCGTGTATATCTATAAACGTGCCAGTGTTTGTAAATATTAACGTCAATGCACGACCTTATCACAAAATAATAGCGGTAACTATTATAAATTTAAAATGCATTGTTAGACTATAAACGTCAGTCAGTCAGGCACCATACGTGATACACGCTTGGGCGATCATGTCTCGAAAGATACATGACTGACTGGGCAGAAGATTATCCCGCAGTAGGTTGCAATTGCTTTCTGCGGTAGACTGGTTGCCAACCAAAGCTATAGAACCCAATCCGTCCTGTTATTTGACCCATAACTGGAGGGAAGAGACTGATTAATACCTTTCCCAAGGGTATTTGCGCGTATATGATTGCAACGAATTCAACTGGAATTCGAACTCGGCTCTCCGATTTCTCGTTCCGAGTCGATGTCCACTGGACCACAACGCACATAAAGTACCTAAAATTAATTAAAACATTACATGGAATATTTTCCCAAATTTAAAGATATGTAAAAGGCTCTTACGTCATATTCTAAGAATTTTTACACAGTTTGTATTTACAGCTGATATGGCCGGCTTTTAGTAATTCTAACAATTTAGGAAATAACTCATTCCAATCAGTTTAAATTCCGTTCGAAGTACAGGAAAGTATTTTGCTTGTTGAAAATATTAAATTTTATGTATTTGGTTGGAATTAAAACAAAGAAATCTTTAAGAAAGATTAATCATTTTTAAAATGCATTTTAAAGCTTGGGTATCACTTTTATTTGGAAATAGCTAATCTCGGACTAGTCCACTGAGATACCAGGAAATTTTTTTCCGGCGGGCCCCAAAGTAATAGCCTTTAGAAATAACCGAAAAAGTAAAAACTAAAAAAGAATATTGCGTAGATGCTGGGATGATTTAAATAAGGCTTCTTTGTGCTATAATTCTTTTATTTGATTGCTTTGACTGCGTTTTAGGATTAAGTGGGCACTTTTGACTGGATCCTATTTACAAATTTTCCCTGTAGAAACCCAGTCTGTGTGTGCGCGCGCTTCTGTCCCAAGCGGCCCGTGCATCTGCGAAACATATTTGAAGTCGGAGAGATTAGTTTAAGTTTTAAAGGCCAGAAAATTTGTGTATTAAGACTTGAGTAATTTACAGGTCTACGTATTTTGTTAGGCATTAACGATTTGTGTTTATTAGTGCCTCTTCTGGTAGTCATGAGTTATCTCCCTCTAACCCTGTGACTACCACAAGAGACACTACTACGCAAGGAAGAATGAAGATCATATACCCCAGTGATTGTAATAAAGAACTCGGTTCTAAATTTCTAGTACCGGAAGAAGGCAGAAGCATACAACGGCCGAAACGTCGTACAAATGGCAACAAAGATGAGGACAATAGTCCGAGTAATGTAATTACTACCTCATCTCATAAATATAGACATTATATATATATATATATATATATATATATATATAAACTTTTTTATGGATACTCCTAAATGATTTATATACACATTGTATGCCATCTATATTTCTGATATAAGACATAACTATTTACACCGTTCGGACTGTTGTCCTCATCTTTATTGTCATACTGACTATGTTTCGGTTGATGTACATTCAGATGATGTACGCTGAAATTTCGAATCAAACCCTTTATTTCGTCGACGATGTGTAGATTGTTCTAATTTCATGTGTCATGCCTTATATATATATATATATATTTATCTCAGCATCAGTTATTTCCATTTAGTAACTTTAAATTCCCTTTATTGTGGCTAGGGATGAACTCACAACTCTTTGGGTCAAGTGTTAATTGCCTTCATCTCTAATGTCACTGATCTAGCCGGCATCCAAACTTTGAATTTCTCAGTGATTCTTAAATAGATTGCCCTTCTCATTTCCTTAGAAATTCTAACGGACACACTTCTTGACTTGATCTGTTTCTTACATCCTTTCCGGACTCATGACGTGTTTTGCAACTCTGATCACCCGGTTGTGTCTATAGGTGTTTCTCTTCGCTCGTCTATTAGGCAAGGACTTCCTATTAACAAATTGTTACCAAATCACTGATTAGAACTCATACGAGGTTAAATTACAATCTTTGTTTTGTTTTCCCTGCCTGTTCAGCTGCTATAGCCCACCGGAATCACTTCTTCCGGCTATATCAGTGTAATAGCTCCGATCATACGAGAGGTCTCTTTGTCTCGTGGATTATACACCTACATACATTAACATACAAAGTCGCTATTTGCTGATAGAATAAGCGACCCTATGGACTCTAACAAGTTTTGTTCCAGAGATTACTGGCAGCTCTGTGAGAGTGTGTTGAATCAGATGAAATCGTCAATCTCTCCTCTGTTCAATCAATTTGAACTATTGTGGTCTGTTGCTAATAAAACAGAATGCTTTTCTCGGGAATTCTCTTCAGGACTATCTTTACACCCTTGAACAGAATATCTACTCGGTGGTTTGACCATAACTATCGATGGTTTCTGCTATCATAACTAAACTAGACTAGATCACCGAAAATACTTGTGGACTTAACCGTATTCCTTTAATTGTCCTAAAAAAATATAATCCAGAGCTGGCTTCTATTCTCTCCAAGCTCTACATCAAATGCCTTTGCTACTTCTTGCTTTCTAGCTTGTTGGAAATCTTAAGAACTATGGTGACACTACTGGTCCCTCGAATTATCGTCTGTTTTCCATTTTAGCTCGTTTTGGTCAAAGAACTTGAGGCTTATATCAACCCTGAATTGGTTAAGCAGCTCACTTCACACAATATTCTGTCACATTAAAAATATGACTTCGTTTCTCGAGGTCAATCGCCGATATGTCAAATTATTTTATCACTGAATTTGTCTTTAGATAATAACTACGAGGCCCAGGCTGTGACTTTTAGACCGGCAACTGGGTCCCACCCATTCACAGTCAGGTTAGCCAAACGCAGACGACAATTCTACTCCTGCAGCTTCCTCTCTCGCACTTCTCGCCTGTGGAACTCACTCCCGTATTCTTGCTTTCCTGACGGCTACGACCTCCAGAAATTTAAAAGCAAAGTTAATACTCACCTACTAACCACTGGACTCTAGCTCTCTCCCCTCCCCTGTATAATCTTCACGTTCTCTCCGCCCATGTATCTGTCATTGCACCTGCTTTCTCAGCTTTCTATTGTTCCTTTCTAACTAGCTTGTACTCCTCACTCTTTTCTAATTAATCTTTCTACATTTATGTAACCCCCTGCACATCAGTGGCGTTTCTGCCTTGCTCGGGGTGAAATGATTAAAAAAAAATATCTCGAAGGCGTTTGACAAGATTTGATATGCTGGCCTTCTCCACAAGCTCAAGAGCTATGATCGAATATTTAACTTTACCCGATTTGTTAAGAACAATTGGATTATGAAAGTCGTATTGAATGGGCACGCTTTTAGATCCTTTCAAAAATGATGCGTCGAGGTAGGGGTCTATCGGCGAACCTACGTTGTTTCTGGTCTTCATTAACGACTTTCCCTGATGTCATCGGTCTCCAACTAGGTATTTACTGATTGTAATTATTTACAAAAGTCCGATAGGTCCGACAAAATAAAACTGGCAGTTGCTCTCGAAAATGACCTTCAATCAGTTAGGACGAAAAATAGCTTATAAATTTTTAACTCTTTCAAAACGAAACTCTTAAAGGACCATTTTTGCCCTCCATCAGTATGACTAATGATAACCCCAGGAGAGAAGTTCTTTGCGCCTTCTTAGTCTGTTTTCTACTGATGTGACCTGGATTGATTATATTGAATCAATTATTCAATCTTGCTAAGAACATTCGTTTACTGTGATGTACCAGAAGATTTTTCTTGTTGCAATTTATTTTGCTCGTTTATAATTCTTCCATTCGTCCATGTATTCAATATTGATGCCATATTTGGTATGATGCTCCGGCTATATATCTCGAGATGTTCAACATAATTCAAAGAAAGGTGTGTAATATTATTGATCCTAAGCTGGTATCTTGATTTCTGTCACTTACGCACCACCATGAGTGGTTTCCTTCTGTAATTTCTATAAATATTTTCATATTTGTCTATACTTCTGAAATGAAGTATTCTAATTATTTACACTGTTCGAACTGTTCTCATATTTTTTTGTCGACCTTCTTTTTGTGATCGTAATTTCGAACTGAATCCTTTATTTCGTTCATCAGGGAAGATTGCCTCTTTCATGTCTCAGTGTTAATTGATAGTTATCTCTCTTTAAACCAAAGTTTTTGCCAGGAATTGAAGACTTTGGGTCAAACCAATGGATTCAACCAACGCTTTTATCTACTGGGGCATGTGTATGAATTTTGGGGACATATAAACCTAATTTTTCAGTAACCATTTTTTTTTTATTTAACAGTTCATATTAAAATTTTGTTATTGTTTTTCTTTAACACTTCGTATTATTGGTTCCCCAATTGAATATATCTAGAATAAATGGCAACAACGATGAGGACGACAGTCGGAACAGTGAAAATAAATATTTTCATGATAGCTGTTCGAATGAGCTCTCTTGTGACCTTGACCGCGTGAATTTCAGCATATGACTAGATTGGTTTCCATGTCGCACTGTTTACTGTTGAAATAGAATAGAACTTATGGTTATATATCTTGTTAATAGTTTTCTTTTCTCACGTGTGTAACTTTCTTCCGGTTTCTTGCTAACTACAATATTTAAATGCAACGTCAATCGCCATCTTCTGACTTCCTGAAACCAATTTTTATTGTATTTCCTCTTCACTAAAGTCTTTTTCGTTCTCTTTTACTCCTAGTATTACCTTTCTTGGGTGAACTGTTTTTTTTTGTTTGTTTGTTTTTTTTTTTAAGATATTTCCGCGAGTCCTATTTGTAATTATTTGTTGCAAACCTTCCTCCATAAAAGTAAGTTTTATTTTATTCTTGACAATGCAAATTCGGACATAAAAATTTAAAAAGATATTTCTCAGCCTAAACAAAAATTTCTTGCAAATAGTGCGTTGTTACGTTACTTAGTTTTAAATAAGCTGCAGAGTCAATAATTCTAATGTCGTAGAGGCCATTCGTAGCTTAAATAATCGTTAAGCCGGTAATTTTAAGAAGAATCCCAGAATGTATTTAATACATTATAAACGAAGTTTTTGTTGTTTTGTTTTTTTTTTGTTTAGCAATCACTAAATGTTTTCGCATAACTTTTCGTTTGTTTGGAGTTGGCCTTCATGCACTTAAATTATAGTATGTGTACAAAATCATGCAAAAAACCATCTTCTTGCAAAACATACAATGAAACGAAACAGACTGAAAGCTGGCAAACCAAGGGAAAATAAACATTTTGTTTTCATGGGCGAATTAGCCTTCAATGCTATTGGTTGATATTCATATCCAAGTAAATGTCGAAATTTATTACCCGCATCTTTGGTGATATACGTTATCAAAAATAAAAATGGCTACTGTCATATTTGGTTAATATAATAAAAGCTATTAGGTACCTCGGCAAAAAGAAAGTGATATCTCAGTTCAAATGGCATTCAAAATAAAATGTAATACATTAAATTTAATATTCCAATTAAAAAAAAAAAGAAGTAAAATACTTTGGTGTATTTCAAACCGATTTTAAATTGATTGGAATCTCTCTCTCCCTCTCAGTAAAATCTATAATTTCATTCATATTGACAGGTATGTTAACACAACATAATTCTCTTTGTTAAAAAAAACTTTCAAAAATAAAAGATACATTTTTAAAAACATTATTTGAAAAAAAAATCACTAATTTAAAGTTAAATCTGAATTGAAAAAATATAACTGAAATATCACAGGAAAACATTTATTTAAACATTGTTTTCCTGGCATGTTCGGTGATATATTGAGAGCTAGATGTTTGGATGATTTAATCGGAACAGAACGTCAAAAAATTACTTGACAAATACAATGTGAACGACTTTTTATATAAGTGGGAGATGCTTTTTTGAGAAAAAGTTACAATAAATTAAAAATATAGTTAATTTTTCTAACTACCTTTTTAATAATTTTGATTATGTATGTGTGTATTTACAAAAATACACACAGAAACTTAAATTGTTTAAAATATTGGAGTCGTTGAAATGTAGTGAAATCTTCCACTTATAAGTTAATACAGTTTTAATTTAATAACAGAATCACTTGACTGCTACAGAACTTTGAAAGAATAAATAATTATAAATCTAATTAAAATGATTTTAATAAGAATTAATTAATCGAAAAATCTTTTAGGCTTTTGTAATTACAAAAATGTTTTATCTTTATTGCTAGTTTTATTTTACTTTTCAGTAACTGAAGATTGGTGTAGAGGCTTCTTTGAGCCAAAAATGTTGATTTGAATTGAGGACTTGTCTTTATAACATTAAACGGCAGATAAAAAAATTTTAAGGAGTAAAAACAAAAGATTTCATCCATTTCTGAAATTTTAATTGAATCTGACTATGATATTTTGCAAATTTCAAATCATGTGTTTTTCACCACAAAACAAAAGCTCAAATTTTCCGTACAAATTTGAGATCCCGCGTTGAGGGGAAAAAAATCTAATATTCAAAAGAAAATTCTTAAGAATCAATAAAATCTGGTTTGTGTTATTAAGAGGAAAGCTCAAAGATTTTAATAATAAAATTAATTTTTTTATGGTATTTATTATTAGATTATCGACCAGACATTCGTTTTGAAGTCCTATCGTGGTGAAGTCTATTACGAGGAATAATGAAAATTCGGAGTACAGATTTTTTAAAAAATCTGTAGTTAGAAAAATCGTTTGTGTGTGTTGTGGTGATACCGACCTAACAAAAGCGAGAGACCGGATGTTGCCTCTCTCCCAACAAAATGGCAAATGAATAAAACTCGTCGTGCGCATCCGAGTTTGTACAGATGTTCAGGTTGAAAAATAAAATTAATCAAATATCAAATTTCCATTTCACGAGCCTACGCGAATTTTATTTACCAGCCAATGGGAAGCCCGGAATCAAATACAAGGATGGAATTCAAAACGAGCTGCGTTTTGATCCAAAAAGCAGATATAGAAAGCCGAGACAAAAAGCACAGTCAAACAGAAGAACGTTAGGATAGAGTTACCTGCCTCCCCTTGACTTAAGTCGAGCGGCTACTATACTGACCTCTTTCTTTCTTTCTTTCTCCCTGTATCAAAAGCACTTATTGACCTTAGAAGCGGCAACTTCAAAATGAACATCCCCTTACCTACAAGACGCTTCCACATTCTTAAGCCTTTTATCTCTTTCAGCATTATATTATTTTCCATGAACACTTTAACCTCCGTTGGACTTATATTCAAGTATTATTTTAATTGTAAAAACATTAATTGAAATGTGTATATATAAATGTTATTTTATACTCAAATTGCCTTTCTTGATTTTATGAAGTATAGTGGGCTATCTTCCACAAGGCCAAATTCTGTTTACCTGCACGGTATGCAATTACCCTTCATTCGAACGGAATCCTACTACAACTAGAAAAAGAATAAATCAGATAAGATACCCGCTATAGTGTATCCAAACAAGTTGTTAAACAAAGTCTGTCTGTTTTGTTATTTTTCAAATTCACTTACATAGAAAAATCAAAATTGTGAAATAAACAGTCGGAAGTTCAGGTTTTGTTTCGACCATTTGTCATTATCAAGACTGACTTTTTCAGTAGAATAGACGAGATTATATATTCGCTAAGATTCATATTAGCCCAAGCTAATATGTTGAACAATTAAACGGAGCTAGACCGCACAGAAATATGTGTATGTATTGTAAATATACGCAGATAGAGTATATCTCTAGAAGAGACTAAATGAATTTTATATATGTATTTGTGTGTGGAGGGAGGTATCAAAGTAACATAATTTGTCAAACAATGAACATTTTTTTAATCATTTCGCCCCAAGCAAGGCATTCCACTGCCACTATTGCGCACCAAGCAAGGCATTCCACTGCCACTATTGCGCAGGGGGTTACATAGGGGAAGGTGATGAGAAAGAGTGGTTAGATATAGGAAATGTCAGAAGGAGGGTGATAGACAGGTAAGGATATTGAAGATGAAGGTTGGGTAGATGGGAATAATGTTTGAGAGAATGGATGCGGGTTAGAGTGTGAGGTGTCTATTGACCTTACATTTAAACTCCTGGAGATTGTAGCTGTCGGGGAAGCAAGTATGTGGAAGGGAATTCCACAGGCTAGAAGTGCAAGAAAAGAAGCTGTTGGAGTAGAAATTGCGGTTACATTTTATCGGTTTCACTGTAAAAGGGTAGGACCTAGTTGCTAATCTAGTATCTCGTGCAAATTCGTACCTAGGGAGGCATCAGTGATCTAAGTTCATCGGAGCAGAAGCCGTGAAAGTATTTATAGAAGAGGCACAGGGAAGCCAGGTCACGCCGATGAGAGAGTGACTGCCTGGTGAAACGGAAACCATACTATTTGTCCGGGAGGAGCCTGTGGGCTGTGATATGCTGAACCATCTCGACGTTAATAATGGCTTCGAACACTTTGCCAAAGATCGGAAGAAGGCTGAGAGGGCGGTAATTTGCAGGGTTCTTCAGTGTTCTTAAATGTAAGAACTACAGAGGAAGACTACCAACAGACAGGAAAGCAGGAAGCAGATAGACAGAAGTTGTAGAGCTTAGAAAGGACAGAAGAGAGTTCAGGGGCATATTTCTTCAAACTATGATTGAGATTCCGTCCCCTCCACTCGCTTTGTGAGGGTCAAGTTTTGAGATTATGTTAGAAACCAGCGAGGGTGTAATGTGGACGTCATTCAGTTGAGCCTCAGTTTTAGGTGGAAAGTCGTGTGTTGAAACTTCAAACGGATCCCGTCTGGAATTGGTCGAGAATCTGCGAACAAAGCATTCAGGCTTGTCCGCTGAGGACCTCAAATTCATTGACTAGCGGGGTATTGAGGACTTACTCTTGTTAAGCACGCTTTTACAGAGTCGCCAGTAGTCTTTGGCGCCGAACTTACAGGATGCTATGTGTTGCTTCATTCTGACAGCAAACAACATCTTAGCTTCGTGAAATATCTTTTTACACTTATTACGAGCTGAGGCGAAAAGGCGCCAGTTTTGGTCCGACGCGTAGCTACGATAGAGCCGGAAGAAATGATTCTGGTGGGCAATGGCTGCCGAGCAAGCGGGCGAGAACCAGGGAGATGAATGAGATTTAAGCTGAAATTTCCTGGCAGGGATGAAAGCATCGATGCCAGCCTTAACCCAGGAGGAGACCTCGAAAGCAGTCTTCGACGGGAAGACTAAAAACGTTGTTCCAAGGGACGTCACAGAGGAAGTCTCGGAACGAATCCCAGTCTGCTCTTTGGTAGCCGTAGGATATTCTGCTGGCCTGGGTTTCATGAGTAGGGTGGGAGTGGAATGAGATGTTGACGGAAACTACGGCGTGGTCAGAGTTTCCGAGAGTGCAGAGGTGTCTGGTAGTGCAAGAGTGTGGAATGGAAGTGAAGCAGAGGTCTAGTAGTGAGTCCCTTCCGTTAGGGTTATTGGAGAAACGCGTGGGGAAGTCCACCACTTGCGTAAGAGATTGGGTGATTGAAAAATTCATGGTGTGGACACCAGCAGAGTCGGTGACAGTTCTCCAGCCACTTGGTGTGGTGGGCGTTAAAGTCACTAAACACAAAGATATGGGCAGATGGATGAGAAGAAATGGCCTTGTCGATATTGTCAGAGATGCTATCAAGTACCGAACAGTCAGAAGAGGAGGAGGAGCGGTAGAGAAAGAAGAGATAGCTAACCGAGCTTAGAAGTGAGAGACGGAAGCACATGAAAGAATGATCCAGGCATTCAAGAGATGTCACCCTAGCTAGGAGGAGGTGTTCGCTGACAAACACCAAGCCCATGCATATGGACATTGGAATCCTTCCTGAAGAGAGGAAGGTAACCAGGAATGTAAAACTCAGAAGAGGGGATAGAAGGGTCAAGGTTAGTTTCACATAGGGCTAAGATATCAGGTGAGTTAGTTTGAAGGAATGAGTCTACGCTGTAAAAGTGCGGATACCTCGTATGTTTGTGAAGGAGACTCAGACAAGTTTGGGCGTTTTCTGACTAGCTGGTTTAGTTTTGCTATTTTGTTTGCTAGTGATTTAGTTAAGGAGAGAGGTCTGGAGTAGAATCAGTCGGTCACTGTTTGCAGCATGTGAAGAATCTATCTTTATTTTTTCCTGACGTTTTTATCGACTCAAATATTAATCATTGCATTACCTCTCTTTGTGTGTGTATTTTATATATACAAAAAAATTCTAGCACTAACCCCGTCTTTTTAACGGCAAAAGTGAATGCGCTCATCGATTTGAAATTGCTGTTATATTTCATTAATAGAACCAAATTAATCTCTTCCAAAATAATGTTCTGCAAAGAACTAACATCAAACAAACTTATCAATAATTGTTTTCCAAATTATATAATTAAAGAGCCACATTTTATGGCAAGGTTAGTCTCGCTTGGAAAAGTATTGAACACAGTATTAAAAAAAAAAAAACAACCATTATCTTGCTCCATAACCATATGCTCTTCAACAAAAAACAAGCTGAAATAGTTACAAAAATGTAATCTATCACTACATAAAGCCCACAAAGTTATAAATTGAACCAAAGATGTTTATATTACAAAAAGTATTAAAAAAAAACTTACTAGTTATTAAAAAAATACGACAAATTCTCTCTCATACATATAAACTTTCTTTTTTGTTGTTTCTAAAAAGGAACTTGCTTTATTGGAATTTTATTTTGCTATTTTCATAGTGACAAAGAATGTAACCATAAGTGTATCTCGCTGTCATAATTCTAATTTTTTAACATTATACAGCAACATGAAAGAGAAACATAATTACATGAATATAAAATAACTCATTGTGAATAACACAATAACGTTCAATAAAAGACAAAGATTACAAAGTTCAGAAGCTATCCATATTAAGTAAAAGTAACAACAAAATCACTTATGATTCGAGGACAAACATTTCCCAAATTCACACTACGTCACAGTCAGTGGCGATTATACAGGGTGGGGGCAGAAGGGATTGGCCCCCGCACTTTGAAAAGCTTCAAAAATTTATGAAACTGATCAGTCTGATTTTGATAAGATTTGATCTTCAGCACTTGTCTCTTCGTTTGTTTGTTTGTTTGTTTTTTTCATTCGGCTTTTTAAGGACACATACAGAGTTTTGCAGACAAAAAAGAAATCACACTCCTGCTAGTATTGACGTCAGTATTAAGCTTTTGATTTTGTTTTGAAATTAACCTCTCTTGTGTTACAACAGCTTGATAGTGGAAAAGAGGGCACGAATAGATTAGAATTTCACTACTAGAAATAAAAAGTTATTCTGTTTAATTTCGTGAAGTAACATACTTATACTCACTCATTCCTAAGTTGTGCATACGCTAGAAGTGTAAGTATGAAAATGCTGTTTGAGTTTGCCTTCCCATCACACCCATTAGAAAAATATTGACCCCTAAATGGCACCCCCACTTTCAGAGTTCCACAATCGCCACTGATCACAATCATTGCAGTGATAACGAAAAGATCCAGTCACGTTTCATTTTTGCTAAAATAGATAAAAGTTCGGTTTCGCTAGATCATAAAGTTAAATTTTCACGAACTAATCAAGAATGAGATCTGTTTTCAACAAGGATATGACGTCATAGTCTGGCAGCGAGCTTATCTGGAACAAGAATTGTTTTCAACAGATTTGATGGCACAGCCTTGTGAACCAATCAGACGCTAAGCGGCAATATATTGTTTAGCAGCATAATTATATAAAGAAATACTTAACCGAATTTAGGTGGAATGGATGATTTTCTTTTATTTAAGTTATCGAAAATGACTGGAGGTACTAACTTTTAAAAATTCTTGAAACTTTAACCTTCAAATAAAATTAAAACCAAATGATTAAATTAACTATTTCCTGTAAGCAAAATACTGTGGTATATTTTAAACAAATTATATTGATTGGAATCTAAAATTGAGATTTGTAAAAAAAAAAAAATTTCGGCTATTTTTTAATTAATTCTCGGTTTTAAAAATCTTGCAAAAATAAAATATACATATGAGACATGTTATTTTTAGAAAATTAACAAATCTAAATTAATCTGATTTGCACAAAAATTATTTATAGCATGAAATTTAGACTAAAACTATTTCCTAATTACGGAGTGTTGATCTTTTTTACCTTTTCAGTATAATGGGATTACAGTTAGATGCAAGATAAGCTAAGTTTATAGCGACCAGAATAGACAAAATTGTCTGTTTTTCCTGTAAAAGGAAGAAACCATTACACACATTACAAAAAAAAAAAATTAAATTCACAAAAAATAATTATTTTCGAAATACAAATGCTCGACGATTTAAACTTTTCAATTAGTAAATATAGTCTTTACTTAATAACCTAACGCCAATAAATTTAATTATTTTGAAAGTATTTTGAAAATGTATAAATAATTAAATTATTATAATTAAAAAAAATGAAAACAATTCATTTTAAATTTCATTATTAATCGAAAAAAAATTATTTTTGTGAAAATAGTAATTTCTGTGTGTACATTAGTCATGTGTGTAACGGTTTCTTCCTCTTTTAGGGAAAAATTTGGACAATTTTGTCTATTGTGCTCACCATACACTTACATGCGAAATAAGCTGTCATCACATGTCAAATCATACGGAAAAGGTCAGAAAGATCAACACTCTGTAATTAAAAAATAATTTTATTCAAGATTTCATGCTATAAATAAGAAATACTTCTGTAAATCATATTAATTTAACTTTAAATTTGCCAATTTTTTCAAAAAGAAAAACGTGTTACAGATGTATATTTTATTTTTGCAAGATTTTTAAAACCGAGAATTAACTGGTTTGCAAATATGTCGATCGCTCAACAATGGCCGAAAAAATTTAGAAAATCTCAAAATTTTGGATTCCAATTAATATAATTTCTGTTTGAAATCATAACCAGAGTAATTTGCTTACTGGAAGTAGTAAATTTAATCATTTAGTTTTTCAAGAAAACTTATTTTTAAAAGTTAGTTATCGAAAATAAGCGGAGGTACCTAGATAAGATTCAGAATGTCATTTGTAAAGGGTGACAACGAAAAGTTCTCCCTTAGTTGTTAATGTTCTGACCTGTCAGGAGTCGATACATTTCATGAAACTAGCGAAAAATTTTGTCGAAGACAATGAAGAATTTTGATAGTGCTGTACCAAAAATCTGGGCTGTAATATTTGATAACAATTTGCTAGTTTCGATTATGTTGTTTGGTATGTGTTTTTGTTGGTCATTTGATGTTTCGAAATCTTTTTCTTTGTCTACATGTCTGTTATGATGACTATCCGCACTGAGAACACGTAAATGAAAAGTAATTTTTACCAGCCATTGACTTTTTTTTTTTTTTTAGATTATTGCAAGTTTGAAATCCCATTCTTCTGGTCGCCGGAAAATAATAAAATTTTTTTTTTTTTTATATATTAAAATGGTCTGTGAGAAAAGGATTATTTTTATTACCTAGAGCCAGACATGCATAAATAGTTAATAATGTAGTTGTTCGTAAGCAGTGTAAAAGGTACAGGCTTGTAATTTTTTTTTCAACATAGATTTGTTTTTTAGCTCCCAGAATGAAAGTTTATATATTTCAAGAGCTATTCATATTGAGTTAAAGAAAAGTATCAATGAACATCTGTGCCACTACTCGGCCGGTCGCTGTTGGTTTCGGTCGTAGATTGTCTCTGTCACAGTGATCTCCCTTGTCCCACGTTGTGTTAATTAATAACAAGGTAGTCACGTGAGTTCTCCGCTAGCTGTATCTCTGTCGAGCTAAACCAAACCGGGAAGCGTGCACACAATTGAGTAATAAAAGAAAGAAATATAGCACCAAGAAAAATAAGTGAACTGACGTCTGAAGTGTTGTAAAATAACGTCTTTATATACACAATAGTCTCTTGGATAATTCCCAATCCCTGCTTCTATCAAACTGGTAGCGAAACGGAAATTTCTTAAGTAAATCGAATTATTCTCCTAAGCAATAACGAGAAATCTGGCTGGCCGCAGCTTGCTGCTCCGAACTAGAGTTCTAATTTCGTTATAAGTCTAGTCAACTTGTTGCTTATTTTCCGGAATGTTACGGAAATTGCCGAAGTGCTGGGTTATTCTCTTCATTTGGCAATTTCAAGCTTTGTCTGCAAATTCTATTCTTGTCTGTCTTTAACTCTGGTTGGTTGATTGGCGATGGGCTTCTCTACGGTCGGCACCCAATGGCATGGCCATCATCTCTCTGTCTCTTTGCTTCTTCAGCTGGGAACTGTCTTTGGCAGGCGGCGATTTTCTAGGGTTGGCACCCAACTGTGTGGCAATTACCTTTTTGTCATTACGTCTCTAGACCGGGAACTCGAACTCTCTGCCACTTGAGCTGCAACTTAACTTTTTCTGCAAAATCACTTCTCGTCTGTCTTGAACTCAGGTTGACTGGCAGGCTTTGCGGTTGGCGCCCAACAACATGACGCCTGTCTTCGTCGTTACATCTCTGGGCCGAGAGCTGGAACTTTCTTCGAACCGCTGCTGGAACTCATCTGATTTTGGTCCCTCGGGACCTTGTATTTATGCCCATGCCATGGTATGGGGCCGAGGTTAACTGCTACTCGTTGCTGTCTTTGGTTTACTCAATGGGATTAGTCTTCCTTCCCATGACGTCAGTTGTTGGTTGTCTTCCCCTTTCGGCGCTTGTTTACAGAGCCAATGGAATTTATCTCAGTCTTATGACGTCATCTTCCCATACCCCTTTTCTGGGCTGGACTTAACTGGCGAGTCTCCCCTCAAAATTTTCTTTCTCACGAAACAATTTCGGTTTTTTTTTAACAATCGCTATTAACCTTTTTGAACTGGCTTCGCCTAAAACAAGTTAACAAGAGTCCATTGATATTGTCACCCAGATAAAATATTTTTTGCACCTGTGTTTTTAATATCCATTTCTGAGTCACCGATATTTTCAAGCGACGAGAAATGTTTTCGTTATCTGGTCTTACCCTGGTGTCAAGTGAAAATGTCTCTTCTGAGTTACTTCGACTCGGGACCAATACTAGCTTAATTATTTTCACAATTCACGCTAGCAGGACAATTGGGTACAATAATAAAAGTGAAATTTCTTTTTCGGCTTTTACAAATGCCCGGCGAAAAAAAATAACAATTGAATTTATCTCTTTCTTTTAGGTTTAGAATGACAATTGTTAGCTTTCATAGGTGGGCCGAAATCGATATCTATTGTTTATGGTACTTTGATATTAAACAAATCCATTTCTCTTTTTTTCCTCTTCATTCTCTCTCTTTCTCCGGTTTAAAATTACAACAGGGAAATACCATTTGTTATCTTTCGTTTTTCTTTTCTTTTCCTTCGCTCCTATTCGGAGAATAAAGAAAAATGTCTTTTAGTACGTTCTCCCCTGACTTATAATAGTAATTAGAAGATTTTCCAGTTATAGTTAATTAATAAAATTAATCGCCTCCGTTTTCCTTTGCTCATATTCGAAAAATAAAAAAAATTCTCTTGGTACGTTCTCTTCTGATCTATAATAGTAATTAGAAGATTTTCCAGTTATAGTTAATAAAATTAATTACCTTCGCTCCGCACCAAAATATTGTTATACATCACATGATTCTAGAATAGGCATTGTAAAGCGCTTTCTCAAAATCCACACGACGCCATAGTCGTATGGTGCTACATTTTTAACACTAACAAATTGACATCTCACTCACGTAACACCACAAATCTTCAAAAACTTGAAAAAAAACATTTTAAAGGTGCAAACTACTACAAGATCTTTAAATTTCATCTAATTTCTTTCTTTTTCTAGTAATTTGTTATTTATGCAATCCTGGTTGAATACTAAAGAACGTTAAAAGATTTCTTTTTTTTTTCTTTTTACTGTGGTTTGAACAATTTTTTTTTTTTTTGAAAGGATTTGAATATAAATCTTTCATAGTTCTCTGTAGAATGACCTTCAAAGTAATTCTGCACAGCTTGTGCCTGATGACGAGGTATGTCATTGTTGGAAGACATGGGCAAATATTCAGGAAACAGGATATGATACGGGGATGTTATGAGCCCGGTCTTGTCAAGCACTCTTTTTGCATTATGTTCCTTTACCGAGATTTAAGTGCTCATAGACTAATGAACACTTTACGGCACACTGATGAATTTATTCTGGTGTTTTGAGGAGGAATTTATTATCTCCATTATTTTTCAGGTAATTCTATTCTCTGCCGTGTGAGTATTTCCTAATCGTTAATTTTTAGCTGGTGAGAACACAGAATTCGCCAGTTACGCTCATATCTGGTTAGCCTAGGATATATAAAAAATAACTTTCCCACAGAAAATTTAAATCATGGTCGGTCATGTGTACGTCAGATAAAAAGTGTGTGCGCAATTTATTCCACATTTTTCTTAATTATTGACTACGTGAAGGATCATTTGTGTTTCTGTCTAGTAGGGTGCATCAAATGATGGGTGCTACCTTTCATTATACATAATCCTATATCTATAGCACGAATTGGAGTTTCATGGCCTATGCAGTCATCAGGTGCATATTATAAAGTGAAAATTTTAGATTTTAATTTTAGTTTCTCGAGTTGTTTAAGGTAATTATAAATTTTAAGTGTCATTTTTTTAAATGTATATTTTAATTTGATTTAGACTGAAAATTAAACATAAAATTAGAAACATTCCTAGATTTAAATTATTTGGTTCTCTCGCACACTCATATATATATATATATATATATATATATATATATATAGCCCTATTTCGCTGTATCACAGCTCATCAGTACGGCTAGAAATCCGATTGCTTCCAGCCGGGATTGAAACCCGGCCGATCAGTTGAAGATTCTACCTTTTAAGCTATCTGCGGAGAAAGGCAAATTTTAGCGTGCTATATACACACTGTAAACAAACGCCAGTAGCCAAAGTGTTCAATTAATTCATTGCTGAAGAACAATACGTAAATAGCGATGAGTAGCTACTGTTTTTAAAAATAAACCATTTCCCCTGAGTGCTCAATCGACGGACAAGAGCATTATATATATATATTCATAAATTATAACATGGATATGTTACAATATCACTATTGAGCACTTTTTAAAAAATAGTGTTTCTTTGGACAAGTAATATTATATATATAAACTTATTTATAAATGGAACTTTGTCTGTGTGTGTATCCGTTGCCTATAGACTCCGAAACGGCTGAACCGATTTTTTGAAAATTTACAGTTGTACTATAAGCGTCTGCGAGTGTTCTTAGCTAGGTTTTGTGTCGAGGTACCCCCCCGATAAATATCGATAATCGAAAAAATCGGGTTATAGAAGGAGTGGCCCGATTTTAATCAAATTTGATACGCTCATCGGCAAAGACATAAGAAACGATATTCAGAAGTTTCAAGGTTGTAGGTCTTACAATTGTATAGAAAATTTGATATCGATAGCAGGAAATCAAAATTTGACTTACATCCATTTTTTTTTTTTTCTTTCAGTCTACGGTTTCGTTTTAACTGGAAACAACTATTGTTTTGTAGTCTTTCGTGCCAACGTCGAAAGAGTCTGAGCTCCAGAACCAGGGATTAGTTTTAAAGCTTTCATTACACCCGAGCAACGCCGGGCTATATATATATATATATATATATATATATATATATATTATATACACCCACAGAGTCGACGAAAAAATGTATACACACCCAGAGAAAGGAAAAACTTGTCTTTCCTACAACAAAGGTAACTTTATTAACCCCGTGATGTCAGAATAAGTTTAGTATTACAGTTTTTACCTTTCCTGGAGGTGTGTATACATTTGTTTTGGCGGACTTTGTGCGTGTGAAGCAGAATCACCTGTTTAAACGCCACTAACTTATTTCACCCCCCACCAATACAATTGCAAGTATTTAAAAGGGAAATTGCAGTAACCATCAAATAATAATGCCAAAACTACAAGATAAAAAAATTATCCATTGTACATGCAAACTTAAATTTTGAACAGTTCACTAAAAAAATTAGAACCTGGCTTAAAAAGTAAGACACTCACTACAACTTCAGTTATGCATAATGGATATTCATTTCTTTTTAATAATTAAATAAATGTACATTAATTATACTTGTTCGTTGTCTAATTAGAGCCAATTTGCCTTTAATTCATCGATGTTGTTTACTGATCATTACTATATCTAATTGCTTCTGATTATTAGATATCTAAACTTAATTCAGATGCCGTTACATAAACACTAAATCATATTTACAGTTATGTGTAACCTTATTAAAGTAAAGGCCTTTATCTTTAGTTTGAGATCTCGTTTTCTAACGACAGCCAGACTGATTGCTACAACAGGTTAAGATTTAGGCTTTGGGTAAATTGTATAGCGAGAAAAAAAATCGAGATAAAGATAAACTATAACATTAACGTCAGGCATTTTCGTTTTAAAAATACTCTGAACAACCGAACATTTGTTTTTCTTATAGAAAATTCACTAGGAGATTAGGTAGACACGTGTGCAGTGGGTATTTTGAATATTTGACATTTAAAAATGACTAGATTAACAGAGGATGTGCGGCGTTGTGGTGCAGTGGATATCGACTTGGAACGACAAGTCGAGGTGCCGAGTTTGAATTCTTTGTATTCATTTTCGCACTAATACCATTGGGAAAGGCATTAATCCGTCTCTTCTCTCCAGTTATTAGTTAAATAATAGGACAGACTGGGTTCTATAGCTTTGGTTGGCAAACAATCTACCGCAGAAAGCAATGGCAACCTACTGTCAGAATCTTTTACCCAATCAGTCATGTCTCTTTCGAGACATGATCGCCCAAGGCGTGTATTACAAGTTATCTTATATCCAGGTTTGGTCTATTTTATATACATTACCACAGGCTCTAATTTTGGACCATAGAAAATATCTCTTATACCCGGGTCTCATATCAGGGTTATACTGTAACTTTATACGATACTAAGTTGGTTAACTTTACAAATTTGGAGGATATTTTTTGTTCATATTGTTAGCTATTGTCAGAAGATGGTTCGGGACTCATTGACGTCACGTTTTTTTCCCCCCCTCAAATAACAATCAGAGACATTATGAATGTACAGAGTGGTGCACTGAATAATGGCTGAGAATGAGATATCAAAGAGTCGATTCGGATTTCATTCTCGTTCGTTTCGTTCCATTCACTTACACGGAAATACTTCTTCGGAAATTATGAATTAATTTCTTCTCCTCGCAACTATGAAATAAATATCAATCTAGATTGGACCTCTCTAGCCATGGTTCGTAACTTGTCTAGGATCAGGACAACTATGATATCTAAATTCGCATGATTGTCCTTGGTCCCGACACTCAACAACGGAAATCGAAAAAAGCAAGGCACGTAGGGATCAAGTAGAAAAGTTACAAGGGAAATTTATGATTTAAAAGAGACTGAGAAGTTTATAATTTGGATGCCAGCGTGGCCATTGTATTTGGTAGCTTCACTAACGTCAAAGATATTTGCAGTTGACTGTATCTATATTATCGGAGTAAGCAGAAGTCATGAGAAGAAAGAAAAACGATAAAAAAAAGACGAGAAACTGACTGAGTTTACTAGTGAAAATCGGAAGAACATGTAATAACGATCCGGAAACTCAGGAGACAATTCTCTTGCCAGTGAGAAATGCTCGCAAGCATAGGCACTAAGACTCTGTATGTCAACACTAGAGTTTTCGAAAAAAAGAAAGATAACAAGGAATAGAGAATTCACTTGAAGAGATTGTAGTCTTCAATTTAGTTCTTTTGGAAATATATGAAACTAATTTTACATTAGTCATGTTTTTTTAAAGGTCAGTCAGTTAAGTACCATACGTGAAACACGCTTGGGCGATCATGTCTCAAAGGAGGCATGACTGACTGGGTAGAAGATTATCCCGCGGTAGGTTGCCATTGCTTTCTGCGGTAGATTGGTTGCCAGCCAAGGCTATAGAACACAATCTGTCCTGTTATTTAACCCATAACTGGAAGGAAGAGACGGATTAATACCTTTACCAAGGGCATTTGCGCGTAAGTGAATGCAATGAATTCAACTGGAATTTGAACTCGGCTCCCCCGATTTCTCGTTCCGAGCCGATATCCACTGCACCACAACGCACACCCATTTTTAAAGGTAGGGGGGGAAAATACCAAGAATAGCTGTTGATTGTCAAAGGCAACTTGAGATAGTTGGAAATTGGCCCAAACTGCAGCATAATGTGATCATCGGGTTGCTTACTGGAAGTGCTTGTAAGGATAGCTAACGGTGTGCGACATGGCACTGCAAAAGCCCCAACATTATGCATCGTTGAACATTTGAACTTATTTTCTACAGAAAATTAAAATAATTATAAATATGAACGCAGTGCATTATTTAAAGAAACAAGAGAAACAGGCATTTCTTCCCCATTTAATTGCAGTATGCTTATTATCGCTTCCACTATCTTCTTTCTTTTTCTCACTGAAACCAAACAAGTCTCTGATATGCATTTTCTATCTTTCATCGTGACCAAAACAAGAGTCCATTATTTATTAGCTATAAAGCGAGCCAACTAAGGAAAAAAAGCAAATTATAATATACTGCTTATACACAGGCCCACAAGTTTTTATTTCTGGAACCGAATCAGTAACAGGCGTTCGCTTTGGAAAGGAAGCTTTTTAAATGTTAAAAAAAAAAACCCTGTCTAGAAATAACTGTAGTAATTATAAAAGTGAAAAATAAAACCTACCCTTCTCCATTTGTAGTTTGGCGCTGATTGCAAATTTTGATACAGGAACCTGACAAAGACGCTCTGTTGGTTAATTACTGTATTTTTGTTTCTTTTCAGCTGAACAACCGAGCTCTAAACTCCGAGCCGTTATTAGATAATCAAAGATAATCACATAAATGATCAACGAGGCGGGAATGGCGTCGCTCGACATTTTCATCTCGCTCAGAAAAATAACTTCATTATCGCACAAAGCCGCGACTAATATAAAAATGTCAATGCCTCAAGTAAATAAAAAAAAAAAAAAAGCGGAAAATAATTCATGTAACATTATCAGACGTTTAAGCATGTTTTTTTTGTTGTTTTTTTACGAATATTAGTGTTTGGATAGGGGAACGACTTTTGTTCAGATCTATTAACCAACATTGTAAGAATGGCTAACGAAAGCAAATTCTGTGATTAAATACAAATTTATGACTTGTTCAATTAATGAAGATATATGATAAATTATAGCTGCAATCAATATGCATAAAAAAAGTGCTCAATATCCGGCATAGAGCGTGTTTAAATAGAAGAGTGTATACTGAAGTCAACGAGTGGCGACAGTCTGTTTCATGCAATCTACATGGACTGAAAATTACATTTAAGCATGCAACAGACAAACGTCACAGTTAACCACTCTTTATATAAAGTGTGTGTATCGGTTACTGGCAGGAAAAATAGACTCAGCGACCCTAGTTCAAATTCCTGTCAAGCTTGTTCCGTTCACTTCGTGTTAATGCCCTTAGAAAAGGCATGACTCCATATTGCTCCAGATATAGGTTAAATAGCAGAGCAGACTAGGCTCTTTTGCCTTGAGTAGTAATCAGTATTAGCGAAAGAAAACTGAATTGAAATGCAAGCGGAATTGTTTGGAGACTTCGTCACCCACTGTCAGATATCAGTTCTTCCAAAAAGTGTGTCTAGTTCAATACAAGCCTTCACCACTATAATCATAGCGTCAGGGAGAGTTATTGTAGCTGGTCAGTTAAGAACCGAACTGTTGGGCCTTCATATGTCTAAATCAACAGGAGTGTTTCAAATATTATATCTAATAGTATAACCCGGATATAAGAGATCCGGATATAAGAGACCCTGATATCGGAGAGATTTTCTCTGGTCCCAAATTAGAACCTGTGGTAATGTATATAAAATAGACCAAACTCGGATATAAGATAACTTGTATCTGGTCCCGGCAACTCTCATATATCAGGGTTACACTCAGCAGATGAAGAAAAGTTCAAAAGACTTGACTGAAGCATCGCTAAGTTTCAAATGGACACTATTCGTCAGGTTCAGATAAATCTATTAAATTCAATAACAAATACAGTATAACCCGATATGAGACCCTGATATAAGATAAACCCGGATATAAGAAAATTTCTCTGGTCCCAAATTAGAGCCTGTGGTAATGTATATAAAATATACCAAACCTGGATATAAGAGAAACTCAGATATAAGAGAACTCATATCCGGGTTACACTGTATATTTCAGTCAGTT
Organism: Ascarosepion bandense; assembly: GCA_037127315.1. Taxonomy (NCBI): domain Eukaryota; kingdom Metazoa; phylum Mollusca; class Cephalopoda; order Sepiida; family Sepiidae; genus Ascarosepion; species Ascarosepion bandense. The sequence continues at coordinate 3,815,625 of JBBBDQ010000238.1, read as the reverse complement.
AAGTGTCATACACGCCTGACAAGGCAAAAGATATCCCGCAGTAGGTTGCCATTACTTTCTATGGTAGACTGGTTACCAACCAAGGCTATAGAACCCAATCTGCCCTGCTATTTAACTCATAGCTGGAGGGAACAGACGGATTAATATCTTTCCTAAAGGTATTTGTGCGTAAGTGAGTCCAACGAATTCAACTGGAATTCGAACTAGGTTCTAATTTCTCGTTCCGAGCCGATATTCTGTGTACCACAAAGCATATTCAATCTATATATTTATGCTCCGTAAAAACCTGAATCGTTGATTCCAAACAAGTTGTTTCAGTTTTTTTATAGGCTGCGAGTGTTCAACATCAGAATTTACAGAAGCAGTGCGATCTTTGGACGAAGTTTTAAGCCAAGATCTGAAGATTACACGGAAGCGTGAAAATGACAGTTACCATACAGTTGATTTTGATACCCCCACCATATATATATATATATATATATATATATATATATATATATATCCAAACAAATAAGAACGAAGAAAATAATTGCAACATTCAAAACATTAATTTCAAACAGTGCAATGAATATTTATTATAACGTTAGAACATGTGCAAACTACAAACTAATTTGGTTATTTACGCGTCTCTCCCACTGGAGCGAGATGTGACACAAGGTCACTTTTTATCGTGGGGACCTTGAGCGTACACTCAGGTCACTGGTCAAATATTATCAAGCCCCCGCTTACGAGGTAACTGAATACCAAAACTGGTCTTAACTGGTCATTACTTGTCAAAGCTGGTCATTGCTTCCACCCAGCCGGCGGGCGGGCAGAAAGTGAGTATCTGAGAACAGATACTACACTTTGAATCTGGCCGACTAGCCGAGCAGCTTACTACAAACTAGTTTGTAGTTTGCTAATGTTCTAACGTAATAATTTATATAGATATATATATATATATATATATATATATATATACACACACACAATTTATCACTTAGCTAATTGTTGCTATATTCAGCACTTGAGTTTCGTAGATTAACCTTTTTGTAAATCAGTCCATTCTTCGGGTTTCAGCAAGTGAATAGCGTTTTTCTGATTGTTCGTTATCTGTCTATGCGTTAGTTGGATGCTCTTAGTATTGACGTTCAACTGATTTTTTTTTTCACTTTGTACAAATGTGCATGTGCGTATATGATAAGTGTCGTGTTTGTTATATAACTAATTTGCACGCCTTTACTATCATCACAAAGGTTCGGTTGTTCTAGCTTCCGACCTTCTTCAGGCATCTTGATTACGATAAACTACATCCGGTAACAAGGAGGTTTTGGGAAGCGTGGTACCACATCCTAATTACCATTGTTCCCACGTTCACTCTGACCCGGGGTGGTAGCACCAGTTAGGTTCGAAATTATAAAGAAATAGTTAACCCCCAAACTGGGGTCAAAACACTATGAACGTATAAAAATATATTTTATATTTCCATAGTAAAAACAAAAAAAAGCCAGCAATACATTTTTGGAAAAGAAATTACTAATGCTCTCAAGAAAAATAAATTTCGGTATTAAATGACCAATAAGGTGTAGATATGCCGCTAAGCAAAAAATCGTGTCACTCGATCCAGGTAAGCTTTAGATTAAAATGAAAACAAAACAGAAAATTGAAAATCTGAAACATAAGGAATTATTGTTCCACTTCCAAAGTTTCTGATAAAGCTAAATAACGAAACGTTAAATTTATATTTTTCAATTTGTTCCTTATTTAATCATATATGCGAGATAGAAGCGCACTTTTGCTAAATCTAGTGTATGAGAAAAAGACTGTTGCGTCAATCTTCCAAGAGAACAGTAACTGTTTTGAAAATCTTCATTTGTTTTGTTTTTTTTCCGAGTTGTGTCTCGACTGTTAGAACCAGCTGGTAATAATTAACTACTTCAACCAAAAACAAACAAAAAGCTTTTAATGCATAGTGAAAAAATGACAAAATGATTTTTTTAAAAAATGTGTTTTATTGAGAATGGTAACAATTAAAAACCCATAAAATAAAAGGTATCGTATTTCTTTGGGGGTAGAAAAGATGTTTATCGTCAATGACTGGTTCAACAGTATTATAGTTATATTTGTTTTTATTCTTACTTTATTTTTTATTAAACACTAATCAAAATAAGGATTTCCTCCTTTCAGAATATCAAAGGCATCACAGAAAGGACAGTACAAATTACTGGATAGTCTTTACACGCGGACAGGTCCGGTCAATTCTACCTTCCTACGGAAATACCAAGCCAACAATTTAACCTTCTACAAGCTTTTCACGTCAGTGTCCCATCAAAAAGAGGATTTGATCGTTTCGTAAGTACTGCCATTTGATCTCTAATATTTCGCATGCGCACTTTTGCTTACGTTTCATCCTCTCTGACCACTGACATGGCAGGCTAATTAAATAGCTACAATCTTCTATTCAAACCAGTGGGCATGCTAATCTCATTTCAGAACATTTCTTCCTGTCTCCAGGACTCAACATACAGTGTAACACTATCTTTAGTTCCATTATATAAAGTTAAAAAAAAACAAAAAAAAAACGGAACAATGTTTCACCTTCGTGCCTACAAAAAAAAAATGTTATAACGAAAGGGCTGTTATTCCCTTGACACCGTTATTTATGTGTACATTTTCGACTCCCTTGACAATATTTATTTGTTTAAAAAATATAAGCGATGGTTAGAATTTTAATAAAACTTAAGCATATGAAAATAGATTTATACATTTTCTATTTTTTCCTGAGAATTGACAGCAATGTAATTAAACACTATTTTTATACAATCTAATTAAATAAGTCAGTCAGTCAGTTAAGTGCCATACGTGAAACACGCTTGGGCGATCATGTCTCGAAAGAGACATGACTGACTGGGCATAAGATTATCCCGCAGTAGGTTGCCATTGCTTTCTGCGGTAGATTGGTTGCCAGCCAAGGCTATAGAACCCAATCTGTCCTGTTATTTAACCAATAACTGGAAGGAATAGACGGATTAATACCTTTACCAAGGGTATTTGCGCGTAAGTGAATGCAATGAATTCAACTGGAATTTGAACTCGGTTCCCCCCGATTTCTTGTTCCGAGCCGATATCCACTGCACCACAACATTCATAAAATGGTTAATAGTGCATTCTATGTGGCTTACATATTTGGACAATTTTGTAATTTTTTAATAATGTCTTTTATAAAGAAATATTTTTTAAAAAAAAAGGGTAAATAAATATCGCATTGTACTTTGTTGTTCTTTTTATAATCTTGTAACTAAACTTTGCCGAGTGAGTTAAAACTGTAGACGGGAATAACCGTCTTTTTGACAGGTTTTTTTTTTTAGCGGACACAAAGGCTTAATATTGCGGAAAACTGATTTCAAAACGAGATCATTTTTAATGAGTGATTTATTTTTACATTTAATAGTTATCTGTGTAATTAAACTTTACTTCATATAGCGTAGGCCAGAACTTTTATTTATTCCACTTGCAGATGTTCGTGGGGAAGAGAACAATGTGGACCGGAAAATTTCACAATGGTTATCACCGATCATGGCGTTTGTTACACATTCAGCCAAGAAACTAACGGAAATTTGAGAAAGGCAGCTACAACAGGTACGTCGAAAATCATGTCAATAAATCAGTAAAAATAAATCACAGCCGATAACTTTAAAATGACCTTTGAATGTTTAATATTGTGTTTTCACAGAGATGTTTGGATTGAAAAACGTTCCGATATTGTCAATGGAATGACTTCTCTGAAGTTATAAGCTTTCGTTTTATTTATTTTTTCTTCTTTTTCATGAACTTTAAAGAATATACCAGGTGTTAGACAATGAGAACCTGAGATAATCTACAAAAGCTATGTGGCTCTTGTAATATTATCACAGGTGCAAAGCTAAACTAACTTGTTTATCAAGACAAAAAACTAACAACGTTTAAATGCGCATGCGTACGTATTTTATCAAACTTATGCAGCTAGAATTTCAGTCCGTTGGGAATCCCAGATTTGTGATCTGCTGTAATATTCGTAACAATTTGGATGCGATGAAATCATCAACTTTTTTAAAATCAAATTTACTCTAAGCAAGACAATAAAGCCACAAATATACAAGAAATTACTGGGTGTGGAAGAATTCGAAAAAAAAAAAAAACACATTAAGGAACGAAAACATAAAAGTAGTCAGGAAGAAAGTAGATAACAACTGATATTGCATTTAAATTTTTGAAGATTAAAGTTGGCTAGAAAGCATAAAACCGCAAGGGAGTTCCACAAGCAAGAAGTACAAGAAAATAAACTGTTAGCATCTAATTTATGGTTGCATCTCGCCAACTCGACCGTAAATTGATGAAATTTTGTCAGGGAGTCATTTACGTGCCATACATAATACACGCTTGGAAAATCATGTCTCGAAAAAGACCTGGCTGACAGGACAGATATTCCCGCAGTAGGTTGCCATTGCTTTCTGCGGTAGATTGGGTTCTATAGCCTTGGCTGGCAACCAATCTGTTTTATTATTTAACCCATGACTGGAAGGAAGAGACGGATTAATACCTTTCTCAAGGGTATTTGCGCGTAAGTGAATACAATGAATTCAACTGGAATTCAAACTCGGTTCTCCGATGCGCTTAAATTCAAACAATTTAGGTACCATAGCGCAGAGTTCTCCCGAACAATCACCGTGAAAGTATTTGTAGAAATGGTAAAGGCAGGCAACTTAATAGCAAAATCACCTGACCATATTAGACAGTAATATTCTAAGCATGATAGCTATCTAAAATAAAAAGTCTAGTACGACACAGTAAACATGTTTTGTTTTTGTAGCTGACCTAGAAATGGATTCAGTATAGTCTTTTCACTCTCTTGGGGATTAGCATCAGCCATGCTGCTGATGGAAAACAGAAAAGGGTCTCTTAGATGATTATAAAGAGTTTAATTTTGGAGGCGTTAAAATTAACTGGAGCAAAGGATGGCTTATTAACAAAAGAATGAAGGTTGCTTTTAACATCAGCCGCTACTTTGACCTTATCGAACTGATCAAATTTACAATCATTTACTTCTGAAGAAGACACTTATGCCTTACTGTCGAAAACTTGCGAGATGCCCAAAACTACAGCCTGCTCTTCGGGACTCTTTCCACGATTATCGTCATGAGCAGTCAACCTGAAGAAACGAAAATCATATTGCTTGTCAGAAAAGAAAGGTCCTGCGATGTGAGATACTTAACGGGCGAAACATTCAGCTTTATCAGCAGATGTTAACACCTCAAATTGATTGAAAAGAAGAGGAATAGAAAAGCTCGCCTTGTATTCGTTTGTGCATTCTCTTTTTCTGATACGTGTGTCTCTTTGTTTTCATTGCATATTTTTAGGTTAAACACTCAACTTAAGCAACAACACATACAAACCATACAGAAAAGAAAACAACAACCCCATATAAACTACCGACCATAATTATTAGGTCACCCTAGTTTTTTTTTAAAGAAGTGATGTATTTCATACTATGTTTAGTATTTATTGCCATGTGGATAATTCTAAATAAAAATAGAATGTTTTTTTGTTATTACTTTGCAAATTTTTACAATGCCAGAAAGCAAATATGAACTCGTCCGAATCACCCTCAATTTTCTTCTTTCTTTCATTGATGAAACTGCAATAAAGGTAATTTTTAAATATTTATAAATTCATTTGATGCACATGTTATTGTGCAGTATTAGCAAAAGAACCATTCTAATGCATCATTTTTTTAAAACACTGGGGTGGCCTAATAATTATGGCCGGTTGTGTATATCGACAAAAATTCCAATCACCCCCCTTCCCAAATGTATTCAGACATACCCATAAACACAAGGCTATCTACGAACTCAAATAACATAATAAATATTCGATGAAAACAAAAAAACACGAGTCAGCACTAAGAAATAGCTTGTGTGTTCAAGTTTATTTGCGTATCCGCTAAGAGAAACATAATCTGGTTTAATCCACACTACAACGACAATATAAAACAAAAATAAGAAACATTATTCAAGATATTAGAAAACACTTCTTCAAGCACAACAATCAAACATCAGTTGCAAAAACAGTCAAAATGAGTTACAGCTGCATGGAAAATATGGAAAAATATACCAAAACACAAGAAAATACTTAATAAAACCAATAACAATACGAACAAAGGCAACTGCCGAAATAAAGACAGCTGTCCACTTAATAATAAACAATATACCGTGACAGATAACACCGATACAGACGAAAATAGGAGCAAGAGAAACGTCGTTTAAAGAAAGATTCAATAATCACAAAACCTCATTCAATACAGAAGACTACAAACAACACAACGCTATCAAAATATATATGGAACAAGAAAGAAAACAATATTAGCACCAAAATTAAATGAGAAATAGTAAAAAGAGCACCACCACACAGCAGTAATAGCAAAAGCAATAATTAGCTTTACAAATCAAAGTAAAATACTAAACAAAAGAAACGAGATAATGGGGAAAATGTAGACATTCGAATAAATACCTACTGCGCTACACAAACAACAATAACAAAAAAACAATATAAATACAAAATGAAATAGAAATACAAATACTCGATCACGATAATTAACCGAAAATAACAAAAACAAGGCATATAAATATGAAAAATAAAAACATACACGAACACTCAATTACGACAAAAAAGAACACTACAACCACCAAACGAAAAATATTTTTAAAAAGCACACAAATCCAACAAACACAAATATAAACACAAAAACGCCTAGTCATAACCCTGAAAAAAAAACTGTAACGCGGCAAAACACACCAACACATTAAAAAAGGACAAGCCAATAAAAGAGCCCAGTTCAATATACCCATTCACACGTACATTAAAACAAAACAAGCAATAAGAATAAAAACGAAAATGAACAAAAGAAAAATCAACAAATCACAAACGAGATGACTCCCACAAAAATCACACCATGTTCTATAAAAACAAGAAAAACGGGATCTAGCGGCAAATAGCCCTGACGAGTGAGAACATCATAACGGTGTTGGCATGAATCTGCTCACTTAAAGAGACAACGCCTTTGAACTTTATATATGTCCTGTAATTTCCGTTTTAAGCCACTAATTGCAATGCAGAATACAACATCTTAGCTACTAATACACGGCAGTTAAGAATATTTAGTTTTTGCTACGGCAGTGGCAGCGTACATCGAGGATTAAAAGAAAACTATTCTCCTTCATGACAACAAAGGACCACATAGAACAAGAATAACAGAGAAAAAACAAATGGAATTCGGTTAATCTGTTCTACCCTAACTGTCGTATTCATCTTAGTTTACGCTAACCGAGTATTACGGTTTTGTTTTTTTTTAATTGCTGCAAAATACTTTGGAGAAAACTTCCTCTAATAAAGATTAGATTCAACAGTTCGAACTTTTTCGCAACAAAACTTGTGGAATATTACTCATCATGTCGTTCTTAATATAGGAATCCTTCGATTAGCGCGCTAATTTTTTTATACTAAAATTCGATTAGTGCGATAAAATATTCTTCATTTTAACCATAGTAATTGAAAAAAATTTTTTTATAGTAACCGATGTACACATTAGCCGCACTAATCTTTTTTAAGTTGTGACAAACCATTGCAAATAATGTTGAATATATAATTGAATGAAATGTAATTGTACTTTGATTTTTCTTTATCCTTAAAATAAAATAATTGTTTATGACCGAACCTAATACAGCATATATTTTTCTATGTCTAGGAGCTGACAACGGTCTTCGACTGTTACTTAACGTTGAACAATATGAATATATGCCGGGACCTCACGATGCTGCTGGAGTAAAAATTCTCATGCATAATAGCGGTGAGTTTCCAAAAGTCCACGAACTCGGACTGGCCACACCGACTGGAACACATGCTTTTGTAGGACTAAAGATTGTATCGGTAAATAGAGCTTTTTGCTGACTTTTTTGATTTTTTAAAACTAAATGTTATAATCATTGTATTAGTTCAAATGAATAGAACTCACATTACTCAAGAAAACAAGGCCAAATTTCCACGCATTGTCTGAACTCGCGATGTTTACTTAACTTCGGGCGGCAAAAGTCTAAATTGAGGGTGAAAAAATGGATGTACATAGAAATATAAATAAAATAAAATGCAAATTAATCAAAGAAACTTTTAAAATATACGCAAAGAGTATTTGACCACCAAACCATAACGATGTTTATTTGCATCATCTTCAGAATAATAATTAATAATGGCTAGACGCTAGTACCGGAGTTGGTTTAAATGATCCCTGCTGCATACGTTTGCTCAGGACACCCACATGTGGTTTACACTGTAACTACACTGAGAGGACCTTACAGGTTCTTGGAGAGAACGCATCACTTTGGCGTGATCAGCAAGTTGAACAAGGCCAGTCCGCTCAAACCCTCTGTCATGAAGACTTGTGCTATCAAAACCTTCAATGACTAGCTGTCTACCCAATTTTACTCGCAAGGCTTGGGTCAAACTATGACATGTTTTTCAGAAACTTTCTGTGGTCATCCGGGTGATCTAACGCCTTGTACCGGTGCGAAGGCGCACGATTTTACAAGGTATACAAATGAGCGGCAGCCATGTCGACATACGAGCCGCCCGTTGTAATTCGTATGCAAATAAGCAGTCGAGAAAAGGTATAAAACGAGAAAATCCAGCATTTTGTGTCAGTTTTTAGTCGGTTGACGAAGTGTGTGAGCGAAAAGACGACAACGTTGGAAAGACCAGGAAACCAAGAGAGTGCCTGTTGTCGTCAAAAGTTTTGTTTGACTGAAACACAGATATATTACAGATTTTCTTTTCTTTAGACTTTCCAACGGTGTTGTGCGCTAGGATCATCTCTCCAGACTGATAACATAAAATGAGATTTTAATCCTGGTTTCAGAAGGCAAACCACTCTTCTGTACGCCCATATAATTCTGCTTATCCTTTCCTTAGCATGTGTATACGTACGTTACGCCCTGCCAATACCTCAAGTAATGGACTGTTTTTTTTTATCAGGTGGAAACACGGAAAAAACAAACATCAAAAACGCTACTTGGTTTCAATCAGAAAATGAAAAGAAAATTGTGTTTGACCTCTGCTTCAGTGAAACAGAAATTTCAACTTGCCATACACTCTTACTTCTTTAAATAACGACCCGCATTCATATTATGGTTGTTATTGCAAAACTTTATTAAAATTGTTAGGCTCATATATTTAACTATGCGATTGAGGAATTTCTTCTAATATTATAATCGTAGAACTCGCCATGAGTTATTCAGTCATTACGTTATTAAAATTCACCGGAAAATTCAAATAGGAAAACAGTTAATTTTTAATGTGTATTTCTAGTAAATAATATTTAAAGAAGTGTGTTTATTCTTTAAATGCCATTTATTGAATAAACAATTCTTTATTAGCCAAATCTCGAAGATATGGACGAAGTTCAAGGATTTTTTCGTCTCTTTTTGATCTAAAACGAAAATTACATTAATTTGAATTTCTTTAAACAAAGCGATAGTAGAATCCGTTAATAATATGCGTAGAATACTGAATTTTAGGGTAGCCAATTAATCTTCAATCCTGATATGCATTCTTCCAAATAATACAGGATTGGGTCAGATTTTCTACAAACGATGCAAATATCATGAAATGTATTACTTCTTTAGCTGAGCAACTTGCCTGAGCCACGGGGAAACTGCAGCAGCAAAGACTTGAAATTCTTTCCAGATTACACGCCAGAGAACTGCGAGATCGACTGCTTCACTGAACGTTTGCATAAAATGTGCAACTGCAGACTGAAATTTATGCCTCATAAATTTGGTATGTATTCATTCTTCCTTTCATACTACTTCTCATTTCATACCCCGCCTCGTGCAGTCGCCCTTTCGAACTGCCTCTCATTTCACACCCCACCTCGCGCGGTCGCCCTTTCGAACTGCCTCTCATTTCACACCCAACCTCGCGCGGTCGCCCTTTCTAACTGCACCTCATTTCGCACCTCACGTCACGTAGTCACCCTTTCGAACTGCCTCTCATTTCACACCCCGCAGGGTAATCAGATTAAGATATTAAATAATTTATTGAGTTATATGTGAAAGCCCAAAGCCACTAAATTTTGAATTGATTTATTCTGTCCAAGTGAGCCCAGCTTATTTTAAAAGTAGACCAAAAAGTAATGAATTTTAAAACTTAACAGCTTTTACAAAGCTTGTAACAAGGTCACGAGAGTGAAACATCAAATAACGATAGAACCCACAACCAGTAGATTACTAACAAACATATGCTTTTAGAATTGATTACTTTAGAGAGCAGCATTTCTCAATTGATACACCATCAAGAGTAGCTAAATGCCACCAAGTTAACAGAAAAGTAGGAATTACATTTTTAAAAAATTTTTTTTGTTTTCGTTTTTGGCTAGAGACACCAAGCGCAGGATTCTCATGTCAAAATCAATTTTTTGCTAGTATTTGTCTATATTTCTGAGATGAGGTAGTATTTACATAATTCGGACTAATGTCTTCATGTTTACGACGTTTCAGCCGTTGTCCCCTCCGGCCTTCTCCAATCTGAAGAAGGCCGGAGCGTACAACGGCCAAAACGTTGTACAAATGGCAACAAAGATGAAGACAATAGTGTAAATAATTCAATTTTTTGCTCTTTTATATTTTAAACTGATTGTATAAATTCATTAATCTTTCAGGATTGTATAAGCCTTTTCTTTTTGCTATCCTCAAGAGATTTTAAATCAATCCTTACCAGCCTCTCTGTAAAAAAGGAAAGAAAAGGCTCTTCATAAATCCTTTTAAATAAAAAATGTACCTCTAATCTTTGGAAATGCTAAACCAAAATTTCATATTTTCAAATCTCATGTCTAATATTTTCCTTATTAAAACGGTAGTTATTCAAGAAATTCAGCCTGGATTTTAAAAAATGTTGCAAAACACTAAAGTAAAACTATTTTTGTAGCAATCATTCATCCTAAGTGATATGTTATATTAATATGTATAGACAAGTTTTTGACAACGTTAATCGATATCAGCTGCGGGTGTGTAATGCTTTAGAACATTAGCTGCTAGACGATTGCATACTTTGTCTTAGTCGCTTGTATCCCATTTCATCCTGGAATGCTTCAAGTCGGTCCGATTTCTCATCTTCAGCATGGTTGCTCGTTCCAGAGCATGCCTGTCCATTCAGACCCATGTGTTTCTTTAACATTATTCACAGAGCCAACCTTTGGTTTATTCTGAAACTATAAAAGAACCTTAATCACAGTAGAAGTGTGTGCCTCGCCAGGGTTACATACAGCTTCGAGTTGTTCTCCTATACTGATTGCCAACCACGGTTACCGATCCTAGTCTGCCCTGCTAATTAACACACAGCTGGGGTAAGATTCTTACCTTTCCCGAGCGTTTTTGTACGCAAATAAATATAAATTCAAACTCGGCTGGCTGATTTCACCACCCACACATTCATATTCACTGCTCATTAACCATGACTCAACGCCTAGGCGCCACTTTGCAACTAAATAGAATTTAAATTAGCAAAGGTGGAGCTAAGGATCGTACTTCTTTTTCTCATATCTTGAAAATAATGAGACGTGACGTCGATCAAAACCATTTTGTCTGCAATTTAATGTAACTTTCATATCGGTGGACCCTAAAATTCACCGACTGCATTTTAAAAAAAAAAGGTTAAATCTCTCGCTCACAAATAACCAGTTATCTACCAAGTAAATGCTTAGACTCAAATAAAAACGACCTATATTTACATACCCACGAGCAGAGAGAGAGAGAGAGAGAGAAATGCTTTGTCCATCCGGAAGGCAACTGACCATGGCTGGTCACAAATTGCTTTCCTTTATAATCTGTGAACTGCCATGCATTCTTGAGAAAGAAAGTAGCGTGGTCTCCTGTTGCTTTCTACGTAGTTCAGTTTTCCTTCTCTTAGACAAGTTCCAACCCCACTTTACCCTGCTACTGCACCCATAGTTGCAGCTAGGGTGGGTGCATACCCCCCACACCCAAGAGCGTTACTTCGAAGTTGAACGACAACTAGCCTGGAATTTGAACTCTGCCCGCTGGTTCATTTCCGCACCGATATCTATTATACCATCAACATATCAACCCCTGTTGAATTGATTAATTAATTACGAAATAATCCTGTTATTTGTGGGGGAAGCAAACACTTACGTACTATTATTATTAATAACAATAATAAAGATAAAATAAAGACTGGTTTTGAGATCAATTAATCTCACAAAAGTTGATTGGTGAAATTAACCAACTCAACAATGTAAATTATTCTAATTAATATATAATTGCCTTATCAGTAACTTACATTTTTTTAAAACTGATCTCGTTCTTTGTTTCTCTGAATTTTGAATACAGAACATACAGGCTAAGTTGATATTTACAAATCCTCCCCCCACACACACAAAATCTGTTCTTAACTGTTTCTAACAGGAGGGAAAAATGATAATTATGTTAGCGTTAAAAAAATGTTAGGCGGGGGAGTAGCGATCAAGTTAGTAAGTAAAACTGAAACCTTGCTTACGTATTAGTCAGTTAAGTGCCATACGTGATACACGCTTGGGCGATCATGTCTCTTTCGAGACATGACTGACTGGGCAGAAGATTATCCCGCAGTAGGTTGCCATTACTTTCTGCTGTAGATTGGTTGCCAGCCAAGGTTATAGAACCCAATCTGTTCTGTTATTTAATTCATAACTAGGGGGAAGAGACGGATTAATACCTTTCCCTATGGTATTTGTGCGTAAGTGAATGCAAGAAATTTAACTGGAATTCGAACTCGGCTCCCCGATTTCTCGTTCCGAGCCGTATACAGAATTCAAATGCAGTCGACCTTAAAATAAAACAATTTATTTAATAAATTATTTATAGAATAATTTACTTAAGAGACAATCTTAAGTAAATTATTTTTCTTGTTTGTTTAGCTTCGGCGTGATTGTACTTTTCCTTATGGATAAGAAAACGAAAAAATATAGAGCCTTATTTTTTTTTTTATAAAGGGTGGGGAGAGTCACACACTGTAACCCATTATTACCTGCCACATGGTTGAGTGATTTAGCGAAGAAACCGTTCCCCAATAGGCTTATTTGATAAGGGTAGCATGAAAATCTCTAGAATGAAAGATAAGACATGTAAAGAATGTTTAATGTCAGAAACTCCTTTCAGTTCTGCGTAATTGTTTCAAGAAGATGGACAATTTGATGTAACAGCTGCAATCATAGCTGGACCAGACATCTTAATTTAGTCTTCTCTCGAAATTATAGTTTTATAGAAAGGGTCAATGTAGCGCTGTGCCAGTCACCTATAAACTGCACAGACATCACTCATTGTTTGCCATTTCTGCAATTAACCACAACAGATATATAGTTATGCAGTAGCAGTTTTTAACACTCCATGATGTACGTTATATATATATATATATATATATATATATATGTGTGTGTGTGTGTATGTACGTACATTTCGGTAGAAAGAATTCAGCCAAAAAAATTTGAACCAACAATATCTCCGTTTCTTTTTAATTAGATTTCTAGAATCGTAAACTCAATAACTTTTTGTGTTTCTAGGTATCAAAGGTTATGTGAATGCCAAATTTTAGTTTATTCCATCTTGGTTTTGTTGCCAATACGACTAGATGAAAAAACTACACACACACACACACGGTTACCCGGGAACAAACGTGTTATTTACTAAGCGTAGAACTGAGATAACGAGGCAAGCTTATTAAATCATAAAACCGCGTCGAAGTGCTAAAAACATGTTTTTTGGCACTTCGACTTAAAAAGAATTGTTTTAGAACTCAGAAATCTTCTATTTTCCCCAGTCATGTATATATCTAATTAATTGGATTGGGCAATAAAAATAAAACACTTTTCTGCTACCCAGGTAATCACCACCCTGTCGGCTGGGGCTTCAGAATACACCGACTGCACCTCTGCAGATGGGTAACCCCCACCCCCAATGAGCTTTGACGATAAACTGCATCCGGGATGGATGCAGTTTATTATTAAGATCCTAGCTATGGACAAATAATTAACCCCCGAAACTGGGGTTAAAATACTATAAAAATAAATTTTTGGAGAAAAAAATGTTACCAACAATATATTTATGAAGAAAAAATATAAATAAAATTTACACATGTAAATGACTGGTTGCCATTGTTAGTCGTGTTTAAAGGAAACCAAATTTCAAGGAGGTGATATTTTCATATATTTGGTATATAACAAGTAACTAATTAAGAAATGAGAAAATACACTAGTAGGCGGCTAAAAGAAAGAAATTTAAAGTTAGCAATTATGACGTATGTGTGTAAAAGTTCAGTTAGATATCACTTTTACCGCATGTAAAAAGAAAACATGAGTGCCTCGTGTTTATAGCTGTTAAACAGCACCATCTAACGATGTCTTGGTGACACCAGGTGGCAGTAACCCACAAGATATTGAATATAGTGGATATTTTATATTTATTCAGGTATTTCCAGTTACTATCTTGAGCATAGATGTACTGTTTAATAATATGTTATTTGCCTTGAACATAAATATATTAAATACAATGCTAACATATTTACCCTTGGCCTAAATACTGTATGCTCACAATCTGAGGCATTCGGATCGTTCTGAATTCTGGTGCCGAAACAACATATTCATTTGTCTACGTATTACACAAAAATAATGTTGTTGCTAATCATTATCAAACATTTTTTTTTCTTTACGAAGGACGTAAGAATTAGTAAATAAAAATATTTAGTTCACAAACCAGACTATCGCTTTTAGTAAATAAACAATATGGCGTTAATAATCGAATGAGGAAAATGTGTGAATGTTCTGTGATCAAATTGGTAAAAGGATTGTCCATTATTCAGAATCCAATGATGGACTCCGGAATTCAATATTTTTGCTCTTATGAGCTTTGAAATGTAACAATCTGAACTTTAAGCATCAATGAAATGATAGAAAAACTAGTAAAAATAGCAGAGTTACCTCCCTTGTTATTTTGTAATTTCTTATAATATTGTTTTTGAAAATACGAGGTGATAGTCGCTGTTACATTAAGATATTATTTACCTGATAAGCCATTGCTTGCACTTGGCTCCTTCGCTATATTCGAGTTTGTCACTGTCTAAAGCTGAGACATGGATGATACACTGGTATAGCGGTTGCTATATGCTTTTCTTACCCACATTCGACCCATATACTTTACTCGTCTGCGATTGGCTTAAAAATAAACCAATCAACAAAACACACGTGAAAGTTGCTTCTTAGGTGAAAGGTTAAAGCGACTGCGATTGCTAAATTGCCCTATACAATAACAGTAGTTATTTATAAGCCAATCGCAGACGAGTAAAGTATATGGGTCGAATGTGGGTAAGAAAAGCATATAGCAACCGCTATACTGGTATGAATGTTGTTATTTCACAAAATGGCTGACTATAATGAATATTTTATCAGAAAATCTACCACCACTTAACGCACACAAATTTAGATTTCTCGTTCGGGTAAGCTGCCCGAGATAAAAATAAAAATAAAATATTTCACTCAACGTTTTTCAAAAGTGCATGAAGATGAAAAATAGATAATTGTTTAAATAATACAGACTATTTCTTCACATACATTGCTTACAGAGATACATACATATGAGTGTGTGTGTGTGTGTGTGTATATATATATATATATATATATATATATATATATATATATATACATACAGGCCTGTTTTGCTATATCACAGCTCATCAGCGCGGATAGACATCCGATTGCTTACAGTTGGGATTGAAACTCGACCGATTTTACATCAATCGGGGATTCTATCCCTAAGCTATCGGGGCACGCTAAGATAGCGTACTATATACATAATGTACACAAACGCCAGTGGTGTTCAATTAATTTTTTATATTATATATATATATATATATATATATCATGTCGGTTCAAGGTCACTTAAATCTAGGATTTTGAATGCCAGTCTTTGGGCATGCCATTCCTATTCGAAGAATTGATACTATATACCAAATTGCGAGCGCTACTAAATTTTGAATTTTGATTATTAACGAAGTTGGAGGGGGAGTTCAATCAGTCAAGTGCTATACGTGATACATGTTTTGGCGATCATTTCTCGAAAAAGACATGACTGCCTGGGCAGAAGATTTTCCTACAATAAGTTACCATTACTTTCTGCGGTAGACTGATTGCTAACGAAGGCTATAGAACCCAATCTATCTTGCTGTTTAACCCATAGCTAGAACTTTCAGAATCCGTGTGGCCAACAAATTGAGAAGATTAATTTTTTTAAATTATGTGCTTTCTAATGTAACCATATTTACTACTCGTTTCTCATTCTAGCCTGCTAGACACTCATTTCAATAATAATCATCTTTGTTTACTTCTAATTTTGAAGCTTTATTTGCAATAAATAAATAGAAAGATCATTTTTTTTTGCTTCCCCTTTTTTGCTTTCCCTCTTTCTTAATAGGAGTTCCACCAGTGTGCACCTTGCAGCAATATTTTGAATGTTACTTGCCAAAGAGAGGTCAGTGAAATTCTTTTTTTTCTCTCCCTCTTTCTTTTTCTTTTTTTCTTCTCTCCCTCTTTCTCTTCTCTCCCTCTTTCTCTGCATCATTAGTTTACTTTGAATGCATTTTTTCTTTACCTCAAACTCACTTGAATTTAAAGTCTTTACTTGTAATAATTGTTTACTAAATTTCTAATTAAAAGCAAACACAAATACGCGGAGACCTGTCATAATCATCCTATGTACATCCGACCGTTCGACGCATGCAGTCTTAGCGTTGATTGGGTGTTTTTGTTTAGTGGCATATCAACCTCTATGGGTTATTTAATGCCGAAAATCTAAATATTTTTACGCTATAGCTAGGGGTGGAGAAGTGGATTCAGACTTTTTCCAAGGGTATTTGCGCATAAAACGAGCCCAACAGGAATTGAAACTCAGCTCTCCGATTAACACGTTCGAATAGTTATCCATTGCGCCGTTCGCACATCTAAGCTTACAACAGCCGCTATTCCAAGGACGTCACCCACCTATGCAATCCCCAGTCTTCACATTGCTTAACTACGGTGATCATACGAGAACCAATGATTCAATGTGAAGTTGCCGTAAGCTTCTTAGCATAAAAATCACAAGAAACTGTTAGTTGCGGTCGGTCGAATGTACACCGGATTATTATGATAAATATAAATTCTCTAACATTGCAGCACTGAGGTTTTTTTTTTTGGTTTTTTTTAACATTGTACCATCCTTCTGGAATTACTTCTGTTCTTACACATACACACACGATGTGAAGGCCCAAATAACTGACAAAATACTATCTCTGCTATACATTATTCAATACAGCAAGTATTGTAGATAAACTAAATTAACAAGTCGGGCGTCGTCCTGCTGATGTCAAAGAGCAGGTAGGCTTGACGACCGTTTCGGCAAGTGAATTTGCAGAGCATGTTCAGTAGTACAGGCCTCATGCAGGCAGGTATTATTCTGCTGAAACAGCAGAACGACGTTCTGCACATGCGTAGCACTGTTTAATGTTCGCTTCAAAAGGCAAAGCCCAACTTGTAATTTATAGTACATTCTGGAAAATGTCGCTTCTCGGGGTATACATCTCACACGCAAACAATCATCCTTTACATAAAAGCAGAAGTAACAATTACGCTGAACGCTACAGAATGCCATTCGATCTCCTATTTAACTCTCGAGAGACTATGTTATGGCATAAGAGGTAGTCTGGGTAGAGGCTGATAATGCCTGCAGACCCGCTGAATGCTCTGGACTGGGAAAACTGTACGGTCTACCATCTCTGATCTTACAGTGTGTCGATTTTGACTAGCTTCTGTACGATGTGACCGTCCGTCACCTGATTTACAAAAGTAGAAACATTCATTTGGCAAATGTTAACAGCCTCGATGCACCACCAACGCTTCACATCCAGTAGGTGCTTCAAATCTCCGAAATGACCTTCAAGCTTCTCGATAAACCTTGAATCAGAAATATTTGAAAAAGGAGTCTAACAGAACAAGAGGCATGCGTGAATCTCCGTTGCATGATACCTGCTTGCATTGAACTATTTCACCACATTGATTCTTGTTGTGACAAGCTGGCCTAAGACTGGACATATTATCAGAATGTCTACTAATCTTGAGTAGACACAAATTGGCAAAAATCGCTATTCTTCTTTTGAATAACAATTTTGTTGATCATTGTTTTATTGAAACAATTTTGTTGATCATTGTTTTATTGAAACAATTTTGTTGATCATTGTTTTATTGAAACAATTTTGTTGATCATTGTTTTATTGAAACAATTTTGTTGATCATTGTTTTATTGAAACGTATAGATAATCTATGTCTATTATATGTAACTTTTCGCTTCTTTTCTAAACTACGAATAGTCACCCGCAAACTTTAAAATGTACCACTTGATTTTATTCAGCTTACTTTAATTGTTCAAACTGCTGCTGATAACTCATGCGAGTCGAAAGCGTGGACACAGTCTTGATTTTGTGAAGGATTGTTTACAGTTTAGAAAAGGTTAAATTTAAGATATATTGGGTTGTCCGGAAAGTTTATGCCGATTTTGGTCGTTCATGTTCGGCAGATATAATATGCTTACATTTCCAATTAGAGCACACTTCAAAAATTTAAAATTATGTAATTCGTATCAAGTTTACATCTCTGTGAAAATGGAAGATTATAAAGTGCATTTTAGACACTTGATGCTTTTTTTTATTACCGGAAAGACAAAAATGCCCTGTAAGCAACAAACATATGTGCTGTATACGGTGGAGGTGCTTTATCTGACAGAACTGTACGGAAGTGGTTCGCTAAGTTTAAAGTTGGTGATTGTAGTCTTATTGATGACGAACGCTTAGGCAGATCCCCACTACAGATGACGATCAAGACATTGACTGAGAATAACCTGCATTACACAACGCGAGAATTGTCAAAAAGAGTTAGCTTATCAAAATTTACCATTCATGAGCACTTAGTAAAGCTTGGATACTCAAATTCCTTTGGTGTTTGCGTACCACATAATCTGAAACAAAAAACTCTTAGATCGCATATCTGTGATTTGCTGCATAAACGCACCCTTTTGAAAGCAAGTTGAGACGAGTGATAAGAAATGGATTCTTTACAACAATATTCAACGAAATAAATCCTGGGGTAAGCGACATTAGCCAATATAAGCTACCCTAAAAGCAAGTCTTAATCCTAAGAAATTCATGCTGCACATCTGGTGAGATTGGAAAGGAAACCAGTCAGTTGATTCTGAAAAGTACTGCTCGCAAGTGAATGAATTACAAGCAGTAATTCGGAAATAGGAAAGGTGTTTTCCATACCTCACATTTCTCCAGCAACTCGGCAAATTTTCATTTATTCAGGTCCTTGTAAAATAATCACAATGGTAAAAATGCTAATTCTTTAGATGACACAAAAGAGTTCTTTGCAAAAAAAAAAAAAAACCCACGAAATTTTTGGAAGACAATTTTTAAACTGAAGTTAAATGGAGAAAGGTTGTGTAACAAAATGTTTCATATTTAGAGGAACAAATATTTAATGGCATAATTTTGTTGTGTTTAATTTCTCTTAAAAATCGTTATGAACTTTGACAATTCAAAAAAAAATGTCTATACTTTCAATAAAACATGTTTAGAGGAACAATTACTGCCTAATTACACTAAATGTATTTATATATAAGGAAAGAGATGGATTATTTTTTATTACTCAAACAGCTTTAATATTCAGACCGGTAGACGAAAATAAATATACTGTTTAATAAATAAACAAAGAGTCTACTCAAATACGAGTAGACACTACAAATAGCGTTTAAGTAATATATAAGAAAGTAAAGATTTGTTTTATATCCCACACGGGTAAAAAACATATAGGAGAAAGTTGAAAATACAACTGGACTAGGAATATTTACCCAAAACTGATCATGGCAAAGCCACACGTCTCTGCATCTCAACTTTTGAAAATTATAGAACTGTGAAACTGGTAAAGTTACTGTAAATAAATATTTTTAAAGATCCAAGTTGCACTTTCAACTTTTTCATAGAAAAAGTAATATTTTTTTCCTTTTCTTATTTATATAAGATTGATCTATTTCAAATACTTTTGAAAGATGGTTTTAATGTACAAAAATAATTTGTAGATTGTTTGCCCATTAACATGCTGTTTCCCGCTGCGCGACTTTCAAAATAGGTTTTTGTCTTCCTTAGAATCAAATTATTTTGATATTTGTGTCGACACGCTGACGCATTCCTTTTGAAATATAACTGTAAAGGGCCTAGGGCACACATTTGGAAAATGTGGATAAATAAAAGATGTGTTTAAAATACAGTTTTACTCCAACCACCATCTCACGACACATTGAACCTACAGATGATTGTTGGTATTTAAATTTTAGCAGCTGCCACCATGACCAACTTTAAAAAAAAGATCAATCTATAGCCAGTATTTAAGCATAAAACAACCGGATTCAGAAAAACACAGAACATCTGACCAGTCATTTTATCCTCACAAAACTTTTTTTTTAATCTAATCACTAAATTTTTCAAACACAATATTGATACTCTATTGTCATGGTTTGTGAATGTTATAATATTTCATATCTTACTAAATGATATCCAATACTTAAAACTTGATCCCACAATAGGATTATATCAGTGAAATCCGACCTAACGCTAGACGACAAACTCCAAATCTACTATCACTACTTACATCATTTAGACCAGGGTTTTTCAAACTGTGGTTCCAAACAAAAAGAAAGAAAAAAAAATGGGCAAATCAGAGCAAAGTGTAGAATAAACAACTGTAAATATTGTACAACACTCACGAATCATTGCTAGTTTTGCACCTAGGTAAGGTCGTATTATATATATATATATATATATATATATATATATATATATATATATATGTGTGTGTGTGTGGGTGTGTTCTCATTAACTTTATCTTATTCGTTAAACTCGTTGCGGTCTAAGTGGCGTCAGTTCTTTTTCACAAAAATAACTCGCGTCCAACACTTACACCCTTGTGCAAATTAATTGAAACAACTGCTTTAGTTTCCTTTCTTTCAACATACGGTCATTTTTAGACCCAATGAAGTGACAGAGGGTAATCAATTTCTATTTTTCCTCAGATTAGCTCATGTCCATTAATATGAATCTATTTTCGGGGAGTATGATGAAATTTGTTTGGCCTTGAAAAATATTGCGTTATTCGTGATTGCATTAGATTTTTTATCACACACGACATTATTGTCTCGACTGTCCTATGCCATTGTCTGCGATGGACGTTACTCCAAGGAAGCTTACAGAGAGATCAGATATTGTTGGTGTCAGCTTTCAACTGTTAGTGGTGTCATCAAGGCGAAGAAACAAACTGAATCCATCAACAAAAACGTAAAGAAAATGCGATCGGAAAAGAAAAATAACGCCAAGAGATGACGTATACGCGGTCAGGGAAAGTGTGAAAGATCCTCGGAAGACATTATTTGTTTTGTCTCAATTTGCATAAGAGTGTAGCTACGAAGTTGCACAGAGCGTTCGTCTTCGTGACCGGTGAAAGCCGTTAAGATTACTAAAATAATTCAGTCGCATCTGAAGTCATGTCTAAAAGTGAATTTCCTGACTCAGAGTCGAGTATCGGTACATTCTTTCCGTGATAGTAAGATGATGTGTTTATTTTAAATCTTTGAGTTTTCGTAAGTTGGCTGTTTTAGCGAAATTTAAGAACGGGCTAGTTTGTTTTTTTTTTTGTTTTTTTTTTTTTAAGTAATAGTTGTATATCCATACAAATAGTTAATACAAACAAAAAGAAAGTGTCGATGCTAAATAAATGAACCTAGTGAACAGTGTCTGATTTATTACACGTAGGTATTATAGGTCGCAGTAAAAGAAAATAAAAAGATCTGAGAAATGCTGATCTAGACTACCCGTATCATTCACTCATCAAGGCAATGTAACATGTAATAAATCCTGATGCCAAGTTTGTAAAGATTAAACAGTATTTTAACCTCAACGGGCACATATATAGTAACCAGAGCTCCTCACTTGACTTTAATTAACGCGGGTTAAAAATGTAATAACGATTTGGTTTAGATATGATTTTGTTGTATACAGCGGCTTTAACCCTTCCCACTTACTGTTATAATCAGATGACACTTGGATCCCGTTTCGTTTTTGCAACTTGATGCTCATGAGATCTCAGCGAACGATAATTATTCCAGTAGCAATAGTGTGGAGGCTCTGTCTCCTCTGTAAGGTTCCCAAAAATTTCCAGCTTACACGGAGTCAGGCAAGGGTAGGGTTGACCAGGGTTGGTTGTTTTCCACCCCTAGCATCAACCATTTTCTAAAATTCCATATTCTCAAAATATATTTACTCAAGTGGTTTTCCAGCCCCCTTTTGAGAGTGGTCAGAGGAAAAACTGCCCCCAACTCTTTTCACGTATTATCTCGCACCATCACTCTATAGGCGATGTTAATCTCTTCCTTCTCCCCACTTTCTCAGCATGTAAGTCTTTGTGACGAATTCAATTGTCAAATGGCGTAGGTAAAAAAAAGGGATTTTCAATCTTTCTTTATCAGCTTGTTCAATACTTGTGTTTTTGATAGACTCGACCGCTCAAAAATTATCATGAGTGAGAAAAAATATTCTCAATACACTGGTTTTACGACCAACAAGAACCACACAGCGTTTTTACTAGTGGTCGCTTCAAAATATTAATTTTTCTTTATCACTTGTATTCAAAGGTGTCCGAATTAATGCTGGATATAAAACCTCTTATGGGTGGCTGATTCAAGCCAGATGTTTTCCTGACTTTGTCCAGAAGAATCGTAAATATTTCGGTGACAACCTGCGTTTTCTTTATTGACAGCGATGTTTTTTGTTTTTTTTCTATTTGACATCTTCGAAGATACATTAATGCTCTCTTTCTTGTAAGGGGAAAAGGACAGGTAAATTTGGTTCGATTGTCCTTGGAATCATTTTAGAACATGATTTTTCAACGCATTTAATTTTTAAATTTCACTGATCCAGTTTCTAAATTCTTCCCTTCCTCTTCCTGTGAGAAACCTCCGGTGATTCCAGCGGCGTACACACGAGCATGCGTTGTTTATTTTTGTTGACTGCAAAGTATAGTAGGGTCAGTTGTGCACCATCTGTTAGAAAAGAGCACTATGACGCAATTCATTCCGCCAGAAATTTGGAAACTGTATGCTGTACTGCTTGGCATTCGTGCCGGAAGCTCAAAAACGAACAATTCAGAGTATTTTGGTGTCAATCTGAGGATAGTGCTGAGGATTCGGAAATGGTGATTACGAAGGTGTTTGGAGTGATCACTAGTTATACCTTCATTCATCTTCCCACAGGGCTTCAGACTCAACAAGGAGTCCTACATTAAGTGCCGTGAGGTAGTGTTGCCCTGAGTCAAGAGGATGGCTGCTAAAAGACTGTCATGCAACAGAATTCTTCACCGTGCCCATAAGCCAGAGAACACAGTCATGGATGTGAGAATTTCTGCGACCACATCACCTCTTAACCCTGACCAAGTAACTAACCAAACTGCAACCCCTTTAATTATTATTTGTGGGGCGCAGTTGAGCGAGAGACCAATAAAACTCATTATAACACCAAAGATAAAATGAAGGCAAGGACCATAGCAGCATTCATCAACTTAATCAAGGATATTCTGGAGGCAATGATTGAAGCCAAATGGCGATTTTATTGTATAAATTTACTCGTTAGTATTTTAAGATATTTTTGTGAAAGTTTGGTAAAATCTAAACTTATTTATAAATGGAACTGTGTGTGTCCGTTACCAAAACGGCTCCAAAACGGCTGAACCGATTTTCTTGAAAATTTACACAATTGTACTATAAGCGTCTGCAAGTGTTCTTAGCTAGGTTTTGTGTCGAGGTACTCCCGATAAATATTGAAAATCGATAATAAAAAAAATCTGGTTATAGAAGGAGTGATCTGATTTTAATCAAATTTGATGCACTCATAGACAAAGACATATGAAACGATATTCAGAAGTTTCAAGGTTGCGGTTCTTACAATAGCGCAGAAAATCGATTATATATATATATATATATATATATATATATATATATATATATATACACACACACACACACACACACACACACACACACACAGGAGCCTGGCAATATTTTTCGGACACTTTGAAAAAAGTACTTCAAGGTGGTTACTAGTGCCCAAAGCTTTTGAGATTGTAAGTACGTAGTTAAGGAGTGAAAATCCACTACTAGTGTAATCATTTTTTTTTAGTTTGGCTTTCATAATTTTAGTTTTTTGTGATTTTTGCGAAAACTTGCGTGACACTATTTTTCGGACATGACAAAAAATCCTATTTTATTAAGAGCTAAGTTCATGTATATGCTGCTGTATGCAAATTTTCTGCTTGTACACTTAGCTGTCATCATTAGAATCAATTATCTGTTCTATTTTACTGGCAAAACAATTAAGTTTAATGAGGTAAAATGCATTCAAAAGAAGTCGTTTGTTTGGCATGGAAGAAGCGGGATGATGGCCTCAGCATCAGAAGGATCGCCATGGATTTGAAGCTGTCGAAATCAACGGTCGAATACATGATGAAGACAAACTCCGAACGGAAAAAGAAGAGAGGACGGAAAAGATCAATTAGCAAGAGGACTGTGACACGGCTTTTGACATCTGGAGAAAAAGTTACAGCAAGAAAAGTGAAGGAGAAATGTGAATTGGATGTAAACGTCCGAACACTACAAAGAACGCTGCATAGGATTGGTTTGAAGTATGCAAAGGCTAAGAAAAAAATTACACTAACAAAGAAACACAAACGAGCAAGACTGGAGTGTGCTAAAAGGTGGTTGACAAAGCATGTTGACTTTAAGAAGGTTATATTTACTGATGAGAAACGTTTCAAGTTTGATGGGCCCGATGGATGCTGTACTTGGTCGAGAAGGGGTGAGCCTGCTGTACTGAACAAACGACAAATGGGAGGAGGAGGAGTTATGGTTTGGGGTATGATCTTTGCTAATGGAAATATATGGTTGGAGTGGCTGAAAGGACGACAGAACAGCGAAAGCTACAAACAGTTGCTGGACGAGAAAGCCCTACCAAGGATAAGAAGAGAGATAGGGAATGATTTCGTTCTACAGCAAGACAATTGCAGCATCCATGTGTCAAAACTCATGAAAAAATGGATGGCTAAAGTGAATATGACTACTTTGGAATGGCCTGCAAAAAGCCCAGATCTAAATTTAATAGAAAATGTTTGGGAAATGCTTGCGCAACTTGTCTATGATGGACCTGAAATAACGAAAGAGGCTCAACTATGGGAACGGATACTATATGCCAAAAAAAAAAAAAAACAATTAATAGAAACACGTAGAGATATTATTGTGCATATGTTTGATCATTATGAAGAGAGATTGATAAAAGTTATTGAGAAGAAAGGTGATATTACAGACTATTAATAGTTTTTCAACGATGTCCGAAAAATAATGTCGCGTGTGTTTTGTAAAAAATTATGAAAAATAAATATTTTTCCTTACGTAATCAATTTTCTTCCATTTTTATGACATGTATTGTCTTTATATGTTTATGCTATTCTATTGAAGGAATTTCGCCACTCTATGGTACTCGGGAAGTCGAATACTAAAGTGTCTGAAAAATATCGTCGGGCCCCTGTATAAATATATATATATATATATATATATATATATATATAAAAGGCAAGATGTTTGTGTATGTGTGTTTATCTGTCTGTATGTCCTTTATACAAATCCACAATTTTTATCCGATTCTCGCCAAACTTCACACAAATATTCTTTAGGCTTAGTCTGAACTCCAGGACCATGGATTAGTTTTAAAGCTTTCATTACACCCGAACAACGCCGGGCTATACTGCTAGTATCTATTAAAAAGAGATTTCGGTATTATCTTCATTTTTGCGTAATTCAGACAAGTCATCTAACGCACCCTGTGTTTGATTAAAAAAAAAACTTCTCATCGTGAAAATACCCCGAATTTTTCACTTCGTGGATTCAGAGAGATAAGTAAATAGGACTGGATTCAGAGAGATAAGTAAATAGGACTGGATTCAGAGAGATAAGTAAATAGGACTGGATTCAGAGAGATAAGTAAATAGGACTGGATTCAGAGAGATAAGTAAATAGGACTGGATTTGACTTAGCTTCTGCATTTAATAAAGAGATGTTCTTTGAAACGGTGTTAACATATGGAAATTGTGAACTGCGCTTTAAGCTACTTATGAAAGTAAAGAAAACACTATATGTCTTTAGTTCAAGCTGGACTATCGGAAAGGTATATTCATGAAAGTAAATGAAAGGTTGATAAAAAGAAAACACGTATCACTATTACATACGTTATTTTTTTTTAGTGGTTACACTTTGACATCCCTGTTATTTTAAAACGGCGAAACTAATGTCATTCGGTCTAGTAATTACTGTCTTAAGAAAAATAAGCCTCGTGTCAGTAAGGAGGCTTAGTGCAACATTATGAGTACGCTGAGTTCACTGTCGTTCCTCCTGTTCACGTGGCTCACTTTCAAAGGTATTTGCGATCACTGAGTAGCTGTGTTGCAAATGTTTCATACCTTTGTATTCCCTGTAACAGAAACGAAGCTGCCTTGTAAATATTATAAATACGTATAAAAACGAAACGAGAATGAGAAATTTTAGTGGATGACGCCTAACAGTGTCCCACGTTTTTCCGTTTATAACCCGCAAAATCATTGCAACAGTTCGTTCCTAATTTTCATTAATATAAAATGACTGCAACTTGGCACTGGTGTTTGTTTTGGTGTGTTCTAGATTGAAACCTACAAATATTGAATGCCTTTAAATTTCCTGGATCAGAAAGTTAATATAATTGTTAATATTATAAATACTTTGATAAAGAGTCAGACTTTGTTGAATGTTGACGTTTTGTCCACGAATAAATGTCTTAAAGATGAGGGATGAAAAATTGCACTTTCGCCATATTATGCACTATGAATTTCGGAAAATAGCGGCGGTCGGAACTGCGACAAAAAAAATAAAAATTTACAAATTTAGACAGAAGAGATTGCTAAGAGTTTCAAACTCGATATCTCAACTGCCTTTCGCCATTTAAAGATATGGGAGTTCGTTTACAAACTTAACACGTAGCAAACACGGAATTAATAAGTTCGATCATGTTTCTGCAGTGATTTCTTTTCTGTTACACCACGAAAAGAGACTATTTTGGACAGAATTGTCAGAAGGAAAAATGGATTATTTATATTAACATTTGACGCAAGTTTGTGAGTATGTTTAACCCGTGGCTAAAACAAGCTTGCATCCACGAATATATTGCTATCCATTCAGGTGGGATTTTAAAGGGATAATTCACTTCGTGCTTCTTCCAGCCGCTGAAACAAGAACTGCAAGAAAAGTATTGCGGCAACTCGCCAATTTCAATGCAGCTGTTCAATAGAAATGGTTGATTTTTGACAAATCGAAAAGGTATTACTTTCCACAGCGACAGCACAAGATCGCACGTTGCAAAACAGACCTTGAAGAAACAAACTTTCCAGCACCCATCGTATTTTCTTGACTCCTTCGGATTTTCATTTATTCGGTTTCTACAGAACGATTTTAATTTTTTTTTTTAATCATATCACCCCGAGCAAGGCGGTAACGCCACTAATGTGCAGGGGCCTACGTAAGAGTGAAAAGATTGGAAAAGAGAAAGCCGGAAACCACATCCTAAACAGAAAACAAGGGATGAGCCTCTTCATCTGTTCAATAGACGTGGCTGGAGTGTGAACCGGGCAACAGTTTAGTCTATCTACTCCAATTAAAGAATTTGACTGTACAGTCAGTCGAAAATACCTCAACTTTGTAGAACGATGGGAGACAGTCGCCATTGTTTTTAAAAACTGTCAGTCAGTCAGTCAGTTAGTTAAATGCCATACGTGATTCACGCTTGGGCGATCATGTCTCGAAAGAGACATGACTGATTGGGCAGAAGATTATCCCGCAGTAAGTTGCCATTGCTTTCTGTGGTAGACTGGTTGCCAGCCAAGTCTATAGAACCCAATCTGTCCTGTTATTTAACCCATAACTGGATGGATTAGACGGATTAATACCTTTCCCAAGGGTATTTGCGCGTAAGTGAATGCAACGTATTCAACTGGAATTCGAACTCGGCTCCCCCGAGTTGTCGTTCCGAGCGGATATTCACTGCACCACAACGCACATCCTAAGCACTATATACTTGACTAATAAATGATTTTTTTTTTGTATGTAAAATTATATGTTTACAATCAGGCACGAAATCTGATAAAAGACTGAAAAATATTTTGGCAATTCTAAATCCCTAAATAATAAAATACACTATAGGAGGAGAGCCGAATCATTGCCAGTCTTGTGTAAAAGGGAGGGCGTATCACAATAACAATTCGAGTTTCATAACAATATAAATAACAATTATATATGCGCACATTAGTTGTACATTTATTTGCTTATTAGACATTTTAATAGACTTTTTAATCATCCCACTTAAAGCAAGATAATAAAGCCACTAAGACACAAAAGAATGAGTTTCAAGAGAAGAAAAAAAAACATTAAGGCAATAGAACAGTAAATGAATAGTAATTCATAAAATAACGCTTAAGACGTCATATAAATTCGTAGATCAAAATGGACTAGAAAGCAAGAAGCTGAAAGAGAAATCCACATGCGAGACGTATACGAGAAGAAGCTATTAACATAGAGCACGCGGTTACATTATAAAACCTATCTGCCAATCTAGTATTGCGCTCAAATTCATAAAATCTACATACCAAAGAGGAACAATTACCATGAAAATATTTGTAGAAAAAATTACCATGAAAATATTTGTAGAAAAGGCGCAGGGAAGCTATGTTGCGTTGGTGAGAATGTAACTGATGCCACGTCAGGACCAATAACATCTTAGATTATTCTTTACATTTCGTTTAGAAAATCTAATTATATAAAAGCACCAGACCAGAAGTGACAGCAAAATTTAATGCATGGACGAATAATAGACTTAAGTGTGCAAGAGATTCTCGCGAGAAAAAAAATTCTAGCATTAAACTGAAAAATCTTCCTAGTAGCAAAAATGTTTAAGAAATTAGTTTCATATTTAATAGATTTATTGCAATTAATGAGATTTGTTCAGATGAAAAGGTTTTTCACAATCAGGATGTAATTACACGTTCATCTACACAATGCAGATACAAATCTGTTGGTTGAGACCTATTATTCTGTAAATGAAAATTAAAAAAAAATATATATATATATATATATATATATATATATATATATATAGCAACAAGGTTATAGAACTCGTAGGTTTTTTTTTTACCTGCTGTTCATGCATTTACTTTTATAAAGAGTGCTCGATACAATGTAGAGCATTATATATATATATATATATTTGCTCTGTAATATTTTATTACATGGAGCTCTCTTCCTATATCATTTTTTAATATTAAAATAAAATTTTTAATATTAATTAGGATCGGGTTTTTGGAATTTACCTTCCTGCTTTTTTCACTTGGATTAAAGTATCTGAATTAAAATATATATATATATATATATATATATAGAGAGAGAGAGAGAGAGAGTCATCCGCAGACAGATCTGTTTCGCTGTATCACAGATCATCAGTACGGTTAGACTCCGATTGCTTTTAACCCAGGATTGAAACCCGACCGAATTGGAGTCAGTCGGCGATTCTACCTCTATGGGCGCTCGGTAGAAGAAGGCAAACTTTTTTGCGTGTATATTATCATTATACACGCCCAATAGCCAGAGTGCTCTAATTCATTATTGAATGAGCGATGTGTAATGGTTTTTATCATTGTTAACTTTTTAGCTATTTTGTGCAACGTATAACCATTTTTTTAATGAACGTTAATAAAAGCATAATGCTCGCTGTGATCATGCGGGCTTCATAAAATTTACTCTTTAACATTTCAAGACATTTTGTGTAATTTTGATAAATACACCTGTTAAAATGAGATGTTAATGTTACTTTCGTTCTTGCATAATTTAGCCGACAATTCATCCATTACACCATTATAATTATTTGAACATTATTTTTAATGGATATTCGTATTTAAGTAGATATTCTGTTTTTAATTAAACAGCATGTTTATAATTCTACCGGCCTGAATATTTTTGAGAAATGCGTCATTCGGCAGGATTCGAACCTGCGACCTTTAACAGAGGAAGCCATCAATTAATCTGATGAGTCTTAACTACTCGACCAGGGATGATTTCACAGTAGACAAAGCCGAATGAAACCTTATAAACACAAAATATATATATATATATATATATATATATATATATATATATATATATATTATGCGCAAGGACTTGAAACAGTGAAACTTCAATTTTATCCTTCTGTATTATTGTGTTATGTAAATATTTCGTATTTTTCAACTGTTCATTTCTTTTTAATCATTACACAAGGTCCATGCCATACACACGAGGTACCTCCACAAAAAAAAAAAAAAAAAAAAACCTAAGATTTAAAATGAAAAATATTTTTGAAGCTTTTAGTTTTGATTTCAAGCTAATAAATTTAATAGCTCCAATAAGCAAAATACTTTGCTGTATTTCAAAAATACTTTGAATTGATTGGAAGTTTGTTTTTTTTTTCTGAAGTAGCTGATTAGTACCCTTTTAGTAGTCTTTTATCGCAATATAATTCTTTAAATTAAAGAATCTTTTAAAAGCAAAATATATACTTTTCTGAAACTTCATTTGAAAAATATTAGCTGATTTAGAGTAGAATTAATCAGATTTGAAACAAATACTTTAATTTTAAAATAACACTGAAATGGATTTTAAATCAAACAGTAGCTGCGGTTTTTACCGACAGTAGCCATGGTTACTACGTGTTCACGAGTGATGACAGGTTTGTTGTTCTACGAGGACTTTTATGTCAAACAATTTATTGTAAATGACGTCAGCGCCTTTTTATATATAATTTTTACGTACTTAGTAATCTTTAAAATTTGGGTGAATATTCTCTGTAATCTAATTTTATTAATGTTGACTTTAAATTTACTACAGACATCGCTCTTATTTTTTGTTAATGTCACGTAAGATCGGCCATATTTTCCAAATATGGCACTCTCTCTCACACACACACCAATATATATATATATATATATATATATATATATATATATGCATACACACACAAAATTAAAAAATTATTTTAATCTTGGTGTTTGATGACAGGTATTAAGCTTTTCAATATTTGATTATTAGATATAGCTTTTTATTTACTAATAACGCAAAAAAAATAAAGCAGAAGTTCAAGATTTGAAACAAATTATAAATTAAAAAAAAGAGATGAAAATAGTTCTTGTAACAATTCATTATTCATCGAAAAATAAATATTGAGACAATAAATTTCTTAATATATCTCATTTATGAAAATAAAAGATTTCCTAATTAGATAATGTCAGTTTTATTGGATTTTTTTTATTTTACGATTCGGAGCATCAAATTTTGGAAAATGTGTGACTGTTTGAAAAAGAAAAAATGATTTACATTTTTCAATGAGTCCTGCTTTTAACTAATAGAAAAATAACATTAATATTAATTATAATATCAACATTTTGTGATCAAATCTTTAAAAAATATTGAAGTAATTTAACTTGTGAATAAATCCTGAAAGTTTCATAAAATCCGACAATTATTTGAATTTTGCAAGAATTTTCAAATCAATGTTATTTTACCGAGAAAAATGTGCTAAAGGACAACCGCTGACGCATATATATATATATATGCGCAAGTTGGGAAGATCAGCCGATTACGGTACCATGGTTTAGGCGATTCGTATACAAACTGGCTGCTCTCCCCAACTTAAATACCTAAAATCTCTACAAGTTCAAGCTTCATTACCCTTCGAACACTTTCTAATACAACTGTTTACTGATATAATTTAAACCTGACCTATAACTGTTTAAAATATATATATAAATATATATATATATATATATATATATATATATAATTTCGAACATGCTAGAAACAATTAAGAAATTGAATAAAATAAAACATACTTTGTTTTTTTTTCTTGTGAATTTGGAGCTTTTTCCATCATAGTGTGCTTTTTATTTTTAAAACAAAAAAGTGGGGGTACCTAAACACCCAAGCATAGACTATTTTGACTATGTTGTTTGCTGTTTATTTGAAATAATTACTACTCACAGTTGTCCCACTATAAAACCTTCGTTTCTGCCCTGTCAAAAGTGATCAAAGATATCCAAAATTAAATGAAATAATTTAATCGCGCCAGTACGTGTATTTGTTACACAAAGTGATTCGTGCTGTCGCCAAATCCCACTCCGCCCTCTCTCTGCGCTGGCGCCAAATCCCATTCCGCCTTTTTAAAATCAGTTTTAACACTTTTTTTCTTCTACTACCAATGACAGATACGATATTATACGACGTGCGCCGTTACTGCAACTGCCCGATTCCGTGCAACACAATCCTTTACGACCCGTCCGTTTCGTATGCCAGCACCTCCAGCTATGCTGTCGATTCACTGCTCACGAAAGTCACCTCCGGCGACGTGGAAAGCAAATTCTTACACGCTCGTGAGGTCAGCAACAAAGTCGTTGTCGAACGATTCAACCATACCAAGCAATTGATCACTGACCTGGCCGCTTCTTTTAGCAATCTTAAGCGGCTGTTCGATGAGAACATCAATGATCGCATAGACAAACAAGGAAAACTACTCAGCAACTTCAACGACGACACAAAAAAGCAAGCCGAGACGAAAAAGTCGATGAATAAGTATCAAACGTACGCTGTCGAGAAGAACTTTGTCCGCGTCCGGGAAGCGATGGAGGAGCGTACACTCAAATATCTAGCGTTTGACTATCTAAACTTCATCTATATTATTGAAAGCCGTCTCCGAGAACTGGCAGGTTCTGAACTAACCGACAAGACAATACGAAAGTTTCTCTACTTGATGATCGTAAACAGTTGCGAAGCAAACATTGAGAAGGGCAACAAAGCGATGGGAAATTATACAGAACTGTTGGAGTCATTCAAAAACGGTACACCCATCTTCAATTACAAATACAGGAAGACGCCTCGATCTCACAACATTTACATCGTGCCGAAGCCGCTACTTTCAAGAGCTTTGACTCACTCATCGTATGCTGTCAAATACACAAAGAAACTACCTCAGTGGATTAAACGTGTTCAAGAAAGCTTACAAATGTACATCGGTTTGGCCAATGAGACCTTCGTTAACCATACACTGAACGAGACTCGAATGGCCGAGATAAGTGAAGCCTACAACAAGGCTTGCAAGAATTACAATTTTGCAAAGAGTGCTTTTTATTTTTACTCGGTCGACTGGTCCAAAGAGCAGGTGGAACAAAAAGAATTTGTGACGTCAGCTTTGCTGGAAAAATATGAAAACATTGCTAACGATATGAAATTCAATCTACAGAACCTTGAATCTCTACTAAGGTCGCTTCAGAACACCATTATGCACAATTTGACGGTTACTAGCCGTTTGGCCATAGATTATCTTAACGAATCAACTAGTAAGAGGTCACTGGCCAAAATATTCACTTCAGCCAGTATTCGTCAGGGTATAAATGAATTGAAAACATTCTTTATCGAAATTCGAGCACGAGGAAGCACGCTGTTCGACAGTTGGAATAAACTAGCTGTGGCTTGCCTCGATATTTGGGAAAATATTCTCACTGATATCGACTTAGTGGACTATTATACTTTTCTGAACCGGACTGACTATCTGCAGGATTTAGCCGACGTAACAAAGAAAATTCTCGATCAACACGAAAAAGCAAGAGATGAAAATGATCTGAGAGAACTGGTCGGTAATACAGATCGCATATTTCTTTACTGTCTGGAGAATGTCATCGAGGAAATGGCTGCATTCGAGGAATCTTTGAAAATGGATACAAATTTTCTCAGGTAATTATTTTTGTCAAATTTTCACCTGTCAATCTAGGACCCCACCCACCCACACAATAATAATGATAATAATACTCCCTAGAAGTTATTTTCCCGTGTTGTCAATATTGATGTTTTAAATAATTTCCTCTTACTTTGAATTACTACTTTATATTCCTTTAACTGGATTCATATTCTAAACCCTTTGAATTGAAAAAAAAACAAAAAAACTATGCGATGTGTCACAAATTCATTTAAACTATTTTTCGCTGTTAATAAAAACTTAAATTTAATCTTCGTGATGAAAGATTCACATATGTTTCACTTCATACGGGACTAACTGTATAGTCCAGCATTGCTCGGGGTTTTTTTTAGTGGTTATGTTGAAATGGTATGATCAAGTGCTTATTCAAAATGCTCCAGTATGAGGTTGCCATGACGCGCAAGTTTTAAAAAAAAATGCGAAGTAAGTATTAATTTAATTGTATTTGTAAAACGGGAAATATAACACACAAATACACATCCATATTATAGAAATTATTAGCAAAATTAAAATTGGGAAATACCCAATAATTTGCAAACAGTCGGGTTTGCAGAACTTATCTTTAAAGATGTGTCCTTTTAGCAGTCTATATTTAATGTGTCGTTATGGTTGGGTTAAAGATATAGAGATCCTTGACTTCTGTGCTACAGTTGCTGTCAGATCCCCTCACGTATCCTGGGTCTAGATGACGGGGACGTCTTGTGTTTCTAAGTCCCAACAAGCAAAAGAGGAAGGGAGTTTGTAAAATCCGCTCACGTGGAGAATTTGTTGAGAATCTCAAAAAGCAGCCCATGATTGGTTGTTTTTCATCCAATCACGGGGCACTCAGTTGGCGACTCCGTAATAATTATATATATATATGCTGAATGACGAAAAACTGATTTTGAATGTGAATATGGAAAACCATGCGAATAAAAATCTGCGTTGTTTTTTTCAGAGTTTAATATAGTGGAAATAGATTGTATTTCGTGCGCTATTTTCTCATTTCGTTATATCTGATGTACCATTTCTGATTAGTTGAGAATGGATGTCGCTATAGAGAAATGAACCAATGAAAAAGCAGCAACGTGAAGGCTGGACAAAAGAATAATCAGACATGTTTGAAATAGTGTTAAAACTGATGACGGAGAAATCAAATAAAAAATATCAACCAGAAATCCCCAGGGCCACAGACTCTACCCAACCACCGGAATATAGATCCTTTGATTCTGACCTTCACGGCTCGGAAGTTAACAAACGTGATGCTTAGCGATACTTCGATCCAAGTTCAGTTGAACTGCGAAGAAAGTATAGCTGTGTGTCATGAGTAAAGGTTGATTACTGCTTTTGCTTTAAAGCTCAACTCTAAAGTTCTCCCGCTACACTAACTTCACTTTTTCGTGAGCGCTACAAGTTCTTCTTTCTCTTGAAATATAACTCCGGGAAAGTTAACCAACTGTTGGTAACGATATATGCACCATTAATTTGTCAAAGAACACACTGACGAAAACTGATAAAACTTAATATTTACGAATTGAACCTTCTCTCTCGTGTGCATGTGTTATCGTTGACCAATTTTGTTTAGAAAATTACGAGTTATCCTTTTAAATTTGTCCATTTAAATTCCTTTCAAAATGACAGGAAAGCACTCATTTGAAGTTAAAAATGATCATCGACAATTTTTCTCTTCGTTCAAGAAAGCTTTCCAATAAAATAGGCAGTATCCTTATATTCTTAAACAAATATCTTAAACCAGTCCGCTTTTTTTGCTATTTTAATAATGACGGAACTCGCAGTCTGACAAGGCGAAAGTAAACAAAAATGTGCTATAATTAAAATACCAATGACTCACTCGCTACTATAGTTTCACCCTCATGTTGGTTTAAGCATTATAATACTTAAAACTGCATCTTACTTGCTTTCATTAATGCAAAACACTATTTAATGATTAAACCAACCTAAGGATAGTGAGGGTGAAAATAAAATATAATACCGGATACATGTACACTGCCCATAAAATTCCTATTTAATTTAAATAGGTTTAAATTATAAACTGTGACATAATATAATTCCTTCTATATAGCAGTGAATGTTAGACAATCTTGTCACAGATTAAGACTTGAAGCAAGAGAAATGCTGAGAACACAATGTTTAATTTGTTTTAAGACAAAATGGAAACACAAAAAATGAAATAATTATCAGAAAGGGACATTTGAACTTTCTATAGGCACATAATGAGGAAATTGATATTGAAGGCAAGAGGGACAGAAGAAAACAACGCATAACCTTCCTAGCAAAAAGAACAGTCTAGAAGAATAAAACGCTGTAAAGAACGGGAAATTCGGGGAAAGCTATGAAAGCCAAGGCACATAGAGAGAGAGAAAATTAATTTTGAATTAGCAACCGTGTCGATCCCAACTCTTGATATCAATAGCTTTCTACATCTTAAATCATTTGTTGTGGCATTGGTTAAATATTTATTGTTCATTTTATTTTTAAGCCACAACAAATATTTAAAAAGTCCAAAGTAGTCAATTTACTTAACATGCATAATAAAGAGAATTAATGAAAATTTTGTTAAGCATATCTAAACTTATTTATAAATGGAACTGTGTGTGTGTGTCCCCGTTACCTATAGACTCCGAAACGGCTGAACCGATTTTCTTGAAATTTTACACAGTTGTACTATAAGCGCCCGCGAGTGTTCTTAGCTAGGTTTTGTGTCGAGGTACCACCGATAAATATCGAAAATAGAAAACATTGAGTTATAGAAAGAGTGGTCCGATTTTAATAAAATTTGATACACTCATAGACAAAGACATAAGAAACGATATTCAGAAGTTTCAAGGTTGCAGTTCTTACAATAGTGCAGAAAATCGATAATATATATAAAGGCAAGATGTGTGTGTGTGTGTGTGTGTGTGTGTGTGTGTGTTTATCTGTATGTCCTTTATGCAAATCCACAATTTTCATCCGATTCTCACCAAACTTCACACAAATATTCTTTAGGCTGAGTCTGAGCTCCAGGACCATGGATTAGTTTTAAAGCTTTCATTACATCCGAGCAACGCCGGGTTATACTGCTAGTCTTAAATAAGATATGCGAAAAGGAAAGGCAAGTCATAATTAAAATGCACAAAGTATCCAAGTAGTGTTCTCTATTATTTCAACTTCATCTCACAGGAGGTGGTAATCTTTTTTTTCCTCCATATGTGCCCAGCTACGGCTGATTCCCCCCCACCATCGTGTTACGGCCTTGCGGTCTTCTTGCGGTCTTATCTTACATGGACCACAGATATATTGTATTTTTTTCTGACAATCCCTTCACATAAGGTAAGGCAGATCGAGACTGTTTTCTGAGTGTTGTTATCCTCTTGCACCCATCTATCCCAGTTTGGGTACACAACAACAGTTTCAACAGAGCAGTTATTACGGTGTAGAGTACTGCTTATACTGACCATTTCTTGTTTATATATCTCTGGATCGCCACTTATGACTTTTGTAAGTATATATGAACAAACGTCGTTGAGCACATATGGAGCGCGGAAAAAAAAAGGAGGGGGTCACCGCCTCCCGTGGAATGAAATTGAAATAATAGAGAACACCGCTGGAAAATACGAAAACTTAAGGAATCCGCACATATGCTAGTCCACAAAAATCTAAATCGGTTAAGATTAAGAATAGAAATGAATACAATATTTGAATCAACGAAATTGTAATATGAGCTCAGTTTTTAAAAAATCCAATGTTTCAGTAACCCATTTTTTTAAGTCCTAAAAATTAATTTCATACTGATTTGTCAAGGATACATGGTCCAGTAGATAAGCGTTGATGTTTTAGTGACTTAAACCAAAGAATTGTAAGTTCAATAACTTAGAGCTGAGTTAAAGGGAGATGACTGAGGCATCTGGAAGATGCATTAACAATCTACCCCGATGAACGAAATAAAGAGTTCAGTTCGAAATTCCAATCACCTGAGGAAGGTCGGAGAGTAACGACCGAAACGTCATGAATATGGCAACAAAGATGAGGACAACAGTCCGAACAGTGTAAATGCATATCATACTACAAATTAAATAAAATCTACGGCATGTCTGAAACGCAAATTCTAAAAAATACGACCCAAATTTACGGAAAATAGGAAAAACTTATAAATCATGCAACGAGTCAATGTAAGTGCTGAATAGGAAGTTGAATATGGGATGTATTTTATCTTGTGATGATGAAGGGGAAACAACTCTTAAAATGTTAATATTAATAATAATAATAAAATTAGTAAAGAATAATTCTTATTTTACCACAACGAGCTATGTATGTGGAAAAAAAAGTTGACAAGAAAAAAAAAAGCATACATGCTAGTAAACGCTGCTATGTAACCTGCAATTAGAGGCAGGAAACGATTAGCATTAAGAGTTTGTGAAGTATCCAATAAAAAATGTCCCAAAATGTCTGCAGTGCTAAGCTCAATTTTGTAAGGAAATGTTTAAAGTACACTATTCATAAAGTAATGACACTGGGTCAGAAAATGGATACTAGTCACGAAAACGAATTTAACCTCCTGATAAGCGGAGTGAGGGTGGTACACTCAGAGAGACGAAATGTGAGCATAGAAAGCGTTTCTCTAATGCCTTTATTGACATCTCACATTACTTCAATTAAAGAATTAGGAAGGCAAACCCCATCAATAATGGAAAGAGCAATAACAACCACAGGCCTTGAGAAACCTATTGTCCTGAAAAATTGTTTTAAGAGAAAGGT
This sequence comes from Ascarosepion bandense, assembly GCA_037127315.1. NCBI lineage: Eukaryota > Metazoa > Mollusca > Cephalopoda > Sepiida > Sepiidae > Ascarosepion > Ascarosepion bandense. The sequence goes on along the minus strand of JBBBDQ010000238.1, from coordinate 3,776,805 downwards.
TTTATAAATTTGAACCGACAATCGTAAAAGCTGCTAAATCAATAATAAATGCTGAATCTTTTCTTATAAGAAAACGACTAATATTACCAATTTTTTCTAGAGTCCTACATTTAATTCAAGAGAAAATCTCTTGACTTTGTAGTGGTCTGGACAAATTTGGGTAATAATATGTAGTAGACTGACCGTCGGGGTAGTAATTTCAACAGTGAAAAGAAAGTTGGTTGTCCAAACCACCACATTTATAAATAAAATAACTCAAAGCACAATGTAACGAATATAACAACATTGTATTAAGTAAGGTTACAGAACTGGATAATTCACAAATGCAAGATGTCGTGAAAAGAGTTCTCTCTTAGATATTAAAGATATTGTCTCAATATTCATGTTAGAAGTGTCCCTGAAAAGGAAATAATATGTTTGTACTGAATAGCAGTGAATATAATTATACATGTATTGAAATGTACTTATAAGATAGCCACATAAAAATGTTTCTCTCTAATTGCTGAATGCAATTAGCACAGTATGTGAGTTGGAAGAGACGAACGGTATTCGGACTTATGCTCCGAAAAACAGCCTCCAACTGGCTAAGCACGTGTGGAAATCAGTTTCTACAGTATAACCCGGATATAAGAGATATTTTCTATTGTCCCAAATTAGGCCAGACCCTTATATACGAGGAACCCGGATATGAGAGAAGTTATATCCGGTCCCGACAACTCTTATATCAGGGTTATATCAGGAAATATTTCTTAAACGCGGGGAAAAAGAAAAAGTTTCACGTGCGGTCCTCACGTAAGCGTGTGTGAGTATATGTGTATGAACGTGCATGCATGGCGATATGTATGTACGTGCATGTAGAAGTAATTCTACAACTTTATATTAATAGTGGAAAATGTATAAAATATTTAAAAAGGTTACGTCAGTCAGAAAGTGATTTAAGTCGAGATGCCAGGTCAGGAACGATTGCATTGCAAACCTTTTTTTTTTAATTTTGTCAATAATCTCGACAAATATAGTAAGAGCAAATCGAAAGTTTTACAAAATTTGAATTACTCAATGCCTCAATACATTTTACTCAAATTGAATTACTCAATACATTTTATTTTCAGGGAAAATTTCTTAGAGCTCGCCATTTTTTATAGAGAGCTGAGTTACGAGCAGATCACGCAGCAGGTTGCCTATGACATATTCTCCCTCTTCTGTAAGTATGAAAACCTTACATTATTTATTCCCTCTTTTTGATAAAAAGCTAAAAATGAATGAAATTAATGAACTGTCCGCATTTAACCAATTATTTTTTATCATATTACACAGCAACACTCTTCGATATTTCATTACAACCTCCCATGGTCCATTATAGTAACTGTTCATTTTATTTTACCACTAGAGCGTAACGAATTTTTGTTTGCTATTCACAATAATAGCCAGCAGAAGAGAAAAAAAACAGATGTACACTTGAGTTTTCTTTTTTTATTGTTATTATCATCATCTATATCTGCTTACATTGTTCTATAATTCAAGAAATGCTATCGGCTATTAGTTGAGCGCTGAAATAGTCTGAAAAAAGTTCTCATCAATAGGCAGAAAATGGCTTCATTTGAGAAGCTAAAGAAACAGTTACAAAAGCCATCAACAAAACAATCGATTATTTCAAGATAACAAAAGACCGAAAAGAAAATTAAAAAAAGGTTTCAAGCTGAATATACAAAGGAGTTATTGCCATGAAACAAGAACCGTTAAATAGGGAAAGATGTCATATGCTAGTGGATAAAATTATAAAACCGCATTTATTTGCTGTCATTTTTTGAAGTCATATTAGAGCGTGCGCGCACAGTTTAAGATTATATATATATATATATATATATATATATATATAAAGATAGCTTCTCTGCCTTCGATCAAAACGCGGTATCTGTTTTTCCTCATTTTAGATGGGAGGAGAGACCTGGTCCCGGGGATTCCAACCCCGTAGCAATACCTTCCACTAAGAGGGGTGACAGTGGCCGCAGGGGGTTGCATAAATGTTGTCCTCGGCCTATGTATATGCGCATGGGATAATCACATGAAAAACAAAATACCTATTATATTCTACCTTAATAAGGAATTCGGTAAATAGAATTGCATATTCATGTATATGGTTACCCACCACACTCACACACACGGAGAAGAAAAAGAAAACGAAACACTCCCTTGTGCAACGTTCTGCCTTAATAGAAAGGTCTGGTAAATAACGAACCCCTGTCTTTTGGTCGGGAGAAGCTTCCCATTGCATTGAAACAGGGAGGTAACTATGGTTGCTGAGTGTAGTCAATTTTTGGACGGGCACTTCTCATTAAAGACGACCTTGTGTCACACCTCAACCATGTGGGGACGCGAATAAATACGATCTGCTTTAAATCGGTCAGTTATGTGATACACGCTTGGGCGATCATGTCTCGAAAGAGACACGACTGACTGGGCAGAAGATTTTTCCGCAGTAAGTTGCCATTACTTTCTGCGATAGACTGGTTGCCAGCAAAGGCTATAGAACCCAGTTTGTTCTATTTAACCTATAGCTAGAGCAAGAAGCGGCGGCGGGTTAATATCTTTTTCCAAGGGTATTTGCGCATAGGTGAATGCAATGAATTCGACTGGAATTCAAACTAGGCTCTTTGATTTCTCGTTCCGTTCAGATCCGATACTCACTGCAACACAACATTAACTAATTTTCAAGGTTTCGAACAAAGATATAAATTTTGAGCATATGAAGAAGAAAAAATGTTAATGCCTATTTAAAACTGGAAACAATGGCCTGAAAATCTGAGATATCCAAGGCCCATTTTACCAGCGCCTTAAGGCTGAGAAACTTTATTCTAGCCATTTACTGCATCAGATTTGTTATCGCATCTTAGAACAATCATTAGTTTCCCTGTAGCTTTTGATAATTTTAGGTTTAAGGAAACAAGTCACCATCACATACTATCTATCTGAATGGTAATATCTGTGTGTCTGAGAACTATTAGTGAAGAGTAATGGTTAACGAGTTGATCTAGTAAAAATCATTTGGATAACGCAACAGCTATCGGTACAGAAAATGGAAAAGGTGAACAGAATTCAAATTGTTGCGTTCACTTTCGCACATGCCGTAAAGAAAGAACGTGAACCCATCGCTTCTCTCCGCGAACTATAAGTGAAATAGAAGAGTCGAGGAGGGTCGAGTCATGCGTTGACAACCAGTGTAAGAGAAGGAAAGCCCAGTTACAAATTATGGATACGACAACGAGATACAATGCCATTATCTTTATCAGGTAATTCATTGCAATTCACAATGAAAAGGGGAAAATACGATCACCTACTTTCTGATGAAATCTGGTATAAAAAAATACGAGGTTCAACAGTTAGTGAAGGCAATTCCACGTGATTTAATTGTTAGCAAGCTTGTCTCACTAGATTAATTACGACTGAGTGATGCGTTCAATCCTCACTGAATGCTCCGTAAGATACGCTTAGTAAATCGCAGTCTCACTCGTGTGATCCAATGCCAAAATTACGTAATCTCGGTAAATATCTAATTGTGTGTATTGTTACGTGTTATAAGTTGTAACAAAAGAAGAAAAATGATTGAGCAAAACAGAGCTAAATCACAGACAAACATTTAATTTACAAAAGCAAAAATATTTTACAAATATACAATTTTTGCATTCAAATAGAAAACAGAGTTTACTACTGGCAGGCGAAGTATTACGAAGGGAAAGAAAGGTACCAAGTATATTTACCCAGTTAAACTAGCGAAGTCGTTTAAGTGCTATACTTTTGGAAATCCTCAAATGTTTATATAAAGAATAATTTTAAGTTTGGTCAATGAAAGAGTCAAAAATTTCTATTACCCTTTTTGTTCCATGAGGTTCTTTTTCAGGTTTTAGTTGGTCGGCAATTTTTCGTAGAGTTTCTTTCGGTTGGATATACAAATACTGAACCGAGCCGGAGTTGATAATGTCAGCAAATCCTTTTAACAACTCTCTCTTCCCAGAACCTATTTTTATAGGGACTAACACCTACTTTGCATATTTCTAGAATCCTAATTCTAGAGATTTTACTCGAACATACTGGAAATTTCTAGAATCTTCCAAACGTTCTATTTTTAATTTCTCTACTTAACTACTTCATGAATTAAAACTTTTTTTTGTAATAACAAGTAGGACTCAATAGAATCCCTTACTATAACTTTTTAGACATTAATATTTTTATATATAAATGCATCCTCGTAACAGTATATTATATTGTATTTTTACGTACAATTTTGACACATGACCGAAGTGGAAGTGTGGTGAGGCTGGCCGTCACTGATTATCCTGAACCCAGCCAATCCAATTTCTCGATCCATTCATTCATTCATTACAAGAACATGTCACTTCATCCAATCCTACGTTTACCAAAATACCACATACTCACGGGAGAGCCTACTAAAATCCCATGATACCATTTACGGATATTTACAATTCTTTTATTACAAAAATTATCTGTACGTGTTCATATAACTTTTCTCTTTTAAAACACCTTAAGCATATTTTACTGCTCTTGAGTTTAATTAAAATGTTTTCGCGAGAAAAAAAAAACCTGTCTTGAAAGTAATTTATGAGAGTCGGTAAACAAATTTCAATTCAGTTAATTTCCAATAAATTTCATGGGCTAAATATTTATATCTTGTAAGAGTAAACCTTTTGCAATTTATAAGCTAAATGCGTATACAAACAAGGGTTTCTTTTCACAATTATTTAATTTTTTTTATTCTTTTTGCAGGCGATATTGGTGGTTCTATGGGCTTATTTATTGGCGCCAGCGTTTTGACAATGTTTGAGATTGTCGAATTTATTTTCAACCAGTCACTGAGAATGGCATTTTCACAAAAAAAGAAAAAATGAGCATTTACAACTCGAAAGAAACGCGATAAAAACACCTACTAAAGAATTGGCTATAATTTAATTATTTAACAACTGAAGACTGTGACAAAATTCAATACATGCACAGCGTCAGTGAATTTTGACTCAATTGGTAATGACGAGTCCACTAAATCAAGTCTAGGCAGGTGAATATACACATGAGAGAAGTTACTTTTTATAAATCTGATTACTAAACTTACCTTAATACAGGGCTACGCTAAATGGATACTCGGTAAGGATAGAACTCAATGACCTGTCATTGGCTTGCTAATCGTTGCTTTTTTTTCAAATACGCTACTGGTTTTCTTGTTTAAAATTACTTGACATACTTTAAAAATTTTGAAATTTTATTGGACATAAGTAATGCATATTCTATCCTTCAGATGTCCCGGTCATTTTTATCACTATATAAACTAATTTGATAGCCAAATTTAATTTCAGTTGATTTTATTGAGAACATTGAACGAAACTCCTGAGGGTTTTTATTATTATTATTGTTGTTGTTGCGGTGGGAGTGTGGGTATTTATAAAATGTTTCCCGGTACCAGAGAAACTACCTTTCCCAAAAATAAATAAATCTTTAAAAAAAATACTAAGTTACTTATTTGTAATTTGTATATTTCCTTAAGTTTATTCTCAAAATTTTGGAACGTTCGTTCTTGAAGCCGGAGTATCGTCGACATGGGCAAATAATTCTATATTTGATCGTGTCACCAGAGAGCGACTGATAGCAATGATCTCAACTGTCATTCACTTTGTCCTATATCTGTTTCGATATTTAACATTAACCAATTTTAATAAATATCAACATGGTTTTGTCATATTCACCTAATTCTACATTTTTTTTTGTAGAATTGTATGTCAAAGTATGAAAAATTACAAAATTCTTTAAAAAGTGTAAAAACTCTTTATTTGCTTCTTAAGAAAGAGCAAGCATTCAGAAGTTCTAAACACGATCAGCTTCCTATTTTTGTAACTTTCATTATTTGAAAAGAAAATTTTCCAATAGGAAGGCGAATCAATAAATCCTTAGTCTAACAGGTAATTTATTTTTAATCTGAAATTTTTACAGTATACTGTAATTAGCAGGGTCAGATTATGACCTTTTGGACCCCTGTAGGCTATTGAGAGCCTTCTAAATGTTTTACATATTTTGGCGACATTTACATCCCTTGGAAGTAATGTATTACAAATTATTTAAATGAACTAAAATAGTCATCTTTTGTTTCTCAATGAAAGTACTATTAAGCAATACCACTATTTTACTATTTATTACAAACCAAATTAGCACGTATTTTAACACCACGGTTGTATAAAAAAAATTATAACCAGCATTAACAATGAAAATATTAATTTAGAAGTTATAACATCCAGAAACTTAAAAATCACTGCTTTATAAAAAGAAATATCTAAGTTTTAAACATTCTGAACTAAATCCAAACGTCATCTTGAAACAATGATTCAAATTTGTTGTGGAGTTGAAGTTGCTTCAATAAATTCGATATATCAGAAGATATTTTTGTAGGCTGTGTTCAATTACTCCAACAATAGTTATTTTTGTATGTAAGGAACAAGGTCAACATTGAGTAATCAACAACTCTTCATTAATTTTTATATACTAATACAATATTACAATGTTTTGAAAGGATTAAGTTCTAAGTCCAAGTGGGTGTTTGGTAAATACTTTTTCCTCTCCTTCATTTATTAGGTTTATTTCAATAAAACAGATGATAGCGAGAAGCTGCCGTTATTGTTAGCAAGCTCTCGTAAATCAATTCTTGTGAATTAAATCTTCATTGTTTGACCAGTCACTGTTCCCGTAAAAAGTTTAGTTAGATTTTTTAAAATATGAATGAAAAAATTATATACAATTTTGATTCTTGATTGAAAAGAAATCAAGCTGAGATATTTTCCTTTCATCACAGCAAGTGACTTCGATGATAATTCTTTGAAAGAAAACTAAAACCGTTGATCAATAATTAAAAGATTTCGCCTCTTCCTTTCTTTCTTTATGTATATTTCTTACTGAAGCAATTCATTATCATTCAAATGAATAACTAAGTTAAAAAAAAAAATGACATGAGGAATAATGAATGAAGCAAATATTTTGCAACTATTGGGAAAACAAACATAGTTGGATTATTTTTCTGTTTTTGTTTCTTAGTGAATAAAATTTCAAGATTAAAAAACAATTTCATTTTTACTTCATAAATGATTTTAATTTTCTTTGGATACGGGATCAGAAATTTTGCCTTGTTTGTGTGTGTTTTACTAGAATAATGTCGGATTTTTAATTTAAAAAAAAGTGATCTAATTACACAATTTGTTGGCATAAGATATTAATTGAATGAAAAGTAAGAAAAAATAGGCAAAGAGTCTTTCGCTTTTTTTAAGTCAAACAAGAGTTTAATTACTTTTCAAATAAGCCAGGAGCAATAATCTAAGTTGCTTTTTTTTTGTTTTTTTAACAAAACAGGGCTTAAATTTTACGTCTTCTAAAAACAAAGTAGCAATTTCTTTTTAAATTTAGATTCTTTTTTTTTTTTTTTTTTTTTGATGAGCTTCCCACTCAAAGAAAAATTACAGCTTGGTCATGATCTTACCGTTTAAAAGAAAAGATTCGAAAATGTCTACATTCAAAACAAAGTAATAATTTACAAAGAACAAACATTTTAGGTACCACCACTCATTTTTGATAACCTTTAAATTGAATTTTTAAAAATAAAGTTCTCTTGAAACATTTTTTTTACTTTTAATTGAAAGCTAAATGATCAAATTTATTATTTTCAGTAAGCAAAATACTCTGGTGTATTTCAAACAGAAATTATATTAATTGGAATCTAAAAATCTTTTTAAAAATTTTTCGGCTATTTTTTGAGCGATCGACACATTTGTAAAACAAAATTCTAGGTTTAAAAAATCTTGCAAAAATACATCTGTGACATTAAATTTGCTAATTTTCCAAAAATAATGTTACATTAATATGATTTACACAAATATTAATTAGCATGATATTTAGAATAAAACTATTAAACACAGTGATCTTTCTGACCTTTCCCTCTATTTGACAGGGGATGACAGATGCGAGATAAGTGTATAGCAACCGAAATTGACAAAATTGTCCAAATTTTTCCTGTAAGGGAAAAAACGTGAAACACATGACTTTTTAATGTACACATAAAAATTACCATACCAAAAAAAAAAAAAAAAAGAAAAAAATGTTATTTCAAAAATTCGATTATTTCTATTAAACCTTTCAATTTTTGATTAGTAAATATAGTCTTCACTTAATAGCCTAAGAACTTATCTAATTAAATAATTAGTTTTATTGCATTTATTTTCGAAAAGAGGGGCCAATGATAAAAAAAAAAAAAAAAAAAAAGAGAGAAATAGATTTACATTCCCCAGTGAGTCCTGCGTTTAAATGATAAAACCAATTTTGCCTACGAAATTTAATTTCTTGAAACTCCATTAAGTTACGCGGAGGGGTGGTGTAACATATGTATATATAATAATTTCACAAACAATTTCATTTATTTGTGAACAAGTTCCAAAGTTTCATTAAAATCCGGCAACTATTTGATTTTTGCAAGATTCCAAAATCCAAATTAATGTGTTTATCACCCGAAAAAAAAAAAAAAAAGTTTATCACTGTTAGTGTTACGTAATATTACATTTGCCATTGCAAACTCTCGTAACGATTTGGTTACCCGATAACTAAAATAAAAAGGTTTTTACCAAAATTTTCGAACGTGATAGAAACAAATACTTTTGTAAATAATTAAAAAATACTTTGATCTTTCTTAATAACAAACATTTTGATGGAAAAGTTCGTTTTTATTAAATTTGAGACCTTTTTCTTCATACTATGCTGTTTTTTCAACGATTTAGTGAAGGTACCTACTTTTCTTTTATCTTTCTTGTAACAATTTTTTCAATTTTTAAATTCTTTTTCTCGCGTTATTATCCAAAACATTTACTATCGGAAAGAGTCTTTATATATATATATATATATATATATATCTCGAAACCTGTATTTCTGCTATATCAGCCGCCATGTCCGATGAAAACTATTTTTAATATAAAATAATATACATCTTTTAATATAAAAGCACATACACATTTTACAATGTTTATATTATAAATGAACATTATTTTCTAGTTTATTTAATCCACATCATTACTATTGCTTCATCTGCATTTTTTTTTTTGCCTCAAATGTATAGTAACACTCAAACAGTGTCACTCAAGGCATGCAACGAGAATTCAAATCTCGTCTCAAACTATTTCATTATTTCCGATTCCACATTCACTCGAAGATTGTTGACCAAGACTAAAAGTCTTGTTATATAAATAAAATTAAGTTAAACTAGTCAATAGAATATTATAATTATTTTAGTAAACTTGGCTTTCGTACAAGCAAAGGAAAGAAGAAAAAACGGAGTATCGAAAGGGCTTTCTTCCCTTGACAACGCTTTTATTTTAACTACCTTCACTCCTAAGCAATGTTTGTTGTTTTTAAAAGTGATAATTAGAATAGTAAAAATTAAAATGATGAAAGTAGATTCATCCTTTATTTATTTATTTTTGTTCTAGAATTTACAAATATTAAACTATTAAGAGTTCTTATTTCCACACGTAACATTCTAAAAACTAATCAAATTGTTTTAAAACTAACGAAATACAATAGTTATCAATTACCAACTTGTAAAGAAATATGAAAGATTATAAACATTTACTAAGTGATTAAAATGTCAAATGCTTATTTTACCATTTTATAAAGTTCGAATAATTTGGCAATTATTAGTCGATGTTTTGCCAAACATTCCGATGGACAATAGAATAGTGTTTTATATTTTTATTATCAATTCTCAAAAACTAAGAAAATGTATAAATTCACTTTCATATGTTTAACTTTCGTTACAGTTTCTAATCATTGTTTTTCAAAACAATAAACATTGTCGAAGGAAGAGTCAAATTTACTTAAAGCAACGGCGATGCCAATCGAAAAACGACCCTTTTATTTTGTTGCAGGCAAAAAAAGAAAATCCAAGTTTGCCAAATTTTTTATCCCGTGTGCCAAACTGCACAAAATATTAAGAAATCAAAATACTGACATATGCATACAGCACAGCTTAGTGGTGACATCAGTAGCTTTTTTGTTGCCTGCAATTCGTATGTTAATTCCTGTAAATGCAGAATTGCCTGTGTAAAGTTTCATGTTCTTAAATTTGGGGGAGATCGGCACAATATAATCTAGGGAAAATAGTGTGATTGTGTGTGTGTGTGTGTGTGTGTGTGTATATATAGTCTTATTTCAGATTCTTCCTTAAGGTAAATACTTTCAACGTATAGGTACCTCCAATGAATCGCTGGAACAAAAAGTATAGTATGAAAAAAAAAAGTTCCCAAACTTAAACTTTTTTTCCATCAAAATGCTTATGTTAAGAGGAAAGATCAAAGTATTTTTAATCATTTCTTTTGATTTTTTTTTTAATCCTTTCTAACACGTTCGAATTGTTGATAAAAAAAAAAAAAATCTTGTCTTGATTTTCAGTAGCTTGTAACCAAATCGTTACGAGATTTTACAATGGAAGATGTAATATTACTTACGAAACTCAGTTTTTTCCGATGACAATTTAGAAATTCTTGCAAAAATCAAATAATCGTTGGATTTTAATGAAACTTTCAGGATTATTCATAAATGAATGAAATTAATTGAAATCATTTAAAAAGAAAAAAATCTTAAAGAAAAAGAAAATTATATTATATATATATATATATAGATGATATGTTACCCACCCTCTACGTAATTACATGAAATTTCAAAAAATTAAATTTTGTAGGCCAAATTTGTTTTATTAGATGATTTACATTTCCCCAATGATTGCTGCGTTTACAGCAATCATTGGGGAAATGTAAATCATCTATTTTTTTTTTAACCATTTGGCCCCTTTCCGAAAATCTGCACTCAATAGTAAAATAAAAGAAATGCAATAAAACTATTATTTAATTAGATAAGCTTTTAATTGCTTTAATAAATAATGTAAATTAAGGACAATAAAAAAACAATTCAGATCAATACTGAAATTTTAAAATAACTATTCTCATTTCTTTAACTATAATAATTTATAAAGTTTCAAGAATATTTTTAAAATATTTCAAAGACTTTTAGACGTTAGGTTATTAAATGAAGACTATATTTACAAATCGAAAATTGAAAAGTTTAATACAGATCATCGAGCCATCGTATTTTTTTTTCTTTTATTTTGTGTATTTGAAGTTTGTTGTTTTTGTATGATAAATTTTAAGTGTACATTAAAAAGGTAATGTGTTTTACGGTTTCTTCCCCTTACAGAAAAAAAGTCAGACAATTTTGTCAGTTCTGATCACCAAAGACTTATCACGCATTTGTCGTGCTGTCATCACATTTCAAATACTCAACTCTGTTTATTCTAAATTTAATGCTATAAATAAGACTTGCATAAATCAGATGAATTTAACATTATTTTGGGGAAATTAGCAAATTTAATGTGTCACAGATGTAAATTTTTGCAAGACGTTTAAAACAGAAAATTCACTTTTGTTTGCAGATGTGTCGATCGCTCAAAAATGGCCGAAAATTTTTTTAAAAATCTCAATTTTAGATCCCAATCAATATGATTTGTTTGAAATACAGTATTTTGCTTACTGGAAATAGTAAATGTAATCATTTAACTTTCAATTAAAATAAAACTTTCAAGAATTTTTTTTATTTTAAAAAAAGTTATCGAAAATGAGTGGAGGTACGTAACGTATATTTATCATTATACATTTTTTTTTTAACTGACTACATATAATACGTGATTTTTTTGTAAGATATTTAATTTTTTTCATATACTGGTTCCAAGAAAAAAGCCAAGCACTTCAATGTGTAAATTACATTCGTATACCAGATAAACAAATACGAAATAACTGGCAGTGGGATTCGAACCTAAAGCTATGACCCAATATCTACTTTTTCAGTTTGTTTTCTGGATTATACTTTATCAGTTCAGCTACGATCAGCAGGCATCGAAATCAAGGTGATTTCAAAGAGAGGGATTTGTTATATATATATATATATATATATATATATATATATATATACACACACACACACACACACACCACTGAACGGCGACTATTCTAGTGATTAAAATCAAAATGGTCAGCGTCACTTGATTTCAAGACATATGAAGAAATTATGTAGGAGGAAAAATGCAGTTTAAATTGTTAAATGTAGGAACCTCCACTCATTTTCGATAATTAACTTTTAAATTAAATTTTTAAAAATAAAGTTTTCTAAAAACTTATTCTAGCTTCCAGTTGAAGCTAAATGATTAAATTTATTATTTCCAGTAAGCAAAATACTCTAGTGGGTGTATTTCAAACAGAAATTATATTAATTAGAATATGAAATTGAAATTTTTAAAAAGTTTTCAGCCATTTGTGAGCGATCGACACATTTGTAAACAAAAGTTAAATTATCGGTTTTAAAAATCTTGCAAAAATAAAATATACGTTTGTGACACATTTTTGGAAAATTAGCAAATTTAGTGCTAAATTAATCTGATTTACACAAGTATTTATAGCATTAAATTTAGAATAAAACTATTTCTTAATCACAGAGTTGAACTCTGACCTTTCGCTCGTATTTGACATGTTGATGGCAGCTCGATAGATGTGAGAAGTGTATGGCGACCAGAATTGATAAAATTTTCCAATTTTTTCTTGTAAAGGGAAGTAACCGTGAAACACATGACCTCTTAATGCACACACAGAAATTACCATACAAAAGAAAAAAAAACTTCAAGTACACAACAAAATTAGAAATTATTTTTAAAATATGATGGCTCGATGAGTTGTATGAAACTTTTCAATTAGTAAATATAGTCTTCACTTAACTTTTCAACTTAACGTCTAGAAGTCTTTCAAATATTTAAAAAATATTTTTGAAGCTTTATAAATTATTAAAATTAGAAAAATAAAACAATTCTTTAAACATTTCATTATTGATCGAAAATTTATTTTCAGACTATAATGTCCTTAATTTATATTATTTATTAATACAATTAAAAACTTATCTAATTAAATATATTTTTATTGCATTTTTTATTGTTATTGGGAGCAGCTTTTCGGAAAGAGGGAAAGAAAGAAGGACTGAATTATTGAAAAAAAAAAAAGAAAAAAATGATTTACATTCCCCAATGAGTCCTGCATTTAACTCATAAAACCAATTTTGCTTACAAAATTTTGAAATTTCATGAATTTACTTAGAAAAGGGTAACAGATGTAATAAAAAATAAAAAAATAATACATTTGACGAAGATTTCAAAAATAATGTTTTAAAAAATAATTTCATTCATTTGTAAATAAGTTGTGAAAGTTTCATTGAAATCCGACAATTATTTGATTTTTGCAAGAATTTCAAAATTAATGTGTGTCACCGGTAAAAAGAAAATGAGTTATATATTACATTTTCCATTGTAAAGTCTCATAACGATTTGGCTACCTGCTCACAAAAATAAGATTTTTACCAGAATTTCGAATGTGCTAAAAAGGATTTAAAATACTTTGATCTTTCGTCTTTGAAGTTAACAAATATTTTGATGGAAAAAAAAGTTCGTTTTTATTAAGTCTGGGACCTTTTTCCTTCATACTTTGCCGTTTTTTGTTTTGTTCCCCCCCCCCCCAGCGATTTAGTGGGGGTACCTAGAAATGTGTTATGGCCTCTTTTGAAATTTCTACCTTAAATTTAAACTGCGTTGTTCTGCTTACAATTTTTTTTAATTACATTATTCAAAAAATTACGAGTGTGTTTTAACCTAAAAAGCTTCTTTATAGACATTCTGGCAATATTTTTTTTATATTAGCAATAATATACACTGTACGTTCTTCCGGTAGACTGAAAAAGTCTATATCAATCCACAAATGACTTCAGATAATTTTTGAAAGAGCGAAGTAAAATTTTATTTATACTATTTACATTGTTCAGACTATTGTCCCCATCTTTGTTGCCATATTCATGATGTTTCGACCGCTGTACACTCCAACCTTCTTAGGTGATTAGAATTTTGAACTGAACTCTTCATTTTGTTCACAGGGGTAGACTGTTCTAGCTCCACAAGCCATGCCGCTTCCATATAACTCAGTATCAGCTATCTTCCTTTAACTGAACTCTAAGTTATTTTTTTCACCTCTGTTGTAGCCTGGTACTGAACTCAACTCTTTGGGTAAAGTCACTGGATTCAACCAACGGTTTTATCTACTGGGCCATATAAATATGGCAACAATGATTATGACAAGTCCGGACAATGTCAATAATATAAATACTTACAATACCTTATTTCAGAAATACTGACAAATAAAATTTTTGTGTGTGAGTATTATCAAAAAAATCTATAATTATAATGGTCAGTAATTGAGTAAACAATCAGTCAGAATTAGAATTTTAAAGAATTTCCAAACTAATTGAAAACGTTATCTATTCTCGAAGCAAAGCTATTCCAAAATTTAAATGAAAACTATTTTCTCTTAATGAACCTTCATAATTATAAAATCCAATTTCAACAAATACTCTAGTTTAAAATTCATTGCTACACAATAGTTGACTAAAAGCTCCCATTTCTTTTCATCTTTAAAAATTTATGTATAATATATCAAAACTTTAAATGAATTTTAGCTGGCAATGTAAAAAGACTATTTTAGGTGTCTCATATTGGTTTTATTAAATACTAATTAAAAATATATACTTTATACAAGAATGCATTCCTAAAATCTTTTCTTGTAGTTATATGAATAAAACTGATATGTAAAATTTACTTGACTCCAGTGTTTTATGTATTAAATGATAATTCTTTTTAACAGTTAAATCAGGTGGCCAGATTGAAACAGAAGAGAAAAAGAAATGATTCAAAACTTCTACTGCAGAATAACACTTCCATGACAACAGAAGAGAAAAACAAAACATTATAGAATGGAAGAAAAACTCATGATAATTGAACCTGAGATTAGGCCAATAACAGTCAGGCTGAAAAAAAAAAAAAAAAAAGCAAGATGAGAAGGGTTTGTCAAAGACGTTGACAGTCTTAAAGGATATTGAGACTGCTAAGTTTTACCAAACTAATAAATGAAATATACGACAACAGCAAAATATCTGAAGATCCATTTTTACCGTGCTGTCTAAGATACCAAAATGGAAACTCACTCAAACAATCACTTAATAAAGGAATAATTAAGCTCTTTATGAATAAAGTCTGTAGCAGAATTAGAACAGAAATATGTCAAAAATAATGTGGCTTTCTTTAAAATGCTGAAGAAATGCAATAATAAACAGGATGCTGTCAGAACAAGCAAGAGAAATACAGACAGATCTAAACCATTCTTTTATAGATTATACAAAGGCATTCAAAGTACAGGAGTAAAAAACTTGAAGTATTAGAAAAAACTATCTACAACGGAAAAGGTTACATAAGTAATTCGTAACCGGCAGTGGGAACAAACATTTCAAGGGAAGGCATGTTTGGTGATGAATATATTGAGAGATCATCTACATATAAGGATTTTTTTCATTCCTTAATGGTTTTGATGATACATTATTTATTCTTAAAATAAATAGTAACTGATAAAATTCTACCTTGAAGTTTCCTGCCTGTGTGTATCTGATGTGTTTCCATTTCATACTTTGAATGTTTGGCTGGATGAATATACCTATTCTTACTTTTATTCCCATCTTGTGCATGTCTTTTAGGATACTATACTTCCATGTGGTGTTAGTCATTTTTAAGATCAAAGAATACTGATGCCACATGATGACCTCAAACAAAGCCATCACAAATAAAAGATTCTAGCTGTACAAGTTGATCATTAGTTCCTTAGTTTTTCCAGAATCCACTCTGGTAGCTAGAAAAAAAAAGTGGTTTGTTTCCAGGTACCACATTAGTTGAGCATTTACCATTCTACCCATTGTCTTGCAAATGCAACTTAGTGCAATGGGGTGGTAGTTTGTTAGGTTCGAATGGTCTTTGACAGGTTTAAGAATTCAAACGATGACAGACTCAAGCCACAATTTTAAAATTTGTTTGAACACCATATATCATTAAAGATCTGGAAAAATATTAAGAGATTTTCCTGGCATGGGTTTTGAAAATTGGTAATGAATTTTATCTGGACCAGTTGCAGAGATTTTACTCTTGTTTATGAAGTCTTTTAGTTCTGTCATAGTAAAGAGAATAGTTTTTCTTGTTCCATAATGATTTTTTTTTTTTAAATTTAGGAGTGTAGTGATTTGTTGAGAAGTTTCTTTGAAATTCAATTGCTATTAGATCGGCTATTTCTTTTCATTTGCTTTGGTCAAGTGGATGATATTTTTCCATTGTCTTTATTATTTCCCATGTTTTATTTATTTGGTTTCCTTGTTTAGTCTGGAGATGTAGACTTGTCAAGATTCTTTTAGATGTTTTTATTATACAGTGTGATATTGCTCAAGCTTGCTTGCTTGTTTTGTATGTCAATTCTGGTTTGGTTGAGTAAGAATATCTTTAGCATTTTTCCTGGTTTTAACTACTTCTCTGCATTCTGCTGTAAACTAGGGTTTTGATTGGGTATGTGGTTTAAAGGAAGATTGATATTGTTTGTTTTGCTATTTGTGTTAGTATATTTGTGAAGGAGTCTATTGATTCTGGTTCATTGAGAATTTCCATGTGGATTCGGGATGAGCAGAGTTCATTGAATTTTAACCAGTTAGTTTTTTCTGGCATCGGCTTCCTGATATTTAGGAAAATAGGTGAATGATCACTACTACATCAGTCATCATGAACTTTCCATTGAAAGTTCATAAAAATTGATGGTGAACATATGGTTAAGTTGATAGAGTACCAGGGTGTAGGTATATGTGCATTTGGTTATTAAAGATATGTACATACATTGGATGTGTGTTGTGGTGCATTGGATATCGGCTCGGAACAAGAAATTGAGGAGCTGAGTTCGAATTCCAGCCGAATTCATTGCATTCACTTACGCGCAAATACCCTTGGGAAAGGTATTAATCCGTCTATTCCTTCCAGTTATGGGTTAAATAACAGGACAGATTGGGTTCTATAGCCTTGGTCGGCAACCAGTCTACCGCAGAAAGCAATGGCAATCTACTGCAGGATAATCTTCTGCCCAGTCAATCATGTCTCTTTCGAGACATGATCGCCCAAGTGTGTATCATGTATGGCACTTAACTGACTGACATACATCAAATGATTTTAGTAGAGATTCTATAATTTTACCAGTTTGATTGGGGTTCCTACAGCTCCACATTTTGCTGTATACATTAAACCCTGCCATTAGTAGAAAAGGAGTGGAAAGTTGGCCAATTAGCCTTTCAATTTCAGTTTTATTCAGTGTATTTTTGGAGAAATATAAATTGAGCCTATATTTATAATTCAATGAATTGAAGATTTTGCTGTCATGGTCTGTATTTGTGTTTAATTTTTCATATGCTCTCGATTTTTTTTAAAAATCACTATTGAAGTACCCCCAACACTATTGTTGATATATTTATTTTGTGATGAGTTTCATTACCCTTCAAAGGAGAAGTCAGTTTCTGTGAGAAACCTCTCCTGTAAGCAAATTATATTTGGATAGTAATCTGTAAGTTGTTTGATTTCCTCAGTTTGGTTTAAAACCTATACAGTTCCATTGTATGACACTTGTTTTTCTGTTCATCTATTTGAGTGATATTTTATCTTAGTGAGTGGGTATTAAGGATGATTGGCTTACGGCATATCATGTTGAATACACCAGTTCTCATTCGATCACCGAAGCTAAGCAATGTGAGCCTGGTCAGTACTTAGATGGGTGACCGCTTGGGAATACCAGACACTGTAAGTGTTCAGTGACGGATGTGCATTGTGGTGCAGTGGATGTTGGCTTGGAAGGAGAAATCGGTGAGCCAAGTTCGAATTCCAGCATTCAGTTAAGCATTAGTACCCTTGGGAAAGGTATTAATCTGTCACTTCCCTCCAGTTATGGGTTAAATAGCGGGATGGGGCCTGGAGGCAACCCATCTAGTGTTGGTGTCACAATAAAAACATCTTTGGTAGCCCTGGCAAAGCATCAAGTATTCAGCTATTTGACAAGATTATGAATTTCGCTACAAATTGTGCCAGGGTTGCAAACAAATGCACAGGGAATACTGGAGGGGTGTAGTGGGTTCTATCTCAGCCAAATGCAGCAAGACGACGACGACGATTAAGGATGATTCTGTTTTTGGTTATCTGTTTCCATATATTCCATACTTTCTATACTGTTTTCCTTGTTTGTGAACTTGTTCTTCATTAAGTATATATATATATATATATATATATATATATATATTCATGATTATTTGGGTTCTTTTCATTTTGTTTTCAGATTTTTATTATCTTTATGTGGTCGTCATCCTGTTTATTTACTTTTACTTCTGTTTCTCCTGTTTTTAGATTTTGAGGCTTGACTGGTTTTTGTTCTATCAGTTTTCTGTTTGAATTTTTTCCATTTGAAAAGTTTTGACATTGAGATGTTGTTGCCAGTGAATTTTGTGTTGGATTTACATTCATTGTGGATAATTTTGGTTCAGTGGTATGAGTTGTTTCCAAGTTTACAATTGATTTTACTGTTTTCAATATTGTATGATAATTGTGTTCTTTTCTCCATTTCAGTAGTAATTATTTTATTTTGTGAGAGGATCTTTAAGACGACTATGTTTTTGATCATCTATTTCAATATACTCCATACTTTCTATACTGTTTGTTCTCCTTGTTTATTTGCTTGTAACTGTTCTGTATTAAGGTTTGATTGGTTTTTATTCTGTCAGTTTTCTGTTTCTGAATTTATCTATTGAAAGTTTTGAATGTTTTGTGACAGAGGTTGTTGTCAGGGAATTGTGTGTTGGATTTACATTATGAATAGTTTTGGTTCATCTGGTATTGGTTGTTTCCAAGTTCAAATTTGTTTTTTTGTTTTTTAATTCTTGAATTAAAAATGTTAGTTCTTGTGTTTCATGTAATTTGTTTGATATTAGATTTTCATGGATATAGCTTCATGTTGCTTGGGTAATTTTTGCATATGATGGTGCATTTGAGCTTATTTCGATGATTTGCTTTGTTTTGGAATAAGGAATTTTTTTTGGTGCATTTAATTTTTAATGCTTCTTTTTTCCAGGGTTCACAATCCCTAGAATTTACCTAATGATTGTTTTTTAAAATTAAAAAGTTTGGTTTTGATTTGGGCATGTGATCTCTGGATGGTTAGGATCATTCCCCCCCACCCAACCACATACTGACTTCCTTGTACACTTATTCTTACTGTGTCCATATCTTTGGCAGTCGAAGCAGCTTAGTGGGCTAGTCAGCTTGGAATATATGTATATGCATGTATACTAAGTCAGTTTCATGTTTGATATAGTAAATATGAGTGCATTTTTTCTGTTTTGTTAGTCTGATTTAGGACTTCATGTTACCAACTGCTTGATTGGATTAAGCTTCTCCAACCGCCCGTCTATCTTGAATTAGTATGTTAGACTTCAGGCGTATATGTATAGGCCAACTCTTAAAAAACCTCAACCACCAGGATCCCATTCTCAAGCATCATAGGTCGCTACCTACGGCAAACAGATGACCACCTTGAAGAGGTGCAGTAAGCATATCCAAATCCCCACTAACAGAACAGACATATCGAGGTTGAAAGCCAAAGAGTTATTCATTCATGCATAGTGTTTATTGGGCAAGTAGAACTCACAAAGCCCATCCCTCTCTAGTTCAAATCTCAGCTGATGTCCAACTTGAAAGCTCTCCCTGATCACAGACATATAGCTGTTGATTCCAGAGTAACTCACTACACTGGTCATTGACTTCAATCTAGGAAGTCCTCTACTCATAAATGTCAAAATTACTACACTGGCTATTAAGCCCAGTCTACCCTATTGTGACAGATGGAGGTTGATCTTGCTGAGTGTCTGCAGTATGGTGTAATTGATATCAGATTGGAATGAGAAACCAGAGAGCCGAGTTCAAATGCTGGTCAGGTTCGTTATATTCACTTATGGGCAAATAAAGAAAGGTATGAATCCATCTATTCTCACCAACTATATGTTGAATAGCAGGACATAGAGACCTGCAGCCTTGCTTAGTAACAAGTCTACCATAGAAAGAAACAGCAGTCTACTGTGGGAAATCTTCTGCCTAGTCAGTCATGAATTGAAAGAAATATGATCATACAAATGTGCGTAACTTGACTTTTAAAAACTTTTTAAGGATATCTAGCCAACCAGCCTCATCAGAAAAACCTGGTGGGAGAACCACTTTAGTTACCAATGTCTGACAGTGTGGCAAGCGCATGGTACCAGCAGCACTAGTAGTGTGACCCAACAATGTGAGTGTGTGTACACTCACTTTTTTTTATATTGAACATCAGAGTAAATAGATCGTAGTTAGAAATAACATTATTAGAACTACAACAACACCTGTTTAAATTATTATTTTAAGTAATCAATAGATAATACAATAAAAAAATGTTTTATATATATTTAACAATTATCTTCTGTCATGTATAAAAAACCAATTTTGTCATAACTGAATTTTGAATAGGAAATAATCAATTATACAGAACGAATAGTAAAAAAAAATGTTTGGATTCAAAATGTCAATATTTGGATTACTGTGTAATGTCTAATCTCTTATATAGCAGGGAATGATAACTTTTGTCACAAGTGAAAAAGACAATACTTCCGCTTTAGCCCTATCAGACAGACAGATTATGTAAGAAATGAGGAAATCTTAAGAAAATCAGGAACTGCAAAGAAACCTTTGTTAACCATCAGGAAAAGACAGCTTTTTATGACATATTGAGAAAAGGAAACTTAGAAAACTTAACTCATGAGACTCATCAAAAGTGAGTAAAACAAGCAAGAACTTTAAATGAACGGAGTACATATTGCGGGTATGTGCGTTGTAGTGCATTGGATATTGGCTCGGAACAAGAAATCGGGGAGCAGAGTTCGAATTCCAGCCAAATTCATTGTATTCACTTACGCGCAAATACCCTTGGGAAAGGTATTAATCCATCTATTCCTTCCAGTTATGGGTTAAATAACAGGACAGATTGGATTCTATAGCCTTGGTCGGCACCCAGTCTACCGCAGAAAGCAATGGCAACCTACTGCAGGATAATCTTCTGCCCAGTCAGTTATGTCTCTTTCGAGACATGATCGCCCAAGAGTGTATCACGTATGGCACTTAACTTAATATTGTGGAGATCAGCAAACGACTAAAGAGCCAAGTCGTTAAGAAATATAAGAGAACATTGACAAAAAGCTGCTTTCGTTAAACCTTCAGCATATAAGTTTTCAGATAGAGTAAAAGAAAAATATAAAGGAAAATTTATATTAGCTGCCGTGTTTCATCCACTCAACGTCATAACATAAGCCTAAATAAGACGCATCTAACTGAAAATACAGAACGCAATTGTAATTCATCAAAATAGTAAAACTATTTCTGAATACATCATGTAAGTATAAATTGCCTTTGATCTAACACCTTCTGCATGATAATCTACAAGTTAGAACAAATGGTACTTTCTCTTATAGATAATTGGATTCTCAATGCACTACAATGCCGAAGAGACTCGTAAACAACATTTCAAAGAAAAATACATTTTTGATGTTAATGTATGAGAACGGTTTCAACAATTTTATGGGGAATTTAATTTTTTTAAGTTTAATTTCTGTTATGGCTGCTGTTAAAAGGTAAAGAACTCTTGTGACACACTTCAATAGGTAAATCGCAGTTAGTTCCCTTTATCTGTTTATTCGATGTTCTGTTTAGGTGTCATTCAAACTACTATTTTAGTTCTTGGAAGAAATGTCTGATTTGGGGTCTTGTTTATACTAAAATCTTAGAGCAAGAGAATTAACTTTACAAAGTTAAAAATACGCGTATTTCTGATCAACTGTTACTACTAAGCAAATCATAATATAAAATTATTTCAGTTGATAATTTTTCAAATGGCCTGATGTCGTGTGTGTGTGTGTGTGTGTGTGTGTGTGTGTAATGCAAAAATGAAATTTCAACAAATTTAAAAAATTAAAAAGAAATTACAGATTTTACAATGCTAATAGTTTCTGCAAGAGGTTGACAAAGTAATTTCCAATGGATCTAATATGTCCTGCCATAACATTTCATCCAAACCCTAAACACCATGGACTATGCAATTATTCTGTTAATATTTTTACATTATTTCTCCTTTAATATATAGATTTTTTTTTTAAATGTTTGACAAAATATCATTAAGGACTTCTAAAAAGATTTATAATTAGAATTCACCTACAATCCAGTAACATGCTGAAAGATTAATATAAAGTGAAAAAAATGTTAAGAATTTTCCACAAATGCCTTCCAGATTAAGGATATTCTATTTTAAAAGCTTTCTCTTGACAATTTAGACATCAGTAATGCCAAGTGAAAAGATATTTTCAAAGATGAACTAGGCTTCATTGGCACACAGGCTGGTCTTAACTGATCAACATTTAGTGTCAGTTTTGATAAGAGGAAGAACAAATTTAAAGTGTAGTTTGATTTTGTTTCCTTAGAAATAAATTTTATAAATAATTATACCCATTGATTTTTTTATTTTTAATGCTACTGGTAAAGAGAGCTTGTTTTGATATGGTTTATAATTATTTAAAATATAGTGTTGCACCTGTTTGTGCAAAATGTTTAAAATTTTCTGTATTTATAAAAGGAAGAGTGCTCAATGTCAGATTGTTTATAGATATAGTGTGAACAAAGATTTTTGACTGTATGATGTCTGTCAGTTTCATGGTTCAGTGCCATCACTCCTATAACAAGCCATGTATATACACCACTAGAGGATAAATGGAAGAGAAAACCAGCTTGATTTTAAGGGTTGAGGCTAAAGATTATTTACAGTGCTCAGTATTAGAAACAAAACAATCCTTAACAGAAACTAGTTGCAATGAATTTTATTTGCTTTTTATTGTAAATACCAAATTATGAAAAGCAAAATTTTATTTAATGTTGCAAAGACACAAAAGTAGTTAAAACAAGACTAACTACTAACATTAATTAGACAGGGAGTTAAATACACTGTTAGATTTTATTATGCAAGCCAATGTTTTCTTGATAAAATATTAACCAAAAATGCTATTAATTTCAGCCAATATATTTTTAACTAATGCCTACAGTAAGTGTTTTGGCACTGCAAAATTTGATTATACAACTAGTGTTTTTTTCAGATCATAAGTAAAATATACACAGCAGTAAATATTTCTTTTTTTAATCAGATATATAAAGATCTATCAAAACACCATAAAACAAACTCTCAAAAAGAAGAATAAGAGGCAAGTTACTAAGATGAAAAGATAAATGTTGGAAATTGTAAAGAAAAAAAAAAAAAAAAAAAAAAAAAGAGGGAACAGATTATAGACAAAAGAATATCAAAAACATTGATGAGAACAAGAGAAAAATAAGACAACTGAATTGACCAGGAAAACATTTGGAAAAAAGAGGTATTGTACACCAAGATGTTTGTCTCAAGAAAGTTTGTAACTGTATTTTTGAGTGTTGGTCAGAATATTCTGAGCATGTGCAGAAATGATGTAAAACTAAAAAATTCTACAAAAGAATTTTTAAAAAATTAAATAAAATTAAAAATAAAATAATATCACAATATATTCCATGCCCAGAAAAAACATGGTTTATATAAGTAGATACATCTAATAGAATAATTGTTAATATTTCAGTGTTTATTTAGATCCTCATCAATTCAATTCTGGAATACAGATGGCTAATGGCACCTCCAAATTACCTGTACACATCAATGTTATTTTATAAGGCACAAAATTAAATTTCCAGTGAAATTTAGTAAGCTGAGAGAAATAGTGGAACATCCAGTGAGTATCAAATACATTAGTAATGATCTCCAAGATTATCTTAATTATTAGTCAATGGAAAGCAAACAAATATATAATTAAATATATTGTGTACTACCTGCCTGGTGTCTTGGAGTATATAAGGCCTCTTTGGTGAGAGTTTTTCAATCAAATTGTTTGATAGAGTAAGGTGATTGACCCTATGTCCAACCTCTGTACTGAGAAAAGAGCTCATTTTTCGTCTGTTTTCTTTCCCTTACATGACTGTGTTCCATTCTATAAAGTTCCATCTATCCAGGTTTTCAGTGTTTTTCCTTTTCCTAAACTGGTTGCTAACAACACTTGCTAAGCACTTATTTGATACTGTTTCAAACTATTTCACCAGAACAGTTCGGTTGATCACTTGTTCATTTCACAATCTAAATCTGAAAGATGCATGTACAATTTGATTTTTTTTTTTTTTTTAAGTACCATGTTCACTCAGTATAGAGGTCCAATAGCCACTCAAAGTAGGGAGTTATAGAAAAGAAGTTCACAAACCTAAATAGGAAAGGTAAAAGTTAACCTGAAACTTGAAGAGGTCAATATTGTGATTGAGAAAATATCCTGCAGCTGTCTGTTCCACAAAGCATAAGTTGCTTTGGGAAAAGTTGTCAAAACTGAATTTTTTACTGTTAGAATACAAAGGGAATGGGAGAGGATTCACTCTTATGTATGTAGGCATGGCAGGTCCCAGTTGCAAATGTCAGGGAGGGGGAGGAGTGAAAGTAAGGAATGTAGTTCATCAGAATATATGCCATGGAAATAGTGATACAGCAGCAAGAGGCTCAATATATAGCCTGCAGGAAAGTGGTTGCAGAGTGGAAAATAATCACAAGGCTACAAAGACACTTTTGAACTATCAAAACAGACAAATGTCATTGATATGAAAATGAAGAGAGTTCAATGGATGAACGACTTACTCATTTTGGATTTATCCACAGATGTTTGAGTGGTGGTATTGGCCAATATATAGTTCACAAATAATCAAATGTACTAACAACAACAAACAAGAATGATAATGGCAAGAATTTCATTTCTTTATTACAAAATAAAACAATTCTAAATATAACAGAATCAAAAGATATAGCTTTCAGCTTGGCAGTATCTTTATGAAAGAGAAATCTATGTCATAACATACTTAAATGTGGAGAAAACTGTCAATTCAGTCACATTTTGTTCTAACTTTAAAACAATGCTAATAAATTCTCATAAAATGTTCTAAAATTTTTTTTTTAATTTTTAAAAATGCCCATCCTAAGAAGATTCGATGGACTGGTTAAATCTGAAAAAGAGTATCATTCCATTATTATTTTAACTTGCATGTTATTTTAAAGCAAAACCATTAAAAATTAAATTTAGCTATTTTTTTTATTTTTTTATTTTGCCAAATATCTCAGAGTTGTTCTGCAAGAAACTTAATTTTACTAAATGGTGACATACATACTATGAAAGCTAATATATGATAAATTGTAAACAAATGAGAAGGCCCCATTTTCAATAATTATTCAAAAGTTAAATCACTAAATTCATAATGGCATGGCACTAAATTTTTTCTGACTACAGGAAACACCAAATAAATATATGAAAGTGATCTTTACAAATTTGTAATAGTTAAAATGGTAATCTGATTTTTATCTTCAAACCTAAAAAAAAAACTATTAGCAAAAATCAAAATGCTGAAAAATTGACATTAATCTAGATATTGTTCTAGTATTAACCATATTATAAAGTTATTTATGGCACTAGCAGAACAAGTTACAAAAACCTACAATTATGTTGTGCAAGAAAAATAAAATATTTAAATAAATGGGTCCAGTCATGAAAAAAGATTTTATATTGATAATCCTTGTAGATTAGCATTAATTACCTTTCTCAATCAATGACACGTGTCAAAATTAAAAATATATTTTTTTTAAAATTGATTCATAATATCAATACAATGTAAAAATGAATCCTTGACTTTAGTTGTTGGACTTAGTGGTTATTTACAAATATCTTGAAACTGTACATAAATTATTGCTATTTGGACAACAATCCCTCTTTTATGCAAGTTTCATTAAAGACAACCAACAAGGTACTGCAGTTAAGTCTTATTTAATTTTTGTGTTCATAAAAGGATTTTCTTTCCTGGATACAAAGTGTTGAAACTGTCTAAAAGTTCTGCATATCCAAGCACTTTTGACTATGCTTTTAGGCATTATCAAGGATGACTTTCATTTTCAACTGAATGTGTTTTTTGTTTGTTTTTTTTTTATATGCATGTGTCTGATGTTATAAAAATATTTTATTTTTTCAAACATGTTCAGTACATTGTGGCCATGTTTACAGTTAATGTTATAGTGTTGATATTTTTATTATTATTATTATGGCTTCCATTATTAACTTGTCTTTAAAAGTTGTGTGTGTGCTCATGAAAAGAAAATGTCTTGAGTGCTTCAATTGTCAGAGGGGGTACTAAAGGCAGAAGAAACAGAACCTCCTCCAGGATGATCTGTTGGCACTGGCTCCTAGTTCTGGCATTGTTATGGCCATCCACTCTTTAATGTTATCGGACCAGCTTTTGCATTACTGTCCCACTTGTGTCCACCTTCAACAGCACTTTGCATGATGGTTTTGCAGAGGATGTTGTGCTGTGCGACATGGCCAAACCATAACATCTTCCAATACTTAATGGTAAGGAAAGATTCCTGTCAGCCCACAAATCTGTTGAACTTACTCTCTACAGAGTCATTGGTTTCATGGTTCCAATAGGAGATCTGGTGGAGGAGCTTTCTCAAGCATTTGTTTTCAAATACCTGAATCCTTTTCCTGCTTCAAGTAAGAGTAACACACCCATAGAGGAGGATGGATATGACCAGCATTTTTTTTTAGAGCTTGAAGTGCTTATGGAAGTTGATGTGGCAATCTGTGTGTGGATTTCTGCATTGTAGATGCCATCTTTTGACAGGGCTGCTCCCAAGTATTTGAAGCTTGACATATTTTCCAGTGGTTCACCATCCATGGTGACGCTTATGCTGGTAACCATTATTTTGGACTTCTGTGATGAGTTATTCCATCATGTGTTTTAATTTTATGAAGGTTAAATTTTTATTTTTTAAACTTTTGTGGAAAGAATTTTTTTCACAAGCACAAATATTGGGGTATAATTATTTACCTTAAATGAAAAATAAACAGACACACACTCATTACTTTTATGTAAATGTTGGTTCTTTAAAATGTATATATCGGCTTCTTCTGGATTCAAAAGAAATCTGTTCAGAAAAAAAAAACATGCAGAACAACTAAGTCTAGATAACTCTGTAAAAAGTCAGGGATCAAGTTTCACATTGCTTTACAAACAGGGCCTCCCATTTCTAAAATGGAAAAGGTTTTACACCTCCAAGATCTAATGAATATGCTAGTCTACCAAAATTACTTCCCAAAAAGATTACCACATTATATATATATATATATATATATATATATATATATATACATACACACACAACTGAAATAGTGGTTGTTCAAACAAGAGAAATTGGTATAGAAGAAAAAATGTGAGAAGCCATGAACATTTTTGTTTAAAGTGTAGATTTATTATTACTGTTAATATTACTTGCTTTTTGTATGATTTACTAAGCGTCCATAAGGGTAATTGTGTCACTACACAGGTTTTGGGTCTAAAGTTGACTCTTCAGGCAAATAAACTTGTGACTTCACATATCGAGATCCATTTGTTTTTCTGATGGCTAAGGTATTGTGTATAAATAGATAAGTCAAGTAATGAGCAGGTCAGAGATTTCATATGGATGCATTTTTGTTTTTTTTCACTCACACATTAAGCTTCTCCTGTCACCTTCGTTGACTCTAAAAAAATTTTTTTTCACTGACTTGCAAAATTTGATTTTGTATATACTTCAAAATTGTTTTCAGCAGTTTTGATTCAATTCTACTCTATGGGTCATCTAGTTCTTTTTGTAATACTATTTGAATTTAGTGTGTATGTTTTTCGTGTTTGAATTTGGTGTGAGTGAGGTTTTCATGTTTTGTTGAGGGAAGGCTTGTATTTTTGTTATATTTCTTTCTGTATGATGAGTGCATCATCATCTGCATTTTGGTAGATGGGCATTCTGAATTTATTTCCACTGCATTCATGTAAATGTTGAGAAACATACAATTTCCTGTTATTATCTAGTTTAATGTTACTTCTAGTAGGGCTACTCTTTTATTCAGGCCTTGTGTTGCCCCTATGTATATTTTTGTGCATTCATCGCATAAATTACGTTTTTAGAGTTGCAGCTCAGATTTGTTTTTATTTCAAATGTAGATGTGCTTTTGAACTTAAAGGGTTTTCCTTCTTTTATGTTTCATACCTCACATCTTTTTGATGTGTGTGTGTGTGTGTGTGTGTATGTGTATATATATATATATATATATATATATATATACACACACACATACAAGTGGGCCAGTCTATTTAAGTCGTACTATAAAAACAAATTATATATAGAAGAAATCTAAATTTTCATAAGCTTTATGGTAGTGTATGAACAGTACAGAAACCACATATTGTATGGTATTATGCTTTCAACTGTATACAAAAGAACTCTTGTGTATACACAGATCATGTACCAAAGAGAAAAATAAAAAAATAAAGTATTATATTGATTCAATTTGAATGCACAGAACATATTTAACCTTTAGAAGCAAATACAGAAAAGGGTACCTAGATATTCCCTTAAAAGCTATATTTTAATTTATTCAAAACAAAACCTGGAATTGTTTTTTTTTTCAACTGATTTATAAAAAGATTGTAAGATGAAAAGAATGACTGAAAGATCAACTGTCCTTTCCATCAAAAGATAAAACATTTTAAATGTTATTAATTTTCAGCTGCCAAAATTTAAACAGTAACATTGTAGAAGTTACGATTCCCACCCACCACACCCAAAAATGATAACAGGTTTGAATATAAAAGGATGTCTCAAACTTTAAAAAGCATTTTTATACAAAAAAAAGTTGATTAAAGAACAAATGTTAATGCCAAAAATTTCCAAGAAAATGTCTTTAGAATTCAAGATGGCAGTTTCAGTATTCGATTGTGGAAAAAAAATGGTAATTGATTAATATTTGAAGATATTTAAACAAAAGATTGCCAAAAATATTTTTTTATCATTGCTAAGAGATTAAAATACTCATAAAATGTATTGATCTCATGTATAAATTTATAGGAATATATTTTAAAGAGAAAAATAAATACAAACAGACGACCCGGCTGTTTTTCAATAAGTTAAAAATCAAAATATTAATACATTAAAACAATTACAATATATTTTTACCCCATGACTCCATTAATAATATAAAATTAGTTTCAAGAATGAATAAAAAAATTTAGGTAAATCCATGAACCAAGTTGTCAAGTAATTGCCATTAAACTAGATTAAATCTCCCAAAAGGCAATTTATATACATAATCTCAGAGTAAATTATTTTGCATGAAACAATTACTGTTAGCTTATTTATAAAAAAAAAAAAAGATTAGTCCACATTCAAGTTGTGACTAGTATAAAATACCATTTGATCAATCAACCATGATATATGTATTGTCAAAAGGCAATTCAAATAAAACTAAATTGTTTCAATAAGTCTATTAAATTACCAATTACAATGTTTGGTTTCAACATAAATATTTGCATTCATTTCAAATTGTTCATACTTTTACATCTAAGCAATGATACATGAAATTATTTACAGTTAAAAAAACTCAGTATTAAACTGATCAAATTTCACTGATCTACATACTCAATATTTATTCAAATTGTCTTTAGCTTCAATCAAACTAGAACCAATTTCTTAGAACTGAACATTTAAGCAAAGATGCTGCATAGACTCAGATCAACATCATTTAATTATTCATACATATATAAACTTATTTATAAATGGAACTTTGTGTGTGCCCATTATCTATAGACTCCAAAACGGCTGAACCGATTTTCTTGAAAATTTACAGTTGTACTATAAGCGTCTGCGAGTGTTCTTAGCTAGGTTTTGTGTCGAGGTACACCCGATAAATATCGAAAAAAAAAAAAAAATTATAGTTATAGAAGGAGTGGTCTGATTTTAATCAAATTTGATTCACTCATAGACAAAGACATAAGAAACGATATTCAGAAGTTTCAAGGTTGCAGTTCTTACAATAGTGCAGAAAAATCAATTATATATATATATATATATAAGGCAAGGTGTGTGTGTGTGTGTGTGTGTGTGTGTGTGTGTGTGTGTGTGTCCTTTATACAAATCCACAATTTTTATCTGATTCTCACCAAACTCCACACAAATATTCTTTAGGCTGAGTAAGCTCCAGGACTATGGATTAGTTTTAAAGCTTTCATTACACCCAAGCAATGCCAGGCTATACTGCTAGTATATATATATATATAAGTATATATATATATATATATATATATATTTAATGAATTATTTTGAACATTATTTTTACCGATACTCGTATTTAAGTAGATATTCTGTTTTTAATTAAACAGTATTTTATATTTATATCTACCGACCTGATTATTTTACGATAAATTTTATTTCGAAAATGTGTGCTATCCAGTAGGATTTGAACCTGCGACCCCTATTTACATAGGGGAAGCTACCATTTGATCTGGTACTGTCTTAACCACTCGACCATGAATAGCCTCTTGATCAGACGAGGTTTTTATCATGCCTATATAACAATTTTCGATCTACCATAAACAAACCATATCTGCTCTGAAATGTATCGTAATGTCGACAAATGTAAACATATTACAGAAATTAACGAATTTTAACGAAACTTGGTTATAAGCAACCGACAATTTGTAATGAATTATATATATATATATATATATATATATATATACGCGCACGCACACACACACACACACACACAAACCTACTTTGATTACATATTTACCATCAATAATAGATTTATACAACAGTAAACGTTCTTTGTGAATACAAATTATGTTAAGAACATAAGAATGTCAATTGTATCAGTTCAAAATTCAGGCAATTATTAAATGAAAGTTATCCAGTTATCATTCTCAAATATATTTGCTATAGATTTTTACAAAAAATTCTCATAAAAATTGGTTAGAATAAATCATATTTTGGTAAGTTATATTTTCAATCAGGACTACAAATCAAAAACATACCTCTGTCCCAAAATAGAGGTCACATTTAGTGTATGAAATATGGAGGCAAATGTAACAACTATTATGAAACAGCAAAAGTATTTCCTTGTCTTAGCTGGGCACAATGCCACAATAATAATAGAAGATTCCATAAAAAAGAAACCTTCAAAATCACATTTAGTGTAACTAGTATGGCTACATATTAAAATATTTCAGTGTCATAACTACCAAAATTAGTTTTTATAGACTATCTGGATTTGGATTGAAACCAATCTTTAATATAACCTGGAAAAAATAATGGAATTAGCAAACTTGGGGTGCTCACTTTATTTTTATTTATATTTAGCAGTAAATAAATTAACATAAATAGAAAACATTTAATAGTTGAAAATTCTGGCTTCATAAAACATACCTTAAACAAAATAGATTAAAAAATGTGACAGATGCTTGCAAGAGCATTGCCTCCATATCACTGTAATCTTTCCGTCTCATAGCAACAGTGAACAGATATACTAATTATAGCCTGGAACTGTGACAGCAGCAACAAAGACAAACCAATGGATCATAACATGAAGGGTCAAAAATTGTGAGTAACACTGATTAGATGACAACAGTGAATAAAAAGGTGAAATGGTAGCACCAAAGAAGAGCAACCACGAGGGAAAAAACAAGCAGTTGCAGAAATGAGTTGAAACTGTACAGATGTCATCACAATCTTTGTAAGATGATACTTGACAGAATGAGAAGTCAGAAATATGATGCATCCTAATCACAAAAAAGGTCAAAGCATGGCAAAACATGTCCTATGACCATGAAAATCTTTATTTTCAAAAACTGTCTGCCAAATGCAACGCAAGACAAGTTCAAACATCTTCCATAATAAAAAAGTCAAGGAGAGATTAAGAGAACCAAATGAAAAAAGGAATGAAAGCTCAGAGATAAAATTCTATTTTGAATAGAATTTTGAAGAAAAATATAATGATAATAAAAATATCGAAGGAAAGGAAAGTAACTCGCAAACAGATAAGTTCATATATCTCCATTCCGTAATGTTCCAGCATACATCCAAATAATCACAAAGTATTCAATACACGCATAATTACATGAATAACTCCACAAACTTATTTGTTAAATCAGCATTGCTTGATGTTAAAACTAGACATTTTTTTTTAATCATCTACCCTTGTCTGGATTATCCATTTCCATGTTTTCTCTTATTAATAAAACTATTAGTTAATCAAAATTATGTTGCTTTGTTCCTTGTGACCAATCTGTTCAATTACATATTCTCTCCATGTGTTAGGCAAATACAGAGGTAAGAGACTTCTACAATATTTTTGTATTTTTTTTTTTGTTGTATTGCAGGCCGGATAAAGAAATTTACATTGCAAAGGAGGCAACCCTGACTATCTTCATCCTTAAATACGTAATAGGAAATTTTGCTTTTTTCAAAGGCATAGAATGATGTGATAATTTGAATTTCTGAAAGAAATACTAATAGAAGCCTAAATATGCAAATCGGTCAAGAGTTAAGAATTCTTTCAGATCTGAGTAATTGGTTCTGCAGAACTAATTGAAAGGAAACATGGCTTCAACAAAATTGAAGATTGAAATAATGGAAAGAATGAATAAAGGTCTTCAAGAAGGAAATCCACAGTGGAATGCGGCAAAAGACATTTGTTGTTTCCAGTTGTGTCTAAAATTCAGTGCAATCATAAAAGAACTAGAGAACATATGGATAGACCACAAAAGAAAGTATTAGGATAGAAAATGCAAAGCATTAGGCCTTGAAAATGTAAAACAACTGGGTTAAAACATGTCAATATTTGTAATAGAACTGTAAAAAAAAAAAAAAAAAAAAAAAAAAAAAAAAAAAAAAAAAAAAAAAAATCGACTGAATGAAATGAAATTTGTATATATAGAAAAAAAAAAAAAGAACAGCACTAACACACAAATAGAAGAAAAATAAATTGGTTAAAGAGAAAATCATGGCATGTGAACAATTTGATAAAAGTGATATTCAGTGATGAATCAAAAACCTGCATTGAGCAAATCAATGAAGCTGGAACTTTTATCTGGTGTCATTCTAAAAAACAAAAAAACAAAAAAAAACAATGACTGACTGAAGAAAATAAGTCAATTTTCTAAATCATTCACAATATCAGATCACAAGCCATTAAGAAATCCAGGGACGTGGTAATCATTACCTAAACAATCAATGCACATGTATATATCCTGGATATATTTTTATTCCATCAATAGAAAATTGGTTTGGTGATGATTAAGTCATTTTTTCAGAACAATGTCTTGTCACAGAACAAAGGGGATGAAATCAATATATATGGCATATCCAGAAGAGACAAAAAAAAGAAAAAAAAAAAGAGAAAAAGAAAGAACGATATAACATATTGCAGCAAATAATATATTCCAATACGGGAACACATGTAAATAATGAACACACATCAAAGGAAGGCATAAATTTGCCAACAGTAGGAGTATTACAAATAATTTTGGAAAAAGAAAAGGTATTTTTAGTAGTATATGAACTATAATATTCAACAACATATTGAAGAATTCCAGCCAGAAAACTAGCAGCTTTATGTTGGGAAGACTTCGCCATTGAAAGAATGGGATGTAAAGGTATGCTATCCTTATGAATCTTCGACAAACCATAAAGACAGGGACAAATAGACCCTGTACGTCTAATATCAGCCAAAATTTCCGATATGAAACCCTGTTTAACCCAAACTACAAGCTGTTTTTTTTTAATTTGGCTTCAACAGAAATAGTGTGGTCATGTGTCTCAAGTGGACACAAAGAAAGAAATTTTGAAGTGTCCTCAAGAATGGAGATATTATATATATATATATATATATATATATATATATATAAATCACGTGGCCAGAAAAGTCTAGATGTAAATCAAATAGACAATTTACGATAAATTTTTAAAAATGGTCTAAGAGAAGAGAAATCCATACCATAAAAAAATATATGATACATCATAAAAACTCAAGAGAAAGACAACATTAATTCTACTATATACAATAATTTGAACTTTATTTTTTTTGTTTTTTGAAATAATTTTATCCTAAGCATGCAGGGACTGCCACTAGTTTACTAAAGGTAAGTTTTATGAAGCCAGAATTTTTAGCTATTAAAAAAATGTTTTGTTTTATCTGTGTTTAGTTTATTTACTGATAAATTTTAAAAAAAAAAAAAAAAAAAAAAGTGAACATCCTAATTCCATAATTTGTGTAGTATTTTTTATCATTAAATTTAAGTTGATAAAAGAAACAGCTTTCTTATTTTTAGAAACTATGAAGACTATCAAATTTTAGGTATATCATATTTTAAATTTGAGAATTTCGGGTCTGACTTAAATATATTTACAGTAGAAAAGTGTTACACATGCCTCATTCACTCTACAAGAGTGTGAATACTGAGAAGCATACACATTGCCTATTCCTCGGTAAAACAAGCCCAAAAGGCATAGTGCATAACAGCCTTCAAAGCATATCCACCTGGTGTAAGTTTAAACTGACATCTTTTTTTCATATATAGTGACTATTTTGCTTAAAGTTTATATCTTAGTTTCAGACAAAAACTTGCTAATTTCCAACATATTTTTTTCCAACATATTTACTTTCCAAAATTATACCTTGGATATAGTGGTGTAAATTCATTACTTGGTAGATGTAGAATTTCACCATGAAGTGTAATTGCATTGTAGTTGATTTTGAAAAAAAAAGGGGGGGGGGGTATTGAAAATGTCAAATAAGTGCAAAAAATGTATGCATGGATTTAGAGATTTTGTTATGTCTAGCAAGGTTAAGAAAGGTCAGCACCTATAGGCAAAACTGCACCAGAAGTCACAGCATTGAAAGAGCGGAAGTGGCGTCAAGCTGACAGTTTGGAAGTCAGCGAAATTTTAGGAGTTTTATTTCATTAGTTGGAGAGAGCATTTGACTTGAAAACAGTCCAAAGAAGGGGTCAGCGTAAGGTCAGGCTTAGCCAAACTTGCCTTCTCTGATGTGGGTGTGCTGATAACTTAGACCAAATCACCTACTCCAGTCTAAATCAAGTTACCACCTTGTTAAAGAAACAAGAATAAAATATAATGGTTATATAATTTATACACCAGTGTTGATGTCAGTCATTTTGAATTGTTACAAAGTTTTTTTGAACTGACATTTATGATAGACAACATTTTGACTCCAGTGCATTGTGCAATGAAAACAAAATTTGGGATACTGATCATTGTTGTTTACGAAGAAAAAGTTCATATTTTCATCAACAATTGGAAAGCAGACATAAAAATTGTGTTGCAGCTTATATTTGCATTGACATAATGGAGATGAAATTGTGAAATTTGTCCCCCATGAAAGTCTGAGTATTAATCCCTGACAAAATGAAATTAGAGTTGACATTTATAGTCATCTCAGAAGTTTAATTTTCATCATTGGTCCTCATTTTTAGTTCCCAAGTTCAGCAGATTTAATACTTATCTAGTTGATATACAACAATAGGGAAGGCATCAGTTTAAACCAACACCAGAAGGATATGGATTAAAATCCCAACTGTTAGATATTTTTAAAATATTAAGGCAATTAATGGCTATTGTTAGAAATAAATAAAATGCAATTAATTTTTTAAATGGCAAACTAAAATATTGTGCAGTTGCCATCTTTAAAAGTCAAAAAAATTTCTCTTAAGGATTATTTTATGAGATACAGAACAAACACGCACACATATATGACACTTTTATAGCGTTCTTCATTGTTTTAGCTTTTCAAATTAAATATAATTGTCAAAAGCAAAGTCAGTCAACACTGGTAAAAAATAAAAACATACAGACTAAATTTGGAAATTTTGGAGGGATAATATGCAGATAATTTTTTTTTTCTGTACTTACAATATTTGCTTATCCCAATACAAGTGCTATGAAAATTATTTAATACCTTTTCAGAATGTAGTTATAAGAAAAATAGTCAAATATTTAATTTTTTATTAGTTTAAACACTGTCCTTCAAAGAAAGGATCAGAAAAATGGATTATCTCCCTTGCATACTCTGTTGACGTTTGTGTATGACGAAGATCAACATGAGAACGAAATTGGATAAAAATAGAAGTGGGGCATAAAATTTCTTTCGTTCTTTACGAAATAAGTTTTTAATGTTTGCTTTTCTGAAATGTAAAAATTAGGGAATTTAAAAATAAAATCCCCAAACTTGTTTTTACACAAAAATCAATGCAGACTGTTCACAGATTAAGAGTTCTTTTGTTAACTACTGATATAAATATCTCATCAGCCACTTTGGAATAAGTAGTTTTTACTGCCTTCATTACTATATTTACAAATTATATTGAATGTTCAATTCACTACCAAAGTAAAAAGATCTGGAGTAAAGAAAATCTCATCAGCTGTTCCCAATTAGACTACAATAACAATGATAAAAAATTTACCATATATTTATCTTGTGGCTTGGTCAGTATACATCTGCAGCAAAATGACCAAGAACAGGATTAAGGAATGCGTCATAAAAAAAAAAAAAAAAAAAAAAAAAATCACAGCATTTTGAAGTAATCAAAAATTTTGTTGGCTAAGTCCAGGCAAATGCTATTCATTCATCAAATGTATCCCTGAAAGACAAAGGAAGTATTTTGATTGGTTTATAAAACCTTCCCAAATAAAATTAACCTAACTACCCAATCAAGTTTTACTCGATCAGGTGAGCAATGGATGTCAAAGGGAGAAAACATTTTTATATTTTGGGGCGGAGATCTCAGCTTCATCACTAAACTAGAGAAGACGAGAAAGGGAGGGAGAGTCAAAATCTTTCTACTGTTATCTCTTTCCTGATTTTTTTCTTCAACCATTTTTTCTCATTCAGATTTCTAATCGTCCCTCTCATGATGGAAGATTCCTGGTGGTTCAGGTTTGGACACATAAAATTTTCGGAGAGTATTGTTCATCATATAGTCCACTGAATGATCAATTGGTTTTACTATGAATGGGATGCAACCAAGCCCAATGAACGTTGTTGTCCACTTACGTAAGTTTGTTGGAAGGGTAGATGTCCTTTGGAGAAGGTAATTACTGAGAGCACATACACGGTTGATAGTAAAACCTGGAATGGCAACAGAGGCAAGACCTTGCCAGACAAGTGTGTCAGCCATAGCAATAGCACGTTCTTTTGTTACCTTAGAGGTAACCTCAGTTTTCTGAAGGGAAAAAAAGTCAAACATAATGAAATTAGAATTTAGTTAAGATTTATCGTTTATACACACTAAAAATTTCATAAAACTGAAATAGTTTTTTGAAAAAAAGTTTTGTATTTAAAATTTGCTAAATTTGAAAGGGCAACAAGTTTTTAAACTTCAGTGAATCAGACTTTACATTTTTAGTGTTTTCACTGATCTTCATTGATAATTTAAAATTTTATCTAATTTATTTTTCTGTAATATTTGTTTATAACTTTTTTTTAATGTATAATAAAATTTACCATAGGGATATGCAAGATTAAAATAATGTTATTGAAATGTAAAAATATTTTAAATTGAGACACTTATCAGAAAAATAAAAATTAGTGTAATGCAATGTGTCAAGATTTAGCAACAAAACATTAAAAGATTTTGTAAAAAAGCTTATATCTCCTTCATTAGTAAAGAAAGCTATATAACCATATATTAAAAAAGAAAATTTAATTACTCAAAACAAGTTGTTTATTTCAAATAAACCTGTCTTATAAACTCAGAGGCTGACTAAAAATTTGAAGATTCCTGCTAAAATTTTTAACTTAAGAAAAGGTCCCAAAAAAGCTTAGAATTCTATAATTAACATTAAAATTCACATAACATTGCTATTATTCCATTAAAACTTTGCATTTTTTTTTTTTTTGAGTAAATTAAACCTTTTTAAATTGCTAGCATTTTTTTAAATTGCCACAATTCTACTCATCTGTGATTGGGTGTTTTACTTTCAAAGCCAGGCAAAAGACATTAACTTCCAATTTGCTTTCACTGTATCAAAAAGCTGTGCATAGAAAACTTTTCAGAATCAATCAAGTTGACAGCAAATTATCCAAAGAAACTTTGGATTCATTTGCTTTCTATCAATTACTGAAGTGTCATTTTTGTATTTTTCCTAACATGCACACACTAAGCAAATTTGTTTGCCATACAGAAATTAAACAGACTACATCTTACCTAAGTATTTTGATGAATGAACATTTCATAAAATGAATACACATGCAACACTTAATTCTGAACTCTACATAAGTATTATGCAAGTTGAAAATAAATTTGCTTTATGACCACAACCATTATCGTTCGAAACCAGCATCTAAATATTTCTCAATGATTTAACCGCAAACAATTTAACACATTTTCTTTACATGCTGAAGAACAGCAACATGAAATATTTTTTAAAATATTGAAAAGCAACCCTAACAGCCACTCCTCACTTAATGACCAGCTTCAGTTACAACAGCTTGAATGCTAAATGAGTAGTTAAACCTGACATTTCAGGCATACTGAATTTGCACCATTCATAACATTTCCATCTTTATAGAGCAGTGTATTAACATTACATGTAATAAATTTGAAAATCAGCTCTATATTTTGTCCATTACTTCAAGTTGCATTCAAGTAAAGATTTATTATAAAGAAAATTTTCAGAGTTCAAACTTGAGACTTTAAAACTGGTTGTAACCTGTCATTAAATGAAGAGTGGCTGTATTTATGAAGTTCAGGAGAGAACAAAATACAACCGATTATACAGTGGTTAGTATTTTGCATATTTAAAAAAAAGTTAGCTGTTTTTCTAAAGATTATATTGTTAAATACTTGGTAATAATGCCAATTCTGTTGAATGGATAGTGAAGGCAGTTTTATTGTCAGTTTAAAAGCAAGAAATTACATTAAAAAAATAAACAAACCTCAGCAGCAAGGCTTCCTTTGTGATTAGCGTCAGCTGCCACATAACCGCAAGCCACGACATAACTAAAACGTACAACATTGACATGAACCAAAGCTCGAAACGCTTCTCCAACTTCATTTGCATATCCTGTTATAAAAAAAAGTAAAAAACACGAAACAAAGGTAATGAAAAAATATTTACACTATTCACAGGGGGAGTAACTAATATCATACTTGGCAAATTATAACCAGTTATTTTCCTTTGATGCTACGGCTTAACGACGGCTGACAGTTAAAATTTAAATAGTTATCTTCAACTAAAATGTCTTGTCAAAAAATATTAAACTTAAAACACGAGTATATATATATATATTTTTTTTTTTTTTTACTTTCACAACAAATATGAGCCTAATTTTCCATTTAGAAAAAAAAAACTTTAAAAAAGTTTAATTAAATGACTACAAAGTCAAAATTTGTCTTTAAAAACTATCAATGGTTATTATTGACATGGAGTCTTCTATCCAATAAATGGCATTATTGGACAAAAAACTACATTATAAACATATAAAGGATCTATTAAAATAAAAATATATCTTAAACCGCTTTTGACAAAGTGGGCAACAATCAGCTTTGAATATATAAAAAAACCCTAACAAAGAATGAAAAAAAATTCCAAAGTCAACAGCCAGATAAGATAACTAAAAAGATGAAGTCTCCATAGTGAACACAAAAGGAAACGACTCCAGTATCCCTACCAAAACTAATGGCTGTACATACTAAAAATTACTGTTGAGAATTTAATTTTCTTACATCTTTTTAACCAACTTACACATTTCTCTTTGCAATATTAATCTAAAAGGTAATAGTTTTGGTTATTTTCATGTGTTTAACCAATATCCTTAATATTTTTTTCTATTTAAATTTGTATCAACTTCAAGAATATTTCTTGCAGTCAATTTTTTATTTATTTACTACCCTTTAATTTCAATTTTTCTCAAACCAAATATCTTTTGTCATTCTTAAAGCCAGTTACTTTTGTGGTATGTTTACAATTTCTTATTTGATTGTTTTCTGAACAACTTTTTCAGTTTTTAAAATTGTTTCCCTTAATTACTTCACAATTATGACCCATAGTAGTTCTATTTATTCTGTAATTAAAATATTAACTAATATTACATTTATTAGATTATTTAATGAAATTTCACCCTATCATATTTCTAATTAAAAACATACAAGCTGAAATCCAGAGTGTGAAGTGTGTAAGTACTGTAATGGATAGCAGCTCAGAATGAGAAATTGGAGAGCAAAGTTCAAATCCCAGTCAAGTTTGTTATATTCACTTACACACAAATAGCCTTAGGAAAACTATGAATCCCTCTCCCCTCCCTTAGTTAAATAGGGCAAACTGGATTCTATAGCCTTGATGGTAACTTGATGAAAACTCATTCCAGTAGCCTGGTTCACATGAGGTGTCAGTCATAAAAATGCAGTGATGCAAACAAAAGCATTTCTCATCTTAAGCTGAAATTCAGAGTACATTTATAATTATATCCTGAAAATTTTTATCAATATCAATTGATTAATGCCAATATTATTGTGGAAACCAACTTGCATAATAAAACCCGACTCGGTATTTTACAATATGCTTTATAGAATCTATACAAAGCTAAGTAATTAAAAGTAACAAAGGCCAAATAAAAACATTAAAATAAAAAGTCAATTCCCTCCAAAGTCTTTCTGCCAAGATAGTCACTTACAGACGTCACCACAACCATACATTAGAACAATCTTTATGTTATTTTTAGCCTTGGCATTAAGTTGGTAAGTGGTTCAACTGAATGCCAGCCAAATATCACAATAGATTCATCATTATCTTTGTTCATCCATTTCTTCATCTGCTCGATTAACACATTTTAGACAGTACAGCGCAAGGTTGCTATTTTCTTAGTTTGAGAACATTAGCAAAATCACAAACTGACTTAAGGCAAATATTGAGGACAAAGTTGGTTGGTTGGTTGTTTTGTGGCATATCAATCTCAGCAGGTCATTTATTGCCAAATAAATTTTATTCTGGTAATACCTTTTCTTTCAAAAATTTATTGTTGGTAATAAGTTTGTGACAGTTAATACTTTTTTCTTTGAGTACCACAGAGAAATAAATTTTTTCAGCATGTCAGCCTTGGTTATTTATTACTATGGTGTATTTTCTTTAAATGGGTGTAGCATTTTTTTTAATATATATGAGGACAAAGGATTTGCATGGATTGAGAGGTCACTTGCTCATTGGCTTGATGATCCAATTTCTTCATTCCAAGAACAAAAGAAAAAGCATGCCAAATAAATAAGTGTATGAACCCAAATCTTTAAAAATCTTAAACTTGTAAATCAAATGACTTCATTGTTTCTTTTTAAATTCTAACATAAAATCAGAGTACATCAGAAATACCTCCCACATAAGGGTAAGACATTTGCTAGATGAAGATACCATTGTCACTTATGTCTTACCATTATGTGGGAAGTATTTCTGCCACACCCTGTAGTTGATATTTAACACATTTCCTATCATATGATTAGAAATATTTAGAAAAAAAAAACATCCTGATAATAGTCAATTGATGATTCACAATACATAAACATGCTTTTATATTTGAGTATTATTTTGATTTATAATTATATATTTAATTGAGGTCATCAGAAGACAGGTGTGTCAAAGATGAGTGTTCAGGCATTAGTCTAGAACAAGAAATTCAATCATCAATGTACAATATGAAAACTTATTGCAGAGAATGCTGTACATGTTATATGACAGTGGACATAAATTTACCATAGAGGATAAATTACTTCGTTTCTAACTAAAAAAACAAAAAAAAAAACACATTACAAGGATGTATATAATGAGATTGGAAGAAAATGGAAAAATAACATGAGCAAAATGCGGTTAAAAGCTTAATTTGATGGTCTGGCTGAATAGAGTAATGACGTTTAACACTACTCAGTGAGGTAACATTTTCCATAATTAAAAACTAGATTTTATTTTTTAGGAGTGTGTCAAATTCCCTGAACTTTAAGGAAGGAAAATAATATATGCAAGTAGTTATTTAGTAGGATTAGTTTGATACAAGGCCATGATTATAAGACAACCAGTGAAGAAGGAACTCACTACAAGAGAATGAAAACTAACTTGTTGGCCATTACTCTATCACAAGGTGCCCTAAACAGCATGCAGGTAATAAAAGGAGGTTGATAAAATATTGCATGTATCTGAGGTGAAACAGAAAATATTTCTTCACTATCTCATTTATCTTCATACCAAAGCATGTCAATGAGAAAACATGCCAAAAAGTTCATGTACATCTAATAAGTACATATATATTTATAGAGTAACTAACACTACAAAACACGTTTTTGTGTATAGAACTGAGAAAAACTCAGCCCACAGTTTTTCTTGTTTACACTTTACAGTATGTATTATGCAGTCAAACTACTATTTGAAATGAAGTTTACAATTTATATAAAATGAAACAGAAATTGCAAAATTTTAATTCAAATTGAAAATTTAAAAGCAAGTAAATTAAAATTTCACATCAATCCTTACAAAATTAATTTCAAAAGAATAAAAATTTAATCTGTTTTTTTTAACACTGACTGATAAGGAGAAATTCCTTTCTCCAGAAACTAGTATTATTTTCCTTTAAATTTTTTCACAAGCTGTTATA
This sequence comes from Ascarosepion bandense, assembly GCA_037127315.1. Lineage (NCBI taxonomy): Eukaryota > Metazoa > Mollusca > Cephalopoda > Sepiida > Sepiidae > Ascarosepion > Ascarosepion bandense. The sequence goes on along the minus strand of JBBBDQ010000238.1, from coordinate 3,734,118 downwards.
GACACATCAGAGCTTAAAGTCTCACAACTTTAATTTAAAATAAGTGATAAAATTATTAATGTTTCAACCAATCATGCTCTTTCCCAACAAGAATGAAGAAGTCATGTTTCTGATTCATTTGTAACAAATTCAACTGTAAACAGCTCTTAAGCCTGTAGTGTAGAATTATCACACGACAAACATTTTTTAACGTTATCTCTACCCCAGTAAATAACTATCCAAATAGATTAAGTCTCCTCTGTGTCTTACACCAGTGAGCAAATACATTATTTCTCCATTAACAAGAACTTTTTGCCACTCATACTTCTAGACATGCACCTACTTTCCTGTTCATCACCGAACTTTAAACATCGTGACAAAACAAAATGTGTTGCAATTTTTTGTGCTAAATTTTGATAGTTTTATTCGTCATTTTTTTTTTTTTGTTAAGGAAAAAAAGTATTTCTTGTACTTGAACACATACTTCTAATAATCCCTTTTCATATAAAGAAATAAATAAAATATCAGCATAAAGACAATGTCAATTGTCAAACGCCAAAAAAGAATTTTGAATTTTTTTTTTATGCTTCTCAGCTCTTATGCCTATCGAATTAATTTCATAAATTCCAGTAGGAAAGCATAGAACACTAACGGGTGTTAAAAACATACTTATTGAAACATAAAAAAAAAACTGAGCATTAGAGACTAAAATCAGCAAAAAGTTGAATTTTTTTTTTAAAGCAAAATAAGAGGCATAGGAAATAACCTATGCTTTACTTTTCAAGTCATTTGTTGTTTTATTTTATTTTATTTTTTTATTCAAGTGTTTCTTTTCCCTCACTTGAATTCTTTATGAAAAGAATTATTTTTTTATGCATGGCTAAGCCCTTTTTTTTAACTATATGCCTAAAATGTGAATATTTCAAAGTAATTACTAACTAAAATCATATTTTGTTTTACAAGTTACTTTTTTCCTGCATCACCTGTTTTGAAAAAGAAAAATTTGATTTCAATGATTGCCCCCAAATAATTGATTATGTTTTCAGAAAATGACGATTTTTTTTTAAGTTAACATTTGTTTTTAAATTTGGTATTTTATATTTAAAAATACAAAAAATCTTGCGCAATGCTTACAAAAAGTGAAGCTTAAATTTATTATCACCCTTCCATTGCGCTAATTATTGGTGAAATTATGATGCCATTTTCTACTGCCAGCACAATGTCATTTTTTTTTACTTAAAAAAGAAAAAAAAAAGTAAAACCATCATAGTTGAACTAGACTAGATGAAATCAAAATTTTCAATATTGCTTTCGGCTTAGTAGCCCACCAACAGAATAAATTAAGATTAAAAAAATATCAAAGGAAAAAAAATCGAGTCAATAACAGCGAACGCCAATGTTAACTTAAACTTAACGGGATGAAAAAGGTAATTGATCAGCAGATTTTTTCTTCTAAATAAAACATTAAAACTAAAACAAAATTGGAATTTATTAATAATTTCATATAACGGTTTAACCATCCCAAACGGCTAAATTTAGTTTAAACTTTAAAGAAAAATGTTTTCATAGTTTCAAATCCATCAGCTGATAACCTTTTTCAGTTTCAAATTAATTTGACATGTTCCAAGTGACCTAAATCTTGCTGTTATTTTTATCCGATTTTTTTTCTTTACGAGACGAAGCTCAGGCGGAACAATACTTGATGGAAATGGCACGTTTAAAAATTGAGCAAAGTTTCACAAGAAGATTATGCATTTTTTTTATACATAGAAGGGTAATCAACAAAAAGACAACGATACGTCTAGGTACAACAATAAAACAAGGTTACAAGTGGAAATTATTCCTCCCCCACCCCAAATGTTTTTTTAGTAATTTGTAGGAACTCGTTCAACTGGTTACTGGTACCATCATTATCCTGTGGGTGGAAAATATTGCTTTGACAAAATAAATTAAAGAAAAAAGTGTGTCGAAGAAAAGACAGCAAAATCTTTTTTTATTTTTAAAATTAAATGTTTTTTCGGTTATTTGAAATTTTATCTGACCTTGAAATTTTTTTTTTTGTGTGGCAATCGAACTGGTTGACAATCATTGAAGTGAAGGTTAGTGTTCTTTCTATGCAGTTCACTACTTGTAAAAAGCCCCATTCTTAGAATATTCACTGAATGAAATATCTTCAATTGCTCGCATCTGTGTTTAAGTGAGAGAAAAAAAAAACGAAAGAGAAACTAGAGTAAAGGAGATCAGTAAGAAGACAGAAGCATGGGGAGAAACATCGCTCCCACTCCACTCGTCCGTCTTTCTTTCATTCTCAGGTAGATTAACAACAGACACGTTTTGTATACTAAAAGTCGAATGAAAATGATCACTCGTGGTTACAGTGAGGAAGATATTACTTTTTGACAATCTAAGTACTGACAACAATATCAGTTGAGTACAAGACAATTCAGTACTCAGTATAGTACATATGCTATTATCATTGTAGCTTGATTTAAGACTAATTACGAGAGAATCCAACCAAACATATCAGAAAATGCTTTCAAAGAAAAAGAAAAAGTTTTTTTTTTTTACATTATTACAAGAGAACACAGAGGAGACGAGGAAAAGTGTTTTTTTTTTTTGTTGTTTTTTATGAGACATTTTGGGTCATTTCTATACGAAGATGCTTTCGGTTCCCCATTAAAAGATTGAATGAAGAAAACCAAGATTACTCACATGTTTTCTTACACCTCTCACCGACAAAGTCATTTTATTTTTCAGCTGATTTCTTGAAAAGTTCTTAAATATGACTAAAAAGACAGAAGCTTAGAAAGTGAAATAAAGAAAGTTTTAAGCATTTTATTTTTATTTTATCAAACTCATTTTTTTAAAGTCTTCCATAAAGGTCATATCTTAAAGCAAAAAAAATTGTTTCCCATAGTATACGTTTTATTTTTCCAACGAATCATGTTCCAGTTCTTAAAATAATTTTTCTTGGAGTGTTGTCGCAATATGAGGCGAGATGAAAAAATTTAATCACTATGCATTCATAAAAAAATAAGCCACGGACAACTCTAGAAACTCACGCAAAAAAAATAAATAAAAAGCCTTAGTAAACAAAAAATTGCTTACGACGAAAACGAAGAACCTAAGCAACACAACTTAGGCATTTTTCCATTTTACTGAAATAAATAACAAGTAAAAACAATAACAAATCTAGTGTTTTTTGTTTCGTTTTTTTTAATAAATACGGTACTTTTTTTAAAATACGAATATTGAATAATTACCTAAATAGCGAACAAATGTGTCTCTGTAAATGTCCACTTCGGCCGGCTTTTCAGGAGGAACTGAGCTTAAGTTTGATTTGTTGGATTGGTCATTCACTTCTTTGGAATCCATGTCAGTTTCGTCAGCGTTCTGCCCCAGAAGAAAGTTTCTGACGTCTTACTATTCTCTTTTAAGGAAAACGACCGCGCCATGTGCTCATTGTTTGATTTTTGAAGGCACCCTTACTGGGAGGAGCAAAACCACGTGATACCTCTGCAAGGAGCGGAGGCGGTGATTTAAAAAGAAAAAAAAATGATTTTTCTAGCTCTTTTTTTTTCTTTCCCAGCGATTAATTTTATTTTATTTTTAAATAATTTAAATTTTTTAATTTCTTTTTAAATATGTTGATACACATATTTTCTTAATGTGTGTTTGAATTGTAGTGCGTAAAATTAAAACAATAAAAGTGCCCGCCTCTTAATTACAAGTGACCAATCAAAGAGTTTTAAACATTATTTGTTGCCATTAAAAAAATCACTACTCACTACAAATAGAAAATTCAGCTTATAGCTATCATTATATGAATTTACCTTGGCCAACTCAAGTTGGTGCAATATTTAGTAGGCTTGTCAATTACAACTGAATAGTGAGTTCAGTTCTCACTGAGTGACCCATACATTGGACCTTGTGCCACATTTAAGCAGCAAAGATAAAAGGGCATCTTGACATGATGTAATGGTTAGCAAGCTTGTCTTGCTAAAATCATTACAGCTGAATAGTGAGTTCAATCCTCACTGGGTGCTTCATACATTCAGCTATGTGCCACATCTAAGCTATGTTTAGAAAATCATTTCATGACAGAAGGAATTCTATGGGAACAAGAAGTTTACCTTCATTAGGCATCTGCTTAAAGTCAAGATTAGGATAGAAAGGAAATGGCACCCTCCATCAGAATTTGTCAAAATTGGAGTTTTTTATGCCGGTTAGACATTAAAGATATTGGTTTTTTTTGTTTTTTTTTCTGGAGAGAACATTGGCAACCTCACCTAGTTCAGACTTGGTTTTGTTTTTATTTCAACTATTTGAACTATTGAAAGGAAGAATGGTCATTGACACCCGCCTGTTTTTGCCCCCCCCTCTTTCTTTAGTTTAATTCTGCCTTGCCTAACTTGTTAGGCAATCAGTGGAGTAGATAGACTAAACTATCGCCCGGTTCACACTCCACCCACGTCTATTGAACAGGTGTAGAGGTTCATCCCTTGTTCCCTGTTTAGGATGTGGTTTCCGGCTTTCTCTCTTCTAATCTTTTCACTCTTACGTAGCCCCCTGCACATCAGTGGCATTACCGCCTTACTCGAGGTGATATGATTAAAAAAAAAAAAATCTGGGATGCCTTTCATTTTCTAGTATGTTTTTGTTGTGTTTGGATGAGTGTGTAGTTGAGTGAGTGTTTGGTTTGAATATTCAAAAAATCTTAATAAAGAAAAATATACACTCTTTGATATATATATATATATATATATATATATATATATATATATATATATATGTATTTGAAGAAATTGTAAGACAAATAAAGGAAAAAGCTGGTGCAAAAGTTCACAGTGATGTTTTTGCAATCTTAGAAATGTTTTTAAAGTTTACCAATGCCTTTATTGCTTGTACATGTAAATACTTTATTGTTTACAGAAAAATAATTTTACCTTATATTTAGTAAGAGTCTCATCAGATTCACAGAAAAAGAAAAAGTTCATCAGATTCATAGAATTAGAAAAGTAAATAATATAAATAGTTTTGATACATGTAAATACACAATCAGTCAGTCAGTTAAGTGCCATACATGAAACACGCTTGGGTGATCATGTCTCGAAAGAGGCATGACTGACTGGGCAGAAGATTATCCCACAGTAGGTTGCCATTGCTTTCTGCGGTAAACTGGTTGCCAACCAAGGCCATAGAACCCAATCTGTCCTACTATTTAACCCATAACTGGAGGGAAGAGACAGATTAATACCTTTCCCAAGGGCATTTGCGCGTAAGGGATTACAATGGATTCAACTGGAATTCGAACTCGGCTCCCTGGGTTCTCGTTCTGAGCCGATATCCACTGTACCGCAAACACAATACTATTCTAGAAATCAAATTCCATTTATATCTTTTAACTAATCCCATCAGGTTTGTTTGATAAACAATAACTATTAGGGCAAATACTGAGAAAAAAAAATGTAGTTGTAGATTTACCACATGTTATTTTTTAACCATTTAGAAAATAATAACAATAACTTCTTTCTCCAGCATATGAAATTGGAGAAAAATCTTTTGCAAGTCAGTGTGAAATTGTTTTCTAACTATTGAAAACCTTGTATTCAAAAAGATTGCACCACTATATGAAATTAGATTTCAGATTCTTTTATGAGTATAAAAATAGAAGCATACTGCTTCTTAGGGTTCAAAACATTTTGGAGATCTGTTTGATCAACTCATGTGTATATATGCATCCACACACAGACAAGGGAAGAGATGAGCCAGCAGTCACCAACTAAAGCTTTGTCCACACACTGACAGAAACATTAGGCTTAATGTCATAAAGTAATACTGTCCACACATCTTAAACCACCTTAATTACACTTAATTGCTTTATAAAACAAACTTCACTATAAGGAAAATTGAAAATTTTATTGTTATTATATATTTCTGAAAAGAATATATAAATATTATTTCAACTGACATCTTGTTTCTACTTTTCGTTCAGAAAATAACGTTTTATGTTTCATTTAAAAGATGTGTTGTTATTGCTGTTGTTAAATGTTTGGAATCCTGACAATCAGAAAAAAACAAAAACCTGAGTAGACAGATCCCAACACTACCTATTAACTCAATAATTACCACAATTGAAAAGAATTTAATGCCCTCAATAAGTAATTACAAGAATAAATAATATCAAAATCCTATGATAAATAAAACTATACAAAAAAAAAAACATTAAATCAACCAACTAATTAGAAAAATACTTTCAGTTTCTATATTTGTCCCAAGATTGAACTGCAAGTATCAAACTATTTAAAAAACCAAGTGATAATGCTAGTGTTACTGGTATGTCTAGCTTATTATATTGTGACTAAACTAGCAGAGTAGTCTAATAGATTGATATGTAAGCAACTAGTATGCCTTACATTAGTTACTGAAATATGTGTGTTCACATGGTGGTACTTGCATGTATAGCTTAAGAGATAGTGATAGCTAAACAGATGAGTTCCATGGCTATTGATAAAGATTTTTATATATAATACAAAAAAATAGCATTTTACATATGTTTATACCTGTGTGTGTACACATGTGTAGTAATTTATTTGCCTAGATATTTTTCTTTTTATGAGGTGCTTAAAAGTTCTTGACCCAACCAAAAAACACTTTCTTTACTAAAATTCTTATTTCTGGTCAAGTTTTGGGAAGGGAATGAGTACAAGAACTTTTCTGTACCCCTCCTCATACTCACGTTTATTTTTGCTTGTATGGAACAAATTTGGTTTTTCTATTCATAAGCAGTTACCAAATATATGAAATTTACATAAAATCTTTTTTCTTTCTTTTTTCACCTTTAATAACCTTCTTATTTATTACCTGAAGATGACCGTACATTTAAAAGATAAACTTAGTCATTTCCTTCCCTTTGAATTTGATATAAAGCAAGCTAGCACACTTGAACACACATTCATTTTGCATTCTTGGCAACAAGCTATAAGTGACTGCATAATTTCTATAACATTGCATATCTGTGTTATTTACTGCCTTTATATTAGATTTGTTGGTGAATGATTCTACTTAATACACTCTACTGGCACATACACAATCTTGTAGAATTGTTTTAATCTGTTAACTGCTTGCTGCAAAGTATATTTTTTAACATTGTAAGAATAAGATATGATTGTATTTGAGTTGTAGTTTTGTTTTATCAACACCTCTGTGGGTTATTTAATGCCAAAAAGGTGGGGTTTTAAGGTATTTTTTTCTGGCTTTAAATAACCCGCAAAGGGTTGATAAGTTGTAAAAACAATCAATCAATTGAATGCTGTTGTTCTCTGGTTTGGTTATAGTGAAAAGGTTGATTTAATTTTAATGAAAAGTTTTGTTTTTATTCTTTTTTATTTTAGAAAACTGAAAATGTCTTCTAGTTTTGTATTCAAAAATGTTTTGCTGAGAATTTTTTTTTCAACTTCAAAAATGTGCTATGGTAATAATTTTTTCTTCAAAAATTTATTGTTGGTAATATTTTTTATTCAAAAATGTATATGTTTCTATAAAAGTCTATTTTTATGTATATATTTCTATAAAAGTGCATTTTGACCCCAGTTTGGGGGGGGGGGGTTAATTATTTGCCCATAGCTGGGACCCTAACAGGTGCTACCACTCTAGGTCACAGTGAACCTGAGAACAGCATCAATTAAGAGGTGGTTCCATGCTCCTCACAACCTCCCAATCAGAGGCCTTGCTACCGGATGCAGTTTACCATCATGCCCAGAACCAACATTATTGTACGACAAGCTATCTTCTCTGTAGCAGCAAACAGACTGAACACATTTGTAATACCTTCATGTTTATAAACTACATCTGGGCTTGGGCAAAACATTAGTGTCTCATGTCTTCTGTAAACATTCAATACAGAACACACTAAAACAGAAAAGACACTTCTTATATTCTGATTGATTGTTTTTACAATAAAACTAGCTGTTTATTTAACCTAGAAAATCATAGGCAGGAGCTATACAAAATTATCTTTTAATTTAAATTTTTTAAATTGCCCTTTATAAACAGTGTTTCTGCCAATAAATATATTTTTTATTCATTTATATAGAAAGAATTTATATCTGGCTTGTCAAAACTTAGTCATAATTTAGAAAAGTTACAATGGTCATAATAATTAGCATTATTGTAGTCTGATATTTCACATTACTGCAAATTGATCAAATGGGGCTGGAAAAAATGTTATGAAATTATCTAAATAAGTCAAAATAATCAGATTTTCTAAAAATCTTACTGAAATATATAAACAAATAAAAAATGAGCAAGTTATATTAATTATCTTTTATTATTATAATTTATACAAACACTATGAAATTATTCTAATGTTTCTCTCATGTTCAGTCCCTATGCAGCAATGTCCAGAGCAGGAAATTCAAGTGAACTTAGCATCATGACAAAAACAACTTTAGAAAGTAAAAGTCTTGCTGAAAATATTGTTGATGCAGTAATTTTAGAAAGGTAAGCAAACCTCTATGAGAACTTACTTTTCTGTTTGTAAAATAAATATTTGATTAGTTATATAAATATGTCAACATTACGTATATACATGCTTCTGGCAGTAGGAAAAAAATGAAGCAATAATCACAGGTGAATTTGAATATAGTGTATTTAAGTAAAGTATTGCTGCCCATTGACTTTACCTCTACTTCAACATTCCCTCTTTTTGCTTTAGTCATTTTCTACACTAACAAAAATTGATAATCATGAATTTTACAATTTTTGACCTAAACTTAGGTTTAGCAAGTTTTGGCAGTCAATCTAGACATTTTGCATTGCCAATTGAGAATGGGGTACAGAATTATGAAGAGTCATAAATCAAGGGATATTATATTATATTATATTATATTATATTATATTATATTATATTATATTGTGTGATATCATATGTATGATATACAGGATAGCAATAAATTCATTATGCAGTTACTTGTATGGGGAATTATCAAAGATTCTATTTTTGCAAAGAAACCAAGAAATATCGATGACCTCAAGCAATTTATTTGAGATACATTTGCAGACTTAAATTGTTGGAACCATTTGTGTTGTGACATTTTTTTAAATGTTCTCTCATATTGTAGGGAATGCATTGAAGCAGGTGGCTTTCAGTTCAAACAGTTCAGTTATTAATTTACTATTATTTACCATAGAAGTTTATTGTTATTAACCAGAATTAACCAGGACCATTTAAATAGTAAATTTCTGGACTGTTGATTAATTACTTTTTCCTAATTGTTATTGTAAGTAACTGTACAGTGACTTTATTGTCACTCTGTATATTAATACAGGTGTGCAAATGATCTGCCAGCAACTGATGGTCAGGTACCTCTTTTAATCCAAACAAAATTACAAGTAAATATTTGGATTTCACACATCTCACCAGGGTCAATTTGTCAGGAAGGTGACTTCTTGATGTTATCAATCTGGAGGAGGTAATCCTAACATGCAACACTTTGGAAAGTGTCTGAAAACTATACCATGGGTTGACCCAAGCCTTCTGAATAAAATTGGGTAGTTGGGACCCTTTGAGAGCCATCAGTGGTTGGAAGAAGTCTTGAGTCTTGGTTGGCAATCTTCCTTGAGAAAACATCTCTATCAGTCAATGAAAGAAATCCATGACATCTACTCACAGGATCTGAGTACAACAATGCACGACAGTTCTGTTGGGTGAGATTGTCGATGGATTTCGGACCAACCATTGATTGGTTGAAGAATGATGATGATAATCAGCCTGCTGTTATTTTATGGCAACTTGCTTAACATTTAGTATGTGTAAATGCCATGCCACATGAAACATGCATGAGAGAACTGACGAACTGCGGGTATATATTGTGAAAGGTTTTATTTCCTTTACAGTACTTGTGCAGTTGTGAAAACTGCAATTAAGACAAACAAATAACATGAGCACATGGAGGCAGAATGTACACAAGAATAGATAATTGCAGAATTCAATGAAATGATAAAATAAACAATGAAATTTACATAAATAGTTATAACAAAACAGGGAACTTATAACAAGGATTTAAATCAACAGAAATCGTTTGCGTCGCCAAAACAGTACATTTTTACAAATTAAGAAAGGGTCTAAAAAAGCAATAAGCATTTAGAAGAATTAAAATTTCATTAACTATAAAATTTGTCTAGGGTTTGCTGGAAAATGAATGGAAAAAGGGTTAATTACCTCATTGGCACCTCATGTGGTCTATAGCAATTGAGTTACTCCTTAACAGTACCGAAAACGAATGTGCTGCCACTGGAGATAACAGATTTATGTCTGACCTCTTAGAAGGTCTCAATCCAAAAGACTGTTAAGGGGGTTTCTATTTCTTATGCAGAGACCAAAAATCCTATATTCTAGAAAAGGTTGTCGTAAGACAGCTTATTTGTTATATTTTTACTTACTTATTCTAACTTTACTGTTTTGTCTCATACTTCTCATTTAGACCTCATTATTGTTTTATGTTATCCTAAAATATAAGGAACTATATTTTCTGGCCACATTGTCCAAAGGGGTGACAAGGCCGCCAGGTCAAGAATAAAGGGCTGGCTTCGACAAGAAAACGAACCTGCTGATTTTTACATTAAGGTTTAGTAGCAAATGGTGCCTGGCGGCAGCTACAGTATACTCAGCTAGTTCTGGCACTAGGCCACAGTAGTGGGTAATCTGGTGATTGAACTGACATTGCTTTATGGTAGACACCTTTCTTCATCTTATATATATATGTCCAAGATTGTAAAGATAGTATCTACCATGAAAATCAACTTCTTGAAAAACAAGTCAATTGTAGTCAAAGATAAGAAAAAATATAAATCCTTAAGATAGACAAGACCCATAAATATTAATTCATTAAGAAAGTTGTTTCAAACAGCACCAAAATGTCCCCTTCTGTTAAATCTTGTAATTGTAAAATATATCATTTTACCAAAGTAGTATTTTAAAAAAGGATTACTGAAGTCATTCAAAAAAGGAGTTCATTTCTCAAACTATAAAATTTTAAAATATCTCTTAGCTTGGTGTCCATGAATTCTAATTCAAAAAACTCAAGCTTTAATTTGTTAATTACCAAATAAATCTTTTGTTAATAGTTCTTTGTCAAGTGTTTCTTACAAGAATTCAAGACAACAGAAAGTCTTTATTGTGTATTTCAAACAACTTTATTTTTGTAGAAACCAACTCTTCACCTGTTCAATAGACGTGGGTGGAGTGTGAACCGGGCGATAGTTTAGTCTGTCTACCCCAATTGAGAAAAAAAAAAGAAAAGAGTAAGATTGGAAAAGAGAAAGCCAGAAACCACATCCTAAACAGGGAACAAGTGATGAGCCTCTTCACCTGTTCAATAGACGTGGGTGGAGTGTGAACCGGGCAATAGTTTAGTCTATCTACTCCAATTATGTACAACAGAAAATCTCGTACTCCATTAGTTCCACTCGAACTCCATTAATTCCACTCGAACTCCATTAGTTCTACTCAAACTCCATTAGTTCCACTCGAACAACTTCTTCCCACAAAACGACTGACAAGGTACTGCATTTAAGATTTTTATTTCATTTTATTTTTGTTCGTATAAGTTTTTCTTTTCTGGAAATAAGGTGTGTAAAAATTATCCAAATAATTTGTATGTTTGGGCACTTATGGTTTATTCTTTTAGCCATTATCAAGAATGTCTTTTATTTTTAATTCTAACTGAATTCATAAAAATCTACACATTCAATTAGAATTAAAAATAAAAAACATGCTAAAAGAATAGTTGAAAACACTCAGACACGCAAAACATTTGAACAATTTTTCCACACCTTATGTCCAGAAAAGAAAAAAACTAAAAAAAAATTAAATAAAAAGCTTAAATGCAGTAACCTGTCAGTCATCTTTAATGAAATGCATGATAGACTAAACTATCACCCGGTTCACACTCCACCCACGTCTATTGAACAGGTGAAGAGGCTCATCCCTTGTTCCCTGTTTAGGATATGGTTTCCGGTTTTCTCTTTTCCAATCTCTTCACTCATACATAGCCCCCTGCACATCAGTGGCGTTAAAAAAAAAATATCACTCTCTAATTTTATTTCCCCATTTGTCATAGACCTGACTTTTTATTGGTTAATTGAGACTTATCCACAAAAACATCCTTAAGTCTGACCTTATGACCACCCACATTTTAACTGTCAGAAAAATGGTAACAAATTGTTTTTAAATTTCCATAAGAATCATTCCTATTACCAGTTACCAACCATCACCTGATGAAGTACAATTCATAGTTCTGAAGCATGAAAGCTTTTGTGTAGCAATGTGAAATATTTTTATTGTAAATACTTATAATAAAAATACTACAATTATATGCATAAATAGTGGACTTTTCAGTCATTTTTGACAGATGTGGGGTCAACAGCACATTCTGCATTTGATGCTTTACATGGGTTTGTGCTATTCATGACTTTTAAGCCCAGCTTGTGACCCACACAACATTGCATATACAGAACAAAAAACAGCACCCCTTGTGCTCATATATATATATATATATGAAATGATTTGCTTGAACATTATTTTTGATTGATACTCAATTAAAAACAGAATATTTACTTAAATATGAGTATCGATCAAAAATAATGTTCAAACAAATCATTTCAAATTGTCGGTTGTTTATAACCAAGTTTCATTAATCTTCGTTAATTTCCATAACATATACATAAATATGTAAAAATAAACTAGGCATACCAATATGAGCCATAAAACAGAGCACCCAATAAAAAAAGAAATTAGCTCCAGTATATATGTGGTCGGATGTATGCATCTACGCGCACATGTATATGTATATACATATAAGAAATGTTTGTATGTATGTATATATGTGTACAAGCAAACAAACAAGGTTCTATAGTGTATATGTGCATGCATGTGTGTATGTATATGTATATACAGACAGGTATATATAAGTGGGCATGTATATATATCTACATGTACGTACAAGTATAAAAAATAAAAAGCTTTTAATATATGTACACACACACACACACACACACACACACACACACATATATATATATATATATATATATATATATATATATATATATAGCTGGGTACTCGTATCCAAAGATGCCTGTCTACTAGGGCAACTAGCTAACCCCCATTGCAGATGCCTTCAGGTATATTTGTGTTTGTTCAATGCCCACAGAGCCAACCTGTCATTTATACTGCAACTATACTTAGCAGACCTTAGTTATAGTTTCTGGGAGAGAGCATGTTATCTAGTATAAACAGCAGCCTGAACAAGGACAGAATGCTCAGACCCTCAGTCACGATGACTTGTGACTTCATGCTAGCACAACCATCCAAAGAGGTTACATTTGTGTACATTTGTGGCTCGTTTGTCATCAATGTCTAAAATTTGTAGTAGTGAGTTAATGGAGAAGTGTTCCGTTTAACTAATAGCAAAATATTCATATCATGAGAAGACAGATAAGATTTTTACATACGGCTACATGAATAGTAACGGATGCAAGGCTGCATGGCTTTATTATATTGTGTTTCCAGACTGAAGGCAGCCAAGTCATTCAACCTTTGCTGCTGTTTATCATTGTATTGCTGAAACAGGATCCGTGGTACTACAAACTATGACTCAAGGAAGGCTGAGATCCACCTATATGCCTGACCCTGAAGAAAACATTTTACAGTCTGTTGGAGATGATCCAGATATCAGCACATGTCAGGTGGTCCTAATATATCATGCATCTTATAGTACTGCATAGAGGGTACTTCAAAAGCATTACTTGTATCCGTATCATCTGCAATGTGTGCAGCGTCTTTCGCCCTATGTTCACTCACCATGGGAGAACTTTTGCCAATGGTTTACTGCACAAACTGCCAATTTGTTGTTTTTCTCTCCTCATTCTTGTTTATAGATGAGACAACATTTGTAAGAGATGGAATAAAGAGTTTACACAACCAACATTTGCGGATGGATTGGAATTCTGATGGTACAATCCAGGCTAGACACCAGCATCAGTTTATAATTAATGTGTGGGCTGGAATTGGAGGGGACTGTCTGGTAGGTCCATATGTTCTCCCACCATGTCTTACAGGAATGGTCTACAGAGAGTTTATTTTGAACACACTTCCAAACCTATTACAGGATGTACTTCTGCTAATATGAAGATGCATATGGTTCATGCATGATAGGACTCCAGTATATTTTAGTCATATTGTTTGTGATACACTAGCTGACATACACCCTGTGTATATACGTGTTTTGTTAAAAACAACTAACTAGGTACTGCCATTAATGTTTTTATTTAGTTTTTCTTGTGTTCTTATAATTACTTTTCTTTTCTGGATATAAGTACGTAAAAATTGTCTGAATGTCCTGCATGTTTGAGTGCTTTCAGCTATTCTCTTAGCCAGCATCAAGGGTAATTTTATTTTTACTTTTAACTGAATAAATGGATTTTTTTGTATAAGTACATCTAGAGTTATAGGAAGATTTTTATTGTTTAAACATGATCAGCACATTATGACCATGTTCATAGTTGATGTTATTAATGTTATTACTTTATGTACAGAAAAGAAAAAATTCTAAAAGCAAAAAAAAATTAAATACAAAACTTAACCACAGTACTTTGTCAGTTGTTTTTAACAAAACTTGTATGAAAGAGGGATTGCTAACCAAATACACATTCATATATGAACAAAAAACAAACAATAAAAATAAAAACAAATCAAACACACACACAATAAAAAGAAAAAAAAACTGAACAAAAAAAGAAAATCAACCAATCACAAAAAAGACCACTCCAACAAAAATCACACCATGCTTTATATAAACAAGACAAATCTAAAAGGAATCTAACCCTGACGAGTGAGAACATCATAATGGTGTCCCCACAAAACTTTGAAGTTGGCATGAACCTGCTCAGTTAAAGTGACAAACTCCTTGTGTTTATATGTATATACTTGCAGTAAGTACCCAACGATACACAGGATGGAAAGAGTATAAGTGCACTTTTAATTTTTTTTTGTATGACCCATATCTGCAGACATTAAATACACGAGATAACTCTTGTATTTTTGAAAGAGTTAATCTTCATGTAAAAGTTAATTTGTTGAATTCATCAATACTTGAAAATAAGAAATTAAAACAAGGATTTAATTGAAGGTCATGTACAATTTCTTTTTCTTTGTTATGTAGAATAATAAATTTGCAAGGGATGTGTAAGTTTTGAAACAAATCAGATGAAAAATGTGGAAGTGTATGTTAATAAAAATCAGTGACAATACACACATGGATGCACATACACACACACACTGACGCACATCTTCAGTTTTATATATATATATTAAACATAATATGTTTAAGCATCAATTTATCATTGAAATACACATCCAATAAATGAAATCAGCTAACACATCTTAACAGACTCCATCTGAAATTTATTTCATTTCTAGTCAAGAAAAATTTTAATTTTAATGCAAAGGCATCTGTCTCTTTGGTTTGATATGGTTGAAATTTTAAATATAAAAAGTTATGAACATTGTCTCTTTGATCCAGAAATGACATCATGTTATGGACGTCTCTCATTTTCTTCTACACTCTTAAGAAAGAATATCATTAACTATTTAAGGCAGCTGGTACAGATTGATATTTTAATGATTTCATATGACTTTTGTTGTGCCAATCCTGCTACGAGTTTTACTTTTGAATGTAATCATTGAAAATTCCATCAGATGAGAAATGGTTTTTTTTTCAAAGAGCTGGAATTCATTCCAAGTTTAGGTTTCTGTAACAGACAAAATATATTCAAGAATATAATACATATTTTTAATTTTTTTTTTAAAATTCTTACATGCAAAACAAGTGAAATAACTTTTTTCCCCAGAAACATGTTGGTCCTTTAATCTATGCAGGCAAAATAAGTTTTTATTTAAATGAGAATTACATTAAAATAAATCTATAAAGATCAAATAAACATAATTTTCAGTTATTCTGAATTTCTGGTGATAAACCTATTGCACATGTCCTTTTTTTTTTCATCTTATTAATTTATTTTTGTTAAAAACAAAGAATAGAGTACTGGACTGCTGTGTGATATCTGTCCTTCTATATGGCAGCAAATTCTGGACAATCTCATCAAAGATGAAGGAGAAACTCAAAGTAACAGAAATGTGGTTCTACAGAAGGATGCTGAGGATACCCTGGACCAAACATGTGAGCAACAACAAGGTTTTGGAGAGGATGAAACAAAAAGGAAACATACTTAGCATCAGAAAGAGACAGCTGAGGTTTCTGGAACACATAATGAGGAAGGAGGGTTTGGAGAATCTAATACTCACAAGACAGAGGGAAAGAGAGATGAGGAAGCAGCACAAGACATAACTGATGGGCATAAGCAGGTGCATGGTAGATCAGGGTTTTGAGAGAGATACAAAGAGAAAAAACGTTGAGAGCAGCAAGGGATAGAAAGATATGGAGAGCCATGATCGCCTACATCCTGATGGAACACAGCACACAGAGAAGAAGAATTTATTTTCTGGCTAAAATAAAACTTACTGATCCTGGTGAAGCATCTTGACTTTAGTCATTTTCTCACCGATGGGACATGGCTTCTTCTGTCTTTTCTACAAATATTTTCATGGTAACTATTCTGACAAGATTTTTTTCCTGGTACTCCAAATACATGAATTTAAGTGTGCTACTAGATTAGCATTTAGGTCCCACCTTTTTGCAGTTGAAATAGCTAAATGAAATCTCCACTTCTACTCCAACAGCTTCTTTTCTCACATTTCTCACCAGTGGAACTCCCTTCCATTTACTTGCTTCCCTGAGAAGTACAATCTTTAAAAATTCAAGTGCAATGACAACTGCTATCTTCTGTCTTCTTCAATCCCATTTATCTTCTGTCCTTTTTTTTCAATAATCCCTATTCTCAGTCTTTTAATTTTATTCCTTGTAACCCCCTGTGTACTAAGGGAATTCCAACCTTGTTTGAGGTGAAATGATTAAAAAAATCAGTATTTTAAAATTAATTATATCTGAACAAAAAGAAGTGCAAAATCAGAAGGGATTCTTACCTACAACAGAAGTAAAAATATTTGTTTATGTTTGTGAGATGAGGTATTGTAACTATTTACTGTATTTACATTGTTCAGACTGTTGTCTTCATCTTTGTTGCCATATTCACCTTCAATATTTATCTATATTTCTGAGATGAGGTATTGTAATCATTTACTGTATTTACATTGTTCAAACTTTTCTCCTCATCTTTGTTGCCATATTCACCTTCAATATTTTTCTATATTTCTGAGATGAGGTATTGTAATCATTTACTGTATTTACATTGTTCAAACTTTTCTCCTCATCTTTGTTGCCATATTCACCTTCAATATTTATCTATATTTCTGAGATGAGGTATTGTAATCATTTACTGTATTTACATTGTTCAAACTTTTCTCCTTTCATCTTTGTTGCCATTTATTCACCTTTTCAATATTTTTCTATATTTTTCCTGAGATGAGGTATTGTAATCATTTACTGTATTTACATTGTTCAAACTTTTCTCCTCATCTTTGTTGCCATATTCACCTTCAATATTTTTCCATATTTCTGAGATGAGGTATTGTAATCATTTACTGTATTTACATTGTTCAAACTTTTCTCCTCATTTTTGTTGCCATATTCACCTTCAATATTTTTCCATATTTCTGAGATGACAGGTATTGTAATTATTTATCCTATTTACCTTGTTTGGATTTCTTCAGGTGGTAGGACACATGGTCCAGTTGTTTGGATCCAGTGACTTGATCCAAAGAGTTGTTCATTGGCTACAGCAGAGGTGAACAAAAAACTTAGAGAGTTGAGTTAAAGGGAGATAACATACTGAGACATCTGGAAGAGTCATGATTCATGGAACTAGAATAATCTAGCCTGGTGAGCAAAATAAAGGGTTCAGTTTGAAATTCCAATCACCTGAAGAAAGTTGGAGTGTACAGCGGCCAAAACATTGTGAGTATGGCAACAAAGATAAGAACAAAACTCTGAACAATGTAGATAATGTAGAAGTAAAAATGTTTATATGTCAAAACCTTTTGGGGATGGAGATTTGGTTTAGATGCTGACAAGTGTTTTTACAAGAATACTAGAAAATTTTTTTAATACTAAATTTGAATACAAGGCCTGGTGACTACTCAGTGTAGAGGGTTGCTGTTAAAATGGTTATGATGAATGCAGTATGAAATGAGCAAAAGATTGTAGGGATAAAGAGGAAAGATGACAATTGATCTTTAACTTGACACTCAAGATTGAAGTGTTCATGGAATAACCTATGTGGGAGTATGTTCAACAAAGTGTCAGTTATTGAAAGGCTACAGTTTAGAATGTCTTCAAGACAAGACAAAACCATGTAAACAGTTTTGAATTCTATCAAAGTTGGAAAGTGAGGATTGTGCAGCTCCAACCCATATTTGACAACAGTTCTCCAAGTTTGGTCTAATCTTTTATAAAGATAAAGTACCCAATACAAGGCACCGTAGCCACTCAAGGTAAAGGGTTATTGTTGAAAATGGTTATAATAAATGAGCTGCGATACGAATACAAGAGGAGGTGGTAGAAAATGAAGATTACAAGTATAAGTATGGTAGATAACAATTAACCCGAGACTTGAAAAGTTTAAGGTTGTAATATTTAGAGAAGCGTTCACATAGGAGTCTGTTCCACAAAGTCTCAGTTTTTGTGGAAAATTTTTTCAACTAGATCTTTCTCCATTAATTTAGAATATAGGGGAAATGAAGACAATTCAACTCTGTGGAAGTAGCATGGCATGTCCTTGCAATAAAGTTTTGAACATGTACATCTACAGAATGGAGTTCTTTGAACATTTGCTATGAAAACAGCATTAGAGAAGCCATATGCTTGCAATGTTGTATCTGTGGAAAAAGGTTGCAAAGTGGAGAATAAGCATTCTCCCACAAGATTGAATAAATGATTTGAAACTCTATCAAGTTTGGAAAGTGAGAATTGAGCACCTCTGGCCAAGATATGTCAGCAATACTTCATTTTTAGTTTAATCTGACTGTTGTAAAGATAAAGCATGGCAGAACAGGTTGGGTATTTCCAGGAGTGATCAAATGGGTTGACCATCTGTCCGTTATCTTTAATTATATATATATATATATATATATATATATATATATATATATATATATATATATTTGAACATTATTTTTAATGGATACTTGTATTTGAGTGGATGGTCTGTTTTTCTATAATTAAACAGTACATTTATACATATCCACTGGCCTGAATATTCAAGAAATCTTGTTAGGAAAATATGCATCTTCCAGCAGGATTCAAACCTGCAACTCCTACATACCTAGGAGAAGCAGTCAATCAATCCAACGTGTTATAACCACTCAACCACAGAAGATTTCATGGTTAAACAAGGCCAAATTAAGCCATATAAATAAACAAGTTCCTGATTTCCCACAACATCCATATCTGTTCCGGTTCGTATTCTAATATAAACAAACGTAAACAAAGACAATATTATGAAGTCTTATGTAAAGTTGCAAAATGATAATGACCAATATATTTATTTAAATTTATTTTGTGTAAACATTATTTTTAATGGATACTCATATCTGAGTGGATAGTCTGTTTTTCTATAATTACACTTAAATAAGTACACTTATATATATCCACCATCCTGAATACTCAAGAGATCTTGTTAGGAAAATATCCATCTTCTGGCAGGATTCAACTCCCATATACCAGGAAGAAGCCGCCAATAGTTTTGATACGTCTTACCACTCAACCACGGAAGATTCCATGGTTTGACAAGGTTGAATTAAGCCATATGAATACATAAGTTCCTGATTTATTAGAACACTAGCAATATAGCCCGGTGTTGCTCGGGTGTAATAAAAGCTTTAAAACTAATCCATGGTCCTGGAGCTCAGACTCTTTGGACGTTGGCACGAAAGACTAAAAAGCAATAGTTGTTTCCAGTTAAAGCAAAACCGTAGACTGAAAGAAAAATTAATGGATGTAAGTCAACTTTTGATTTCCTGGTATCGATATCAAATAAGTTTTTTTCATTGTAAACTGAATTTTGAAGGCTAAATAAGTCCTCTGATAAACAGACACACACACACAAACATCTTGCCTTTTATATATATATATTATCGATTTTCTGCACTATTGTAAGAACTGCAACCTTGAAACTTCTAAATATCGTTTCTTATGTCTTTGTCTATAAGTGTATCAAATTTGATTAAAATTGGGCCACTCATTCTATAACCCGATTTTTTTGATTATCGATTTTCAATATTTATCAGGGGTACCTCGACACAAAACCTAGTTAAGAACACTCGCAGGCGCTTATAGTACAACTGTGTAAATTTTTTAAAAAATCAGTTCAACCATTTTGGAGTCTATAGGTAACGGACACACACACACACACACACACACACACACACACACACACACACAAAGTTTCATTTATAAATAAGTTTAGATTCATTTCTGCTCAGCTCTTTATCCTAATGAAAAAAAGTAAACAATGACAATTATTTATTTAAATTAATTGTTTGAACATCATTTTTATTCAAATAAATAAATTTAAATAAATGTCAGTTAATACCATTTTGTAACTTTCCATAAGATGTTGCAAAATATATATATATAATCAACAAAGATTAACAAAACTGGTTATAAACAACTGACAAGTTGAAATGATTTGTTTGAACATTATTTTTGATCGATACTCGTATTTAAGTAGATATTCTGTTTATAATCAAACAGTATTATATATTTATTTCTACTGGCCTGATTATTTCCGATAAATTTTTATTACAAAAAATGTGTGTCATTCAGCAGGATTCAAACCTACGACCCCTAACCACATAGGGGAAGCCACCATGTGATCTGGCGTGTCTTAGACTTCTCAACCCCAATATCTACATACAGAATATCTACTTAAATACAAGTATTGATTAAAAATAATGTCCAAACAAATTATTTCAAATTGTCAGTTGTTTATAACCAGTTTCGTTAATCTTCGTTAATTTCTGTAACATGTTTACATTTGTTGACATTACGATACATTTCAGAACAGATATAGTTATTACAATGAATCAAAAATTGTGTTATAGACTTAATTTGACTTCGTTTAGACTGATCATCATTATGTTCTGGACAAATTTAATTTTCCCTATATGTGAATTTTTTTTTGTCTCTAAAAATGTAACTCTACTTTCCAAAAATTCTAATAGCTACATTAGAACTTTCTCTTAAGTTTTTATGATCCTAAATATGACATTAAAAATCTCATTTTTCTTCTTCCAACTATTGATTTTTAATATTATAATATCAATTAAATATTATAACATTAAATATTAGAACATTAATTAAATATAATATAAATTAAATGTTATAATATTAAATGTTATAACATTAATTAAATTTTATAATATTAATTAAATGTGATAATATTAATTAAATATTATAACATTAAATATTATAACATTAATAAAATTCTATAATATTAATTAAATGTTATAATATCAATTAAATGTTATAACATTAATTAAATATTATGACATTAAATATTATAACATTAATTAAATTTTAAAATATTAATTAAATATTGTAATATTAATTAAATTTTATAATACAGTGTGCAGCAGAAATACCACTTACATATACTTTTGTGAAATACCTCTCACATAATGGTAAGACATTAGCTAGATGAAGACACCATTGCCACTAATGCCTTACAATTATTTGGAAGGCATTTGTGAATGGTATATGTGGGAGGTTTTTCTGTTGTACTCTGTATTATAATTCTGTTTATTAGTAAATTAATATGTATGTTACAGCTCTTGTCATTGCCTCATTTGATTTTGATTGCAAGATGGAAGACAAAGATCTAAACTTATTTATAAAGGGAACTTTGTCTCTGTGTGTGTGTGTGTGTGTGTGTGTGTCTGTTACCTATAGACTCCAAAACAGCTGAACCGATTTTCTTGAAAATCTACACAGTTGTACTATAAGCATCTGTGAGTGTTCTTAGCTAGGTTTTGTGTCGAGGTACCCCCTATAAATATCAAAATTCAATAATAAAAAAAATCAGGTTATAGAAGGAGCGGTCCAATTTTAATATAATTTAATGCACTCATAGACCAAGACATAAGCAACGATATTCAAAAGTTTCAAGGTTGCAGTTCTTACAATAGTGCAGAAAATCGATAATATATATAGATATATAAGGCAAGATGTTTGTGTGTGTGTCTGTTTATCTGCCTGTATGTCTGTATTTTTTTTCAGCCCTTTTATTTTAGTTTTTGCTTCAGGTTTGGCTCTAAGTAGGTATAATTGTAGTTCTTAGTCTCAGCCATGATACCATTTACTCAGAGGACTTATTTAGCCTTCAAAATTCAGTTTATGACGAAAAAAACTTATTTGATATCGATACCAGGAAATCAAAATTTGACTTACATTCATCACATTTTTCATTCAGTCTACGTTTTTGCTTTAACTGGAAACAACTATTGCTTTTTAGCCTTTTGTGCCAATGTCCAAAGAGTCTGAGCTCCAGGACCATGGATTAGTTTTAAAGCTTTCATTCCACCCGAGCAACACCAGGCTATACTACTAGTATATCATAAATGCTATTTGGTTTTAGTGAGAAAAAAAAGCATACATAAGAAAGAAAAAACACAAAGAAAGAAAGGAAAGAAAGAGAAAGATAGAGAATAATGCTCTCATGTAAATAAAGTCTGCTTCAGTGAAATAGACAACCTTGTCAATTGTGGCACTTCATTTGTAAACTATTATTTCTTTAAATAAGTCATACCTATGATTGTTCTTGTAATATTTTCTTAAAGCTTTTAAGCTCAAATATTTCATAATGCAATAGCAGAGCTTCTACAGGTATACTTGTAGAACTCATAAAGAGCTATGGATTATGTCCACAAAGCTTTGCTAGTTTTACTAAGAAGTCATCAGGTGGCACTGTTAAGCACCTATAAAAACAGAACACTTCCTGTCTTCATTCTCTTCTCTCTTCTCTCTTTTGTTACACAGTTATTTAAAAACAAAAATATAAGATATCACCTTGTAGAAATTGTCTTCCATTTCCTTACATCTGCCTGTTATTTACATGTGTAGATATTGTTGCTATTGCTTTTAGTCTAACTACACACAGTATTGCAACAAGCTTATGATTCATCAGAAAATTGGAATAGGAAACACCTGAAATTTTCTCAGGTACTGCTAGTTAACTGTTAATTTGATATTAACTTACTTTATTATATGGTGACAAGAGTCCTTTGACTTTTCTCTCAGGTGGACTAGAAGACAAGTTTTTACCAACATTTTTGACAGTCACCAGCGGAACTGGAGGTGGTAATCTGTTGGAGTAGATTTGCTGCAGCCTTGAAGCTGACTTCTTTTTTACCCTTGGAGGAGCACTAATCCACCAGGACACTCCTCCATGGTTGTCATTTGGCTTGTAGCCATTATTCAAAGTCTTGTTACTAGTTTCTGTCTGGCATCCCTTGTGTGAAGAAGCAGATTTTCTGACAACTTTGTCTCTGGTAGAGGGAGTGTCCATTGTTTTCCTTGGTTCTTTGCTTGGCTTCTTTAAAGATTTTACTGTAAAGTAAAAATTTAAAAAAAATGAATACATGCACACTGCATCACTCAGTTCAGTTCCAGAAAAGCACAAAGCATAGTGGAAAGAACAGGAGACATCATTAAGGAAAGGATTCTCCACAACTGGCGGAGAAAATATCAACTGGAACATTAACTATCCAAACAGAACAGGACATTACTTAGCAAAATAATGCTTGACTTGGACAAATACAGGATCCAACAAGAAATGAATAAATCATGAATTTAAAAGGATCAAGGCTTGCCAAATATGGAAACTAGGACAGATAATACAAGTAGATAAGTTTGCCTATAGTCCATTTAACACTCCTACAAATTTTATGATCTGTGAATTGCAATGCATTCTTAGGATGGACAGTAGCGTGGTTTCCCATTGCCTTCAACAGGGTTTGCAATTAAAAAATTTCCTTCTGTCAGATTTTTTTTTAAATTTTTTCCTCAATAGGAGTAGATAGGTTTGCTTATTGTCCAGTTTGAACTCCTCCCCAAACATTTGAAAATGAGTAAATGTTTATTCTTTGCTTTCCTGTTTAAGAATGGGTTTCTGGTCCCTTATAAGTTTTTTTATTCTCTTTCACTTCTAGTAGCTCCACCCCTCCTTAAGTCTTAGTGGCATTATTACCTTGCTCAGGGTAAACTGATTAAAAAAAAAAGGATGAAAGAACAGAGTAAGACTAGCAAAAAGGTTCACCACAGTGTGGTAAGAGCAGTTGTTAATATCATCACTCGGCAGTTGAGTGCCTCTGAAGAATCAGTGCCAAACCAGAGTCTCAACTTTGCCACAACAATCGAGCATGTTTCATATTTAGATATTATAGTTCAAAGACCCAAAATACCCAAGCAGATGAGCTAAGATAGAAAGTAAGACAAACACTAGAAAACGTTAAACTGTCCAAATAAAATATCACTAGGGAAGAAAGGTTGGCAATCAAGACCCTATAGAGTGACGCTAGTATCATCATACTGCCAGTTGACAAATGCAATGCTCTGGTGGTGATGACAAGTCAGAACACTCCAAGAAATAGGCAAGCCTAATTAGGAACATAAGCAAGGTGTCTCTGAAAGTGTTACATGTCATGAAGTCTGGATTAGTTTTAATTAGCATTTCAATTTGGTCATCATCAAAACTGCAGGATTTCTAGGTCTTCTAGATCAAAATTTCCACTTCTGAACTATTTATAAACAATACTCATAAATGACACATATATTTTTAGATATTTTAGATATATTTTTAGATGTTTGTACTTTTTTCTTTTCCAGAAATAAAAAACCAAATGTTGAAAATTCATCTCATTTTCTTCTATTTTCACTTTTAACATAAAAACATTTAAAAAATCACCATCTATACATGAATCATTTTTAAGAAGTGTTGAAATCTCACCTTTCAGAATATGCATATATTTAGGCAGCAATCTTTTATTTAAAAAATTTTTGAAAATGGCCTGTGAAGAGGCTGAAAGTGCTTGGAAAGTCAAAAATTATGGAACATTTTTACATTCCTTATCTCCGGTAAAAAGAAAACATGTAAGAATACTGGAAAAATTAAATCAAAAATTAATAAAATCCTCCTTGTCAGTTGCTCATAATGAAACATGTTTTTATATATGTGTGTGTGTGTGTATGTATTACATTTCAGTCACATGTGAAACAAAATAACATATTCAAATGCCAACTTTTGAAAAATACAATAAATTCTTGTTCTAACTCAATATTTCCATGGATTATATCAAATACTGACATGAATTATTTGAACAAAAACTTTTGTTTAAACATTTCAGCTAATCCATTCTCCAACCTTCTTCAGATGCATTTTTCATCAAGAAAATCTCACTCAATATTTCCTTATTTTTCTTTTTTTATATTAACATCTTGATACAATCTCAGTTATACAACTTACAGATTCATCATTTAAAGTGTGTAATACACACCCTGAAAAAGACTAGAATGCATCAACTGAAACACTGTATTAAAAAGTACAAAAATGAGAGTACAATCTAAACTTAGTTAAAAATAGAACTGTGTGTGTGTGTGTGTGTGTGTGCGTGTGTGTGTGCGTGTGCGTGCGTGCGTGTGTCTATTACCTATAGACTCCAAAATGACTGAACCAATTTCCTTGAAAATTTACACAGTTGTACTATAAACATCTACAAGTGTTCTCAGCTAGGTTTTGTGTCAAGGCACCCCCAATAAATATCGAAAATTGATAATCAAAAAAATCAGGTTATAGAAGGAATGGTCCGATTTTAATCAAATTTGATACACTCAAAGACAAGGACATTAGAAACGATGCTCAGAAGTTTCAAGGTTGCAGTTCTTACAATAGTGCAGAAAATCAATACTATATATATAAAAGGCAAGATGATTGTGTGTGTGTCTGTTTATCTACCTGTATGTCTGTATTTTTTTCAGCCCTTTTATTTTAGTTTTTGCTTCAGGTTTGGCTCTAAATAGGTATAATTGTAGTTCTTAGTTTCAACCATGATACCATTTACTCAGAGGACTTATTTAGCCTTCAAAATTCAGTTTGCGACAAAAAAAACTTATTTGATATCGATATGAGGAAATCAAAATTTGACTTACATCCATTAATTTTTCTTTCAATCTACGGTTTTGCTTTAACTGGAAACAACTATTGCTTTTTAGTCTTTCGTGCCAACATCCAAAGAGTCTGAGCTCCAGGACCATGGATTAGTTTTAAAGTTTTCATTACACCCGAGCAATGCTGGGCTGTACTGCTAGTTCTAAATAATTTAGGGGACTAATTGACAATACTTTATTTCATAAATTCAGACAAAAACATACCAGTCCTAACATTAAGGACTGAGAATATCAAGACATTCAATTTTTTCTTACCCTGATGGGCCTTGGGTAGAAATTCTGGAGGTAAATAACAGAAGAGAATTGGTGAACCACACTGCGATAAACGTGCAAAACTAGACTTTTCTGGATTCACTGCATCCACCCAGGACATTCTTCTTCCAGGTGGACTTAATCCTGTTTCAGCTGCCATCTTTTTATTTGTAGGATAACCTTTGTTTAAGAAATTTTCATTTGCATGCAAATGTTCCATCAACTCCCTCACTAAATAAGAAACTTTTTTGGCTTCAGAAGGTTCAATGGGCTGACCAATCTGTTATCAAAAGAAAACAAATAGAGATTGCTTTATATAAGTTTTGGTTTGTCTGTTTTATTTTTTTTGTGTATTGTATGTTAGGATCAAAATAGTATATAAACAATCCAAAGTTCATGTTTTCTTTTTGGATTAAGTACTTTCGATCATCTTAGTCATAATTAAGAACTGAATTATTGTCAGAGGGGTAAATACCAATTCTTGATAATGACTGAGATGTTTGAAAGTATTCAAACAACAACAACAACAACAACAAAAAAAAGAACAAAACATGAACTTTGGATAGTTTATCCACAATTTGAATGTCAATGACCAGTATCTTATTTGAAAATCACCAAAAATACAATAAGAAATTAAACAGACAGACTTTGTGAATTGAATTTAACAGAAGTTGTTTGGATGAATCTTGAGGCCTCTCTCTCTCTATATATATATATATTTTTTTTTTTTTTCATTTATAAACAAGTTATTTTGCTACCTTGGTTTCCACTACAAGTGGTTTCTTCAGGTGATTTTTAATTTTAATGTTATTAAAAATTGCCTGAAGAAACCACTTGTGGTGGAAACCAAGGTAGCAAAATAACTCATTTATAAATGAACAATATTCAAAGGTTCTAAAATATAATTGTATATAACACTTTTTAATACAAGTGTGTACTGGTCTAACCCTATTAGGACCAAAAACTAAGTATTAAACAATTATATATATATATATATATATATATATATATATATATATATATATAGGATATTGAAGTCAACACCCATAGGTAACAGTTTGTTTCATGCTAAACGTAATCGTCAGGCATGCCCACTTTTATATTTACATACCCTCTGTCCCAGATATTAAGCACTTTAACCCATAAATATAACATACTTTAAAAATATATTTTTATCATATATATATTGACATGAATTAATAAACATACATATGAGGGTGCACATATGTATAGTATTATTATTCAGATGTTAATAAAACAGTGCCCAATGTCTGAACAGAGCTGTATGTGTATATATATATATATACATATTATCCTATGTCTATAGCACGACTCAGAGTTTCATGCATTATGCAATCATCAGGTGCATATTTCAAACTGACAGTTTAATACATTTGAATTTAAGTTTACTTGATGTTCATGGGAATTAAATCTTATAAAGATAACTTACTGCTTTTTTAATAACAAGATTAAAAATTTAAATATTCTAAGGTTACATGTAGATAAAAATTTAGATTTTAAATTTAAAATAAAAAATATCAACTAAAAATATTAAAAAATAATAAGATTCAGGGAGAAGAAATCAAAGGGGTGTAAATAATAAAACATAAAAATTTATATATTCAAATATTACATGTAGATAAAAAATTAATATTCTAAATAAAAATAAAAATAAAATAAAATAAAAAATAGAAATTAAAATTAAGAATTAAAAAGTAAAAATTTAACAATGTAGGGAGCAAAAATTAAAAGGGTTTAATTCATAATTGTTCAAAGTAATATTGCAGGGGGGAAAAACAAAGAAGGAAAGAAAGAAATGGAATGAAGAAAGACAGAAAGAAAGGAGCAAAGGTATAATGAAATCTATTTCAATCTGGGTCTAACAATTTAAGTAAGTATTTTTTTCTATGAGAGCATATAGTCATTAAATCACTTTTTTATTAAGCAAATTAGGATTATTGATATGGTTTAAGATGACAAGTTTTTCGAAAAGGCATAGATTACATTTATCTCCTTTTCTATTGTAAGGTTTGGATTTAGCTATGATATTCTGGGTAATAATTGGGTTCTTATTGGTAATTTCCAATAATGTATGGATAAAGCAGTACCTTTGCTGTATTTACTGCTGTTTAAGGACAACATGTGGTTGTTAAATCTTATGTTCTACCAGTTAGAAGTGCTTCCAAAGTAAAATGTAACATCATTGTCATCTAAATGAATTCAAGTTCTATAAACAATACTTTTGGACATACATAGCGATTCAATGGGCAGGTTTTATTTTTCAGAATTTGCAATTATTTTTAGAAGGGTCATCGTTGCTATTAGTTGAGTGACAGATGCTGATTATGTAGGCCAAATATTTGACATCATAGTATTATGTCATGAAATATATTTATCTATGTTTTTAAAGCAACTATAACCTACTTTAACATTGTTTTTGTTGAAGATTTTTTTTGTATGGGTGAATGGTAGAAATGTTTGTGAATTAAGGAAGAGTTTACCAATGTTAGTTTGGACATTACGACTGAAGAGTGGGTTAAACCAAAGAATGTTACGTTTACATGATTTTGTTTTTAACAGCGCATTCTAAACTAGTATTGAGATTACTTTTTTCTAAAGCATTAATGTATTTAATTTTAGAGTTGTAAAAAATTTCCTTATTGCTAGGGTTGATACTTAAACAAAATCGGATAGATTTGTGTAGGTTATTGGTGATTCTCTGAGTGTGATTTAATTCCCTCTTGATGTATGTATAGTTATATAAGTCCTGTGTATGGTTTGTACAAACCATTGCTCAGGTCAAAGTTAACATCTAACTTTATGACTTTAGCGTTAGTTACGATGGTAATTTGAAGATTATGGTCTTTGAAAAATTTTATTAGATCCTTTCTGAGTTTATCCATTTTTTATGGATTAGTTTTGTTAAAGATTATCAATCCATCATCTTGGTAAAGTCCAGTGTTACATAAATCAAAAATGTTCCCAAGATTCCAGAGGAAAAAGAGCCCTACCAAGTTGCAGACCTCTGCAGAATCATACGCCCCCATAGAAATGCAGAAATCAGGGTTGTTTTCCGAGTTCACAAGCATTAATCATAAAATAAAATAGATTTCTGAGCCTGTTTGATGATGTTGATGTCTTGGTTGCTGGTGCAGCAGTAATTTTTAGTCAAATTAGGTTGCGATTAAAAGTTTTTCATATATAGATGGGTAGAAGTCACAAATATCAAACTAGATAAACGTGCAATCCATTTTATTTTTCATTTTTGTGAACCAATAAATTGCCTTGGCTGTGTTCTTGGTTCATACCTAAAGCATTCTTAGTGAATTTGGAAGCTTTTTTGAGGATAATTTTGCTAATTCTACCGATGTAGTTTTTTGAAGGGTTTAATAATCTGTATTGTGGGTTGTTTATGAAATTGTGTTTGTGCTCTTTGATTGTGATGAATGCCTGTTGCTTATGTAAAACTGGTTCCCTATCATCTATTTTTAGTTCCTTAGTTATTTTCTTGGTTTCACTATTTATGTTGGTTTCCCAGTTACTAGATGCTTTTTTATCATTTTTGTTGATTTCACAGAAAATGGCTTTGTGGTATGACTTCGCGTTAATGAAGTGCTCAATATCAGGGATAGAGTGAGTGTAAATTTAAAAGAGGGCGCTGATGTCAACACCGACTTGTGACAGTCTGTTTTATACTGAAATGCAATCTTCAGGTGATGAAGATTGCATTTAAGCATAAAACAGTCAGACAGTTGCCACTTGGCATTGCTCTCAGTGTCTGCATATATATATATATATGGACTCTATCAGAGCAAATGTTAGGATTTTTTTTGCAACAAGTATTTATAAACAGAAGTAAAAATATGAGTTTCACATGCTAAAACAAAAAATAGATTATGTTTTTAAAAACATTGAAAAATGCTGGGATGATCATCAACAAGGATAAGTGCATGTTAAATTGCAACACAATATTTAAGGGATATCAGATTTCCAAAGACAGAATTTCACCAGACACAAATTTGATATAAAAAATAGTAGAGGTATCTATACCTATAAATAAAAAAGAATTAGAACCTTTTTGTTATGGTTAGCCAATGTTTATAGCAGATACTTGCCAAAATATCATGAGTTTAATAGAACCCTTTGCAGAGTTACATAAAAAGAATAGCGAATTTAAATGGACTCAATGGCAAAATATAGCATTTGAAAATTTAAAGAAAGAACTTCTAGAAAAATCAATTGTAAAAATTTTTTACCCTAAAAAGAAAGTGGCGTTAACTATGGACACAAGTGAATATGTTGTATCAGTGACTTTGTCTCAGGAAGGTTATCTTATAATGTAACTTTCTAGAAGGTTAATGTCAGCCAAAGATAAATATCCAAACATTAAAAAAGAAGCATTAGCTATCATATGAAGCACAGACAGAACTTGCCAATTTTTATTAGGCAAAAAGTTTCTGCTTAAATCTGACCATAAACCTTTAGAGCTAATTTTTAACTCCATGAAAGAGTTATCTAAGGTCACATTTTCTAGAATTTTAAGATTGACCATAAAGCTCATGGCCTTTGATTTTGATGGCGATAAGTCACATGGGTCAGTGATGGCTGCTTAATGATGTCATTTCATACAGTGACAAGAGAGGCCAGTCATTCAGTTTGTTTACAGCAGCCAAAACAAGTGGTTGCTTTTTTAACCTAGGCCAAGGGAGCCAGGCTGAGGCTAAATCTGCCTCTTCTACAGTTTACAAGTCCATTGTGCCATTTTCCTTTAGGAACATATCTTTCCCACATATAGAAAGAAACTGTAGCTTACAGTCCTCAACTTGGGAAAACCCAAAACTCACCATTTCCCTGTCATGAAATATATCTTTGCTTGGAACATAATGGATGAATCCAGTCCATTTCAATCTGGAGTCTTAAACATGGCTTCTCCAGAAACACAGAAGAATTTTCACATAATATGTAAGACCCTTCCTTTTTGTTTCTCCTTACACTCTGCCATGTGATATATTCTTCTCTGCATGGATCACATCTATATACATATATATAATTTTGTGTATGATGTAGCATTATAAAATTCTCTCTGAGAACAAAGCATGTTTTTCATTTCTTTTCTGTTCAGCTATTTTGTAATTATATCATAGATATAATAATGTCTATAATGGGGGAAGTGTAAATTGGAGAATAAAACTTTCTTCTATAGCTCACTTCTGTTATAACTTCAACATCAAATATGTGAAAGGAAATACTATTGCACATGTAGATACTCTATCAAGACTGAATTCAACAATGAACCATTAGAAAGATCAGACAATTCAGAAGATAAAATATTGCGCTGGGTTGAAACAGATTTATTACTGTTAGATCATCTTGTACTTGGAATCTTGATCTGGTATTAAGTAAGATTGCAGATAAAATAAAAGAAACAAATGTAGTGATTGTTCTAGAACAGAGAGACTCTATAACGAGATAAGGCACAGGTGAATTATAAAGAAGGGTCTTAAATGCAATGGAGATGTTTTACTAGAAAGGATAAGAAAGGATATTTTTATAAAAGAGATAAGGAAAAGATGTAGTACAAAGTGTACATGACAATGTTCATTGTGGAATAACAGCAACACACAGATAATTAAAATCAGAAGCATGGTAGTCAGGGTATTTTTGTGATGTAGAAAAATACATACCAAAATGCCCAAAATGTATTAAAATAAAAATAACTTTCAGCCAACCTAGATGTGAAAATAGGATTGACGGCATTTTCCCCATCCAAAGACAACATAGATAATTACCTACCAAGACTATTAATAAGTTATAGAAGAAGTATACCACATGCTGGTAGACTGCAAAGTCCCTCTGCATTGATCAGAAGAAAAATTAGATTATCTATAACAATGTCCTATTGAACAAATAAGAAAATGTGGTACAACAAGACAAAGAATCAACTCATAGAAAAGCTAACTTTGTTTTACAAAAGGGACATAATATGGCTATAATTGCAACAAGTGGACAGAATTTATTGGGTCATTCTGACCAAATAAAATCTAGAATTGATGGCAAAGAAATTGAGATGTACAGGAGGAGGAACCTGAAAGGGAGAAAAGCATGAGTGCTTCTGATAGAGAAAGTGAACGTAATAGTAAAGAAACTACAGAGGATAGTTTGCATGAATCTGAAATGGAGTTGGAAGATCAGACTGAAAATGAGGCCAGACCTAGATCACAATAAAAAGAAACAAGTACACACCTCAAGAGGGAAAGATAGTTCAGAAAAGTCACAGATAAACAAAGGGCATAAACCTTGGTTTCTGTGAGATGTAGTGACATAGGCAAAATGGATTTGCTCTATATTGTATAGAGTTAAGCAGCTACTTATAAGTCAGTTGTCACTCGGTATAGAGGCAGAATTTCTACATCACAGACTAGAAGACAACACAACAAATTTATTGTAAAGTTTAGAGAAAACAGGAACCAGTTTAGGAGCATATTTCTTAAGGACTATTACATAGATACTATCAAGTCCATATGCTTTGGGAGGATACAGTTTAGAGATGTTAGCATAAACAATGGACAGTTATATGCATATCACTCAATAGAGACTCAATTCTAAGTAGAAAGTAAGGTAAAAATACTCAAGATGAATTAAGAGTAAAATTTGAAGAGAATTTACAAGCCAGGCAATCTGCTTTATCAGTAGGTGTCAATTCCTCAAATTGATTGAAGAGAAGAGGGATTCTTATTTAACAAACTATTACAGAGAAACCAGTAGTCACAAGAGCTAAACTTGTTACAGGCTATACGGTGTTTCATTCCATCAGAAAACAAAAATTTAGACTCTTTGAGGACATGTTTACAATTATTATAGGAGGGTGTACATATGTATAGTATTATTACTCAGGTGTTAAAACAGTGATCTATGAATGAACAGAGCTGTATTAGATTTGAGCAGTAATTTAACTTTATAAGATTTAATTCCCATGATCATTGAGTGAACTTAAACCCAAATCTATTAAACTGTCAGTTTGAAATATGCACCTGATGATTGCATAATGCATGAAACTCTGAGCTGTGCCATAGATGTAGGATGATAAGTATGCTTATTAATATATATATATATATATATATATATATACAAGGAAAGGGATGGATTTTTTATTTATTGATCCAACAGAATTCTTATTACTTAAATGTTTTTTTAGTGGATAGTTGTATCTGAGTAAACACTGTGTTTATTTATTAAACAGTATATTTATTTGTGATTTAGACCTCTTGGCTACAGAGCATGTTAATGACTAAGCAAAGCCACTATGTAATTAAAATCATTATTCAGCTTTGCACATCCAAAGTACATAAGACTTAATGGTGGTTTTCCTGAGAGCACATATAATAAGATTTCTTGAATATTTAGGTTGGTAGATGAAAATAAATAAATATACTGTTTAATAAATAAATGGAGTGTCTATTCAAATATGAGTATCCATTAAAAATAACACTTAAGTAAAACACACACACACACACATATATATATATATAGAAAGAGAGAGAGAAGGATATATATATATATATATATATATATATATATATATATATACCGAAGGATACATACCATTTCAAACCCCTGTAAACATTCACTAGCCTCTACCATTTGATATTTGATACCCCGTCCACCTCTTGTCTTTACACCCTGTAACCTCGCCACTACCAGCTCTGTCCTGTTCTACTTTGTGACAGTTGATAACCTGGCCCCTTCCCCACTTTACCCCACTTTACCCCAGTGCCTTCCTCATTTGGAACAAAACAATGTCGCTGATGTGACTGGAATCCCTGTTAGAGATCCTATGTCAAAATGTACATCCGACACCTTTGAATTTTGAAAATTTTCTCTAATTTATATATATATATATATATATAAAGTTTAAAATTTACTATAGTTATAGGGGAAGATTATTCAATATTAGAAATAAAGTGTTTGTAGATATAGATTCCCAATATACAGGCAAAGGGTAAAAGAGTAACAAAGGTATTAAATAATGGATAATCTCATAAAGGAGAGAATAAGAAGATACAAGGAAAGGATAAGAAAAGAATAGACGTATAAGATAACGGATAATCTTAACCCTCAACACCCATGGAATTTCCATGTGTTCAGATAGTTTACTATAATTTTGAAAATAAATTTCACTGTATTTGTACAAGAAAAATCAAAGAATAAATCCAACTTTAATTTTTGCTAATAAAGAGTATAGGACTGTTATGTAATATCAGTCCTCCTGCCTGGCAGTGAATGCTGGACAATCTCCTCACAGATGAAGAAGAGACTTAAAGCAACAGAAATGTGGTTCTACAGAAAGATGCTGAGAATATCATGGACTGAACATGTGATCATCGATAGAGTTTTAAAGAAAATGGAAACTAAAAGTACACTTGTACTTAAGAATGAGAAAGAGAGAACTGAAATTTCTAGGGCAAATAATGAGGGAAGAGGGCTTAGAGAATTTAACATTCAAAAGACATTGAAGGCAAGAAGAATAGAGGAAAGCAGAGATTGACCGAATTAACAAGCTTGTGTAAATGGTTGGCAGAACAGGGATTAGGAGAGACAGCAAAAAACAAACATTGCTAAGAGTAGTTGGGGAGAGTCATGATTGTTCACGTCCTGAAGGGACATGGCAAATAGAAGAATAATTGTGTACATGGATTTTGTCTTACCTTTTGTGGGTTTTTCAAATCTTCACCTTTCAAGTCAGTTAAATTCATATTGCTAATATAAACATTTTCTAAAAACAAAACAAATCAGACATAAAAATATTTATTAAGCTAAAAAAATCAAGTGTATAACTTTGAACAAAGTTATTTTTACAGTTCATTGTTAACAATGTGTGTGAGTGTAGGATTGCTACACAGCTGACCACCTAACAAGTTCCCTCTACATACCTTAGTATGAAAATGTGTGTCATTCGGCAGGATTCGAACCTGCAACCCCTATCCACATAAGGGAAGCTACCATGTGATCTGGTACATCCTAGACCTCTCAACCATGAATGACCCTCAGTCTAAACGAGGTTTTAATTAAGCCAAATTAATCTTCGTTAATTTCCATAACATCTTTACATTTGTTGACATTATGATACATTTCAGAGCAGATATGGTTATTGCGATAAAATGAAAATTGTGTTATATAGGCTTGATTAAAACATCTTAGAATGTATACATTTATGCATAGCATGTCTTGGGCAAAGTAAACCTAACGAAACCCTTCCTTCTATAGGTCAGACCACGGTCAATGTCCTCCATCTTGAAGGCTCACATTGTTCACAGACACATGGCCATTGATTCCATCAGAAGAATCCTGCACACTGTTCATTAACTTCAGTCTAGAAAGCTGTCATCAGCACACTATATATCCTGTAGTATTAATGGTTCAGTCTCATGTGTAAATTTAATCCACAACCAGTTGAAACCCATTGTAGTTACAGTCTCTTGGCTGCCCTTATAGTTTAGTGCCAGAGGCAATGAACATTTTTTTTTTTGCCACTAAATTTTGGAGTAGACAGATTGTCATCAAATATAACAATTATTATTACAATTATTTAAATTAAACATAATAGAAAGTAATAAATAATAAAAATTGAAGTCATTAGTGGAACTCATTGCTGGGTATTGGGCTGCTCATAGACATTTGCTTCTTTGTGAAATGAGTCCTATATTGGATCTAAAGAGATGTCCACAGCCACAGCATGGTAGGGTAGAAGGGTTCAGAGGATGGAGAGCTCTGGCTTTTCTGGGTTCTCTTTATCTCTTTTTGTTGTATTCTGTTTTTTGTTTTTTGTTTTTTAAGGATGATGTTTTTCATGGATTGCTCTGCTCTTTAAATTTTTTTTCTGAAGCTTCCATCTCCCAATTAAATGCATCAATTTCTGTCTTTAGCAAGGTCTTTTCAAGCCAATCCTTGAACCTTGCCAGATGTAAGCTTTGAGATACAAGAAAAGTCTTTGAGTTTGAAAGCCCTGACTGTAAATTGTTTGAGTGGGTACATGGATCATTACTCTATTGTGCACACACTTCAGCTGACACCATCCATTGTGGCTTGACAGGCAGGTTCATGGTGACACCTTGCATCAGGCTGACAACTTGTTTAATGTTAGGTATATGAAATATACACAAAGACAGAGCAAATATACAATCTATAAAAAAAAAACAGTTAGTTTAAGTGCCATACATGATATGCACTTAGGCGATCATGTCTCATTTAAGACATGACTGACTGGGCAGAAGATTTTCCCACAGTAGGTTGCTATTACTTTATATTTTACTGCTATCTGCAACAAGAAGTTTCATGTGGACATAAAGTTGATTAATGTTAGAGTTGCATAATCATCAACTGGTGCAAGAAGCAATAAAATATTCATTATATAATAAATAACAAAAATGATTATCAAATATCTATGACTAATTATTATTATAACAATTATTTCCTCAAAATTTTCAAACAAATTTCAGCTACTTCTTTTTTTTATTATCAACAACAGTTTTTTTTGTAATTCTTATTCTCTTTAAAACTTCTTCCCTTGTTACAAGCAGTCATAACTGTAAAATGTTAAACCTTTTGTCATTTTTGATATAGAGTTCAATATTGTTACCATTGAACTATGAGTTTACTTTCCTTGTTATTATTATTGTCTGTTAATTAAAGTATTATTTCAATGTTATGGCTGAAAATAAAACAAAATCAAATTAGAATAAACTGCTTCTCACCAGAAGTGTCTGTAACTTTGGAGATGCTTTGGGGCAGGATACAGCAGACAAAAGCCATCTGAGATTCTGACGTATTCTCTGGATAAGTGAGATTACTTTCAGAATGGTCAAAGTTTCCTTTCTTATATTCATCCCATATATTGGGATCACATCCGCCAGCAATATTGTAGCTTGATAACTGGAATCAAAGATGTCATACATGTAAATGACTCTTGACTAATAAAACAGAAAGGAAAATATAATTTAAATTTTTCTTTTATATATTTGCTTAAGGCTAAATTTTATCTGTGTATACTACTACTATATATTTTCCTTTTTATACTCATTGGAACTATTTATTCTGGGTTTTTGCATTTTTCTTCACCTTTTTTTCTCACAATTTTAACAATAAATCATATTTTAGTCATAGTTTCTTGTGTCCTCATAGGCTGTTTGATCACTTTGCAAATTTTTTTAACATTCTATTTAGGTTGGCAATAGTTCTTCTGATAAGGAGATGACTAAAAAAAAGATTAGTTTAAAGGAAAAAAGGTGGTTTTGTTTGTTCAAAACATTTTACAAGTTCTGTGGTATCAAACTTTTGTTTATATGTTATTTATTAATGTAAAATACATTGTGGTCTAAAGGGGAAATGGAGTAGGGCTAGTGAACATTAGCTATCCTAGGCCTAGCTAATCAGATTCATGACCCATTCATTCATTACAATTAACTCATCATAAAGATGATTTTCTAAGCACAGCTTAGATGTGGAACAAGGCCAAGAGTATTGGGTACTTAGTGAGGACTGATCTTACTACTTAATTGTAATGATTCTAGTGAGACAAGCTTGCTACCCATTACACCACATCAAGATGCCCAACTTCTGCTCATAGTGATTTCCCAAGTATAACTTAGATATGGTACAAGGCTGAAAATGTGAGGCATCTAGTGAGAATTGAACTCACTGCTCAGTTATAATTGTTCTAGTGCGACACAATGGTGACATGCTCAACTTTTGCTTGTTTGTTTGTTTGTTTATATATATATATATATATATATATATATATATATATTATTACGTATTTTGTTACAATATGTGCAAACTACAAACTACTACAAAATTGTACATTTTGTTTCGACATTGAAAGAACAATGACTTATCAGGTAGTTAATATTGTTAAGTACCTGATTATTATTTTTATTGTTCTTTAAATGTCAAATCAAAATGTACAATTTTGTAGTATTTGTAGTATGCACATGTTCTAATGTAATAATTAATAATAAATATCCATTGCTCTATTTTTATAGTGAAAACTGTTTTAAATTAATGTTTTGAAATGTTGTAATTATTTTCATTTTTATTCATTTGAATATATATATATATATATATAAGAAAGTGAAAGAGCATGTAGATTAAAACCCACTGTTCAAGCATTTACTTTTATAAAGAGTGCTCAATACAGAGTAGAGCTTAATATTGTAATTTTGTTATTACAATGGTTTATAAAAGCATTATATCACTACACAAAAAACTTCCATGTTTCAGAACAATACTGTTCTTCTTCAAGTGATATGTTATTTCTTCAGATGATATGTTAAAATAAATTTGCTTTAATATATCACCTGAAGAAGAACAGTATGGTTCTGAAACATGGAAATTTTGTATAGTGATATCATGCTTTTATAAACCATTGTAATAACAAAATTACAATATATATATAGTGTTTACACGAGAAGTAGTAATATTCAATTTGCATAACAATTATTAAAAGCATATTTTAATAAATATTTTATGTGTTATTTTTAATTCACATTTAAAAATTGTCATATATAAACAATGTTTCTAACAATAAGTTTCTTAATTCATCATGTTTGTATAGAAAAAAATTATATCTGCCTTGTTAAAATTTAGTTAGTAAATCTACAGCATTCATATTTGTTGTCATCTGACATTTTGCATTTCTACAAATCAGTTGGACAAAATTGAAAATAAAATTTGTGGAATTATCTAAATAAGTCAAATTAGATTTTCATTAAACTGTACCAAATTATTTAAACAAAAGAAAAAGTTATAAGCCTCAATAATTTTTATTATAAGCATCAGAAAATTATTCAGATACTTCTCTCATGGTCATCTTTATGCAGCAATGTCCAGAGCAGAAAATTCAAGTGAGCTTGGCATAATGATAAAAAAAAACTTTAGAAAATAAATATCTTGCTGAAAATATTGTTCATACCAAAAATTAGGGCAGTAATAAAGCTTCCATGTCCATAGGATGGATATTTAGCCAGTATAAGGAAAATAAATGTGTTAACAGTACATATATTCTAAAAGCTTTGATGTCCAGAAAGAGAGATAGAAAGCTGGAAACATTCACTCTTAGATAGATGTGAACAGATTGTGATACTGAGATAAATGTGAATAAACTAAGATAGATTATGAATGACCAAACAAACAGAATAGCAAGAATATTTTCACAACTTTTTAGGTAAACATCATATATTGGCATAAATTTAAAGAAGTTATGTAAAAAGTAAAAGAAAAATTAGCATACCCTGTTACTTTGTGAACCATCTTTTTTTAAATCTGGAAAAATATACAAAAGAGAATAAAACATTATATATATATATATATATATATATATATATATATATATACCGGGCATAATTATTATTATTATATACACTACCGAGCATAATTATTAGGCCACCCCAGTTTTTTTAAAAGAAGTTACATATATCATACTATTTACTGCAAAATGAAAATAGAATCGTTCTTTTGTTACTATTATTTTACAAGGCAGCCAGGAAGCCTTTGCATTGGCCAGCCAATAAGAAGAAGAGACAAGCATGGGGAAAAATTGGACACCGGAACAGTTCATTTGATGCACATGTTATTGTGCCATATTAACAAAAGAAAAATTCTATTTTCATTACAATTATTCACTTTTTTTTTTTTTTTTTTTTTTTTTTTTTTAATCGTATCACCCCAAGCAAGGCAGTAATGCCACTGATGTGCAGGGGGCTACGTAATAGTGAAAAGATTGGAAAAGATAAAGCAGGGAATAAGGGATGAGCCTCTTAACCTGTTCAATAGACATGGGTGGAGTGTCAACCGGGCGATAGATAGATCTATCTACTCCAATTGAAAAAAAAAAAACAAAGTGAGAAGATTGGAAAAGAGAAAGCCAGAAACCACATCCTAAACAGGGAACAAGGGATGAGCCTCTTAACCTGTTCAATAGACGTGGGTGGAGTGTGAACCAGGCGATAGATAGATCTATCTACTCCAATTGAAAAAAAAAAAAACAAAGTGAGAAGATTGGAAAAGAGAAAGCTGGAAACCACATCCTAAACAGGGAACAAGGGATGAGCCTCTTAACCTGTTCAATAGACATGGGTGGAGTGTGAACCGGGCGATAGATAGATCTATCTACTCCAATTGAAATAAATACTAAAAAATAGTATGAATTACATCATTTTTTAAAAAACTGGGGTGGCCTAATAATTATGGCCAATGGTATATATATTTTTTCTATTTGCAAGCGAGTAATTATGAATAAATGGAAAATATTCAAAGGTTCTACAATATAATTGTATTGAACACTTTTTAATACAAATGTGCATTGGTCTAATCTTATTATGACCAGAAACTAAGTAATTAAACAATCAATATATATACATATATATATATTTATATATATATAGTTTTATGGTATGATCTATTTATGGGTAAAAGTGCTCAATATTAGGGATAAAATATATATTAAAAATTTATATAATAGTAAACACTGAAGATAGCATTCAAGCATGAAATAAACTGTCTCCATTCAGTTTTGATCTCATTGTCCACTTTCATAAATTTGTCAGATTTTATTTTTTTATTTATTTATTTTTTTTTTTACAGTAAGGTTCACCCTGTACAAGGCCTGGGAGTCTCTCAATGTAGAGGGTTACATTAAGAGTTTGTTGATATGGATAGGAGGGGAAGAGAATGGTTAACCCTAGATGTGAACAGGTTAAAATTGTAATGATCAAGGAGACATCCTCTTGGGAGCCTGTTCTGCAGAGCAGTGAATTATGGGAAGAAGCTGTTTGAGTGAAACTTACTTCTCACTGAAGGAATACAGAAGGAATATGGGTAGTTTGCTACAATGTAAGTGGCATGGTGGGTCTTTGCCGTGAAGGTTAGAACGAGCCAAACCAAAGAATGTAGTTCATCCGAGCACATTCCGTGGAAGCAGAGACAGAGTAGCAAGAGGCATGCCACATCCTGCCTGTAAGAGTTTATTATGCAGGTTAATGTTTTCACAATAAAATTGGTATTAAATAATGCTAGGAAAATTTTCTGCATGTACTTATCTTTATATAACTAGCATATTTGATGGCTTACAACTTATATCTCTCCGTATTAAAAAAATATTAATAATAACTATTAAAAAAATAACTCTTCCAAGTTACTATATACAAAAAAGACACAGCCAAGGATAAGTATATCTGAAGATCACCCTGTGTGAGACTGCCAGTTATGCTTTTTTTCATTTGTGTGTTTGAACTGGTTTTACTCAAACATAAGAAATTTTTAAAAAGAACTCAGATGTAAGAATGTTTTCCTGATATAAGATTTGTAAGAAATTCACCAAAATGTGAAGAACAAAAATCACCAATAACTGATTTTGGTTTGAATATTCACTAATCATTGACTATCTTCTTCACTTGTTGTTTTAATTATTTACTTTAAACACAGACAAAATTTAAGACATTGAGTTTCAAGTCGAGTATAACATTGTAATTCTCAGCCAAGAAAATCTTTCTTCTTGCTATGTTTATGAGTGTAAAGATTAAATGTCTTCTGAGGATAACAGATCATCCCAATTTTGGAAGAATCTAGTGGTTTAATACTGTTGGTGTGAAGAAAAATGAAGTCATTTTTCTGTTTATAAAATGCTATTGTTTTTTTTTAATTCAATAAAGTTATAGTTGCATGGCCTTAGGAGTTAAAATGAACAGTTGATTTACCAATGCCAAGAAGGTTAATGGAGACAAATAATGATGAACTAAAACACAAATGTAATTTTAGCAAAACAAAATGAGGAATTTATTTACAAATTTAAACCCTTGAAGTTGTGTCAGTAGCTCATTCCAGGAAAATAAATTAGAATATTTTAAAGTCCGTAGTTTCAACAAATTTTCATGAAGAAAAAAATGTTCAAACAACAAACTAAATAATAAACAGAATTGCTATTTTCTTTTCTTTCTTTTTTTTTCTAGGCTCAATAGTTAATTCCTGTAAAAACAATGTTTTAATTGACCCAAACAAAATTTTACATAGGCTCATGAATTTGTTTTGATCTTGTAGTGGGATTGGCTAGCTAATTATAATTAGCATAGCCATACCTCTATATATATGTGACATATCTGAATTAACAGACAGATTGACATCTCACAAGATTAATGTTGAATGAGCTACTATCAACATTATAACAAAATGGTGTCACCAAACAAAACTATGTTGGACATGGGAAACCCGGAGGAGGTTAAAATTTGGCTGAAGTGTTTTGAATCATTTTAAAAACTGTCTGTAAATGGCAAAGCAGCAAGGTTAAGAATGTGGAGGAACAACAGAAGAAAAAAAAAATGGAAGGGATGTTTTTGCCATAGAGAGAAAAAGCAAGAATACCTTCAAAAAGATAAAGCTAAACGGCACTTATTTAAGTATACTAATACTAGTTGACACAGGAAGCAAGGTATATAAATCCTCATTTCGAGAAATTCTTGGGAAAAATTAAGAAGACCAAAGTTAAAGAAATGTTGGATAAAATGAAGACAATTTGATGGTACATGTATCAAAACATTAGGTTTTTTTCAAGGAACAATTGAAACAATGAAAAGAATTGAAACAATTAACATCATAGTAACAGATTGTGTAAAAAGTCATGGCCTAATAATAGGTACTGATTTATTAAATGTTGATAGTGCAGTTACTGAACGCTGTCAATAGTAAAAATTGCAAAACACGAACGTTGAAAAATTATAGAGCAAGCATTAAGCTAAAGCAAAATGTTACACCGTCATATTTTCAAAGTCGGAGACTTCCCATACATATAAAACCAATGGTGATTAAGAAGCTGAACAAAATGGTGAAAGAAGGAATACTTCAATATGCTGAACCTGGAGACAGCAAATGGGCATCCCCCATTGTCGTTGTAAGGAAACCTAATGGTTATCTTCGGATTTGTGGGGATTACAAAATAGGTGGGAATCACAAAATTTGTTCAGATTCATATCTTATTCCAAATGTAGAAAACATATTTGCATTCCTTTGTAGGAATGAAATATTTTGCTAAAATTGGCTTAAAAAATGCATACAACCAAATCCAAATAGATGATGAATTCAAAGAAGTTATGACAATAAACATGCCTATAGGCTTGTTAAGGTGGACTTGTCTACCATTTGGAGTGAAGACAGCTAGTTTGATTTTTCAGAGAACAATGGAAAATTTACTTGAAGGAAAAGTAAAAAAATATCATAATTTACCAAGATGATATTGGGTTGGGCACCCATACTGAAGAAGAGTTAAAACAAAAAACAAAATTAGTAATGAGTCTACTCAGAAAAGCAGGAATGACTTTAAACAAGGATAAGTGTATATTCAAGTGCAAAAAGTTGATGTTTTTGGGATATCAAATCTCAGAGGAGGATAGTTCTCTGGACTCAAGCTTAATTCTGAAAATTTTGAATGTTTTGCCTCCAAGTAATAAAAAAGAGTTGGAGTCATTTCTTGGATTAACTAATTTTTATAGCAAGTTTTTGTCGAAATATGCAGAAAGAATTGAGCCCTTTGCTGAATTACAAAAGAAATAAAGAGTAAAGATTTTTTACCCTAAAAAAGAAATCACATTAATGACAGATGCTAGTGGTCAATCTGTCTCAGCAATTTTGTCACAGGAACAATGCCTGTCCAGGAATTGGTGCCGGCTTAGAAGAACTATTCCAATATTGAAAAGAAGGCTTTGGCTACAGTATGGAGTATGACCAGAGCAAGAGAATTTTTGTTAGAAAAAAAGTTTTTACTCAGGTCGGATCATAAACCGCTAGAGTTTATATTCCATGCCAGAAAAGAATTGCCGAAGGTCACGTCCTCAAGGTTACTAAGATGGGCTATGAAGTTGATGGCCTTTGATTTTGAAATTGAATATGTGAAAGGGAATATGATCCCACATATAGATGCACTGTCACGACTACAGTTTGAGGAGGAGTAACATGAGAAAAATGAGGAACTGGAAGGAGAAATGTTACATTGGGTGGAGACTGATGCATTGCCCATGAATAGACTCATAATGAAGACCTACCTTACAAGATCCAGTATTGAGTAAGATTCTAGAAAGAATAAGGAACAACAGATGGAATAATTGTTCCAAAGTGGAAAGTCCGTACAAGGAGGTCAAACACAAGTTAACAATAGAGAATGGCGTAATCTGCAACAGAGATTTGGTGGTACCACCAGAAACTTGTCGAAAGCAAGTAATTAAAAGTATACATGATGATGTTCATTGTGGAATAGCTGCTACACTAAACATGTAAAATTGGAAGCTTGGTAGTCTGGACACACATGCAATGTGGAGGCATACATTAATAAATGTCCTAAGTGTGGTGAAATAAAAAATTTTCAACCAAACAAGATACATTCATGGCC
This sequence comes from Ascarosepion bandense, assembly GCA_037127315.1. NCBI lineage: Eukaryota > Metazoa > Mollusca > Cephalopoda > Sepiida > Sepiidae > Ascarosepion > Ascarosepion bandense. Next base: position 3,689,160 of record JBBBDQ010000238.1, on the reverse strand, counting down.
AAAGGAAACTGAACCATGGTTCAGGTTTCACATGGAACATGCACATGTGAATGGTATAGGATTGTGTTTGATATTTGTGGATGTGTTTTTAGCCTGGCCTGAAGTTTTTAGGGTAAAGGATAGAAGATTGGAGACTGTACAACAAACTCTACGTACATTTTTCACCAGGAACGGCATACCAATGACGTTGGTAACAGATAATGCTCTAGAGTTTTGTAACGAGAACCTATGTACATGGTTAAGAAACATTGGATGCAGACCTTATAAAACATCTCCTTATCACCCACAATCAAATGAAATAGTGGAGAGAATGGTGCAAACCATAAAAATGGGCTTAAAAGCATTCTCCCCACAACATGAAAAGATCTAAAATTTTCTACCAAGATTACTTCTAAGTTATAAGACAGCACCACATGCCAGAAGATTACAAAGTCCGCCCACCTTAATGGGAAGAAAGATAAGAGCACCATTAACAATTTCATACTCAACGAATGAAAAGATATGGTATAATGGAAATGAAAGGAGAGAAATAGTAAGATTCATAATGCAGAAGGGACAAAATCCAGCTTTGGTTTTTAAGAATGGCAGAGACTTATTGACACATGCTGACCAATTGAGATGGTGTAAAAATAATGATGACTCGGAGATGGAGAAGGCTGAAGAATTGTATGATGAATCACAAGGAAATGATAACATCTCAGAAGAAACAATGAGCACACAGGAGTTTTCTGAGGAGTCAGAAAAAAGGCCTTAGACAAGTGTCAGGAAAGAAGAGAGAGAAGTCCTCTTGAGGCTACCGAAAAGGAGAGGGGATGTAGGAGAAGCAATAGGTTAACTTGAGGAGTTAGACTTAAAAGGTTCAGGGAGATGTAGTGGGATTGGCTAGCTAATTATAATTAGCATAGCCATACCTCTATATATATGTGACATATCTGAGTTAACAGACAAATTGATATCCCGCAAGGAGATTAACAAGATTAACAGATTAATAAATGAGTTACTATCAACATCATAACACATCTTTTTCTCAGCTCACCCAAATTTGAAGGGAGTGGGTAAAGGCAGTTATTATTATTTCATACTCACCACAAAGTATTAGGTTGTTACAAACTAATGGCTTATTTCAGAAACATAGTTTATTCTTAAAAAATTAACTGTAGAAATGTTAATTAATAAAAATACAAGTAAAAATACAAGCCTCAAGAATCTATGCACCTTTGCCATTGGTCAGCAAGATTATTTATTCCTTGTTGATAAAAAATTATTGGCTGTGATACAACAAAATCTTTGAAATCTGATTCCTAATCTGGTTTGAACCTAAAAGTTTTACCATTTAAAAATGTGCTTAAGTGCTTAGAAAATGATGATCTGTGCATTAAAGATCAGAAGAATATGAAGGATGTGGTAAACTCTCATATCCCAAGTCTTTGAGTTTTTGCAACATTGTTCTTACAACATGTGGCTGCACATTATCATGGTGTAGAATTAGACCACATTGATTCACCAATGCAGGTCTCATTTTTTGCAGGCATGCATGCATTTCAGCAAGTTGATTGCAGTAAAGCTCTGCATTAATGCTCTGATTAGCTTCCAGAAAGCTGTAGTAATTAACACCAATTGCAGACCACCAGATAGTCATCATATTTTGCTGATGCAACTTTGGCTTTGGGAAATGTTTGAGGGACTCATCATGAACAAACCATTGACCTGATTGTTTACAGCTATCATAAAAATCCACTTTTCATCACAAGTGAGAATTCGGTCAAGAAAGGGATCATTGGTGTTATGCAGAAAGAGCATCAAGCATACTTCAAAACACCTAAGTTTTTACTTCTCATTGAGATCATGAGGAACCCGTTTATTGAACTTTTTCACCTTGCTAATACTCTGTAAATAGCATTAGATTGTTACAGGGCTGACACATGCATCTGAAACATTTCTCTGACACTTTGATATGGGTTTTGCTCAACAACTGCTTGCAATTGTTTGTTGTCAAGACGTCCTTTATCTTCTTCATCTTCAAGGTTCTCTTCACCAGTACAGAATTTCTAGAATGCCCTTCATTCTGCCTGATCACTTGTAAACCCATCTCTCCATGCTCTGTTGATATTGGCAAAGTTTGGGAGGCACTGTGCCCAAGTTTGAACTCATGCAAGAAAAGTAAACAAAGAACCTTTTTTGCCATGTTCATAATTAAGGGCTTCTAGACTTCAAAAATATTTCTGTCTGAAAATAAGTTAAAAATTATTAAAGAGCACACATTAATTATTATGTATACCAAAATTCACCTAATATATACCATGAATACTATGTTAAAATTAAAATGGCTTTTCAAAATACAACACTTTGAGCAACCATTATTTTTGTAACAATCTAATACTACCTTAAATAAAGCTTTTTAAGAACAATCATATCAATAGGTACTCAGAGTATTTGTGTGTAAGCAAATGCAGCGAATTCAACTGGAATTTGGATTCGGTTAATGTAATGTAAAAAAATAATATAAATAAAATCAAATAAGCAAAAGAAATATGAAGCAGACTTATTGTTTCAAAATTTTTCAGATTTTTTTTCTTAGATGCCACAAGTGAGTCATGCTAACCTAACTTTTGAAAACTGCTTATTTGGGTTAAAAAAAATTGTTGAAGTTAGCAACAGACAAAGGAAAACTAATTTTAGACTACTACGGGAACTGGTTCTACAAACTTCTGGAATTTTAGTAACCAGTTTACACAAACTATTATGAACTAGTTGAATACCACCATTGTTCATTTGAGCTGTTCATAAAACACCTAGTGTAGAGAAAAATGTCTCTCTAATAGAAAATGTTATACATACTATACAGACACTACAGCAGCGTACAGCCACATCAATAAAGACTTCTTATTCTCATCCATTAGAAGCCACCTTCCAAGCTCTGAATCCACTGAATGTCAAGATCTGATAGAAGAACTATCTCAATCCACTAAGTCATACATGTTTGGCAGGAAACCCCTAATACCGAAACATTTCACACCTCATCAGGAGCATGACAAAGAGGAAATCAGAACACCAATTGATTTAACTTCTTGCTAGACAATGCTCTGCATATGTACTAGCACAGAGATTGGCACTGATCCTTTAAGCATTCCATACTGTTACATGTTGGAAGTTGTAACAAAAGAAAAGAAAGGATTTACCAAAACACAGAGCTAAATCACAGTGAGGAATCAGATTAGAGATGATAGCAGAAACTGTGGAAGGAGTTAATATGCATATCACTTAACAGAGACTCACTTCTAGGTGAAAAGTCTGGCAAGAATACTCCAGATGAGTCAACAGTAGAATCTGAAGAGAATTTACCAGCAAGGCATTCTAAAGAATTTGCAGACAAAACATTCTACTTCAGTAGATGTTAATACCTCAAATTTAGCGAGGGGAGAAGGAATAGAAAACTTGAGTCAGTTAAGGGCCATACGTGAAACACACTTGGGCGATCATGTCTCGAAAGAGACATGACTGACTGGGCAGAAGATTATCCTGCAGTAGGTTGCCATTGCTTTCTGCAGTAGATTGGTTGCCAGCCAAGGCTATAGAACCCAATCTGTCCTGTTATTTAACCCATAACTGGAAGGAAGAGTGGGTTTAATACCTTTCCCAAGGGTATTTGCGCAAAAGTGAATGCAATGAATTCAACTGGAATTTGAACTCGGCTCCTGATTTCACATTCCGAGCCGATATCCACTGCACCACAATGCACTTGAACAAAAAAAAAAAAAAAATCAATGTCTTCTACCAAGTATTCAAAAAAAAAAAAAAAAGCTCAAAATAAACCTTTCTAAAAAAGAAACTATAATCTGGAATTGTAATGAAAGTAGTGATGACACATACCCTGAATCCATCATAAAAATTCAGGAAGTGGAATTAGTAAATGCTAAACACTTCAAATACTTTAAGTATAGATTAGTTATAACAAAGTAGTATAGGAGATAAGAAAATTGGACATAGAATGGTTTGTGCTATGATTAGTTTCACTCAACACTATAAGTTGCAACAAAACTAAACCATTAACCTAAAAACTTGAGTCTTATTCTTAAATCATCTTGTCAGATAGAGACTTACATAAAGATTCCATATATTCTCCACTTATCCTCAAGAGTACATTTTGGTGACAGATTGAATCACTGATACAGAGATCTGTGAATAGCTCCAATTAAGGAGAATGCAAAATTTTTAAAAATGAAGATAAACTCAAAACACACACGCACACATGCACACACCCATTCCATAACACTGAAGGTTGAACTGATGAGACATATAAATGGTAAATTCAAAGATAAGGATTGAACAAAGAGGAGGCAAAAAAGCTTAGGCTGTGCATCAACTGGTCGAGCACATGGAAACAGCTCTGATTCACCACCCATCATCATTGGCAACAATTATGTCAAATTTGCCACATCCTTTGTATACTTGGGCTGAGAAGTTTCCAGTACTGGTGACCTCCTCATGAAGATCAACATATTGATCAATATATTAGCTAGTTGCAGGTGACAGAAGAAACCTGTGGAGACCACTATGGAAGCATTGCGACAACTCCTGGTGTACCAAATTATGTGTTTACATCCTGTCTGTACTACTATGTGGCAATAAGACATGGCCTCCCACATCCATGGCTTTGAGTTCCTCCACTCGGGACTATTAAGAGGGTGCATTGGTTCGATCTTGTGTCCAATGAAGGATCTCAACTGTTGAGTTGACCAGCCAAGTATCCACTGCACCATCACCCAGCACTGTGCTGCTGGCTTGGTCATGTCTGACAACAAGTTGATAACTGCTCTACAAGAGTCATTTACCAGTTTGACCCACCATCTACAAACTGGAAATGACTTTGCAGCAGCCCACACAGCCACTGAAAAGACATTGTCTACTAGGATCTCCAGCAGGTTAATCTGGTGCTGAAGGATGTTCCTACACAATGATGTGTGAGCTGAGGGGATAAGGTGACTCTTGTAGGCTCAATGCCCTCATGCCATGAAACTTAGTAGTAGCAGCAGAAATATAAGGATAATAGTATGAATAATAAACAGTGGTTCATCTCAAATTTTATACATCTTTACTATTTCCCACCTAAAAAAACACCTTTTGTCAACATTATTTAAGCTTTGAAGAGCCGAAACATAGTTACTCTTAAAGTTGTTTTGAAAATAACATGATATTCAATCTTTAGAAACAGAGGTACACACAGAAATGTCTTTTATAAAATAATTATAAATTTTGTGTCAAAGATTACAAAATTGTATTAATTTGTAATAGGATTGGGCTTCCATTCAGTTCACACTACCCCCAATCTTTGCCTTTGTAAAGGCTTAACACTTGTTGCCTGTTAGGGTTTGAATTTCCTGTTTCTTTTAAAGTCTTTTCATTGTCCTTCACTCCCAAAAGCCCCTTGCATCTTAGTGTCTTTATTGTCTTAATTGGGGTAAATTGATTTAAAAAAATTAAAATAAGCGTACATTTTTTAAATTGAAGTTTGTATCTCAATTGAAAAAGAAAGAATCTGAGTCATGTGAACCAGCATTGACTGGTCAAGAAACCTATTTTCTGGCCTTTCAATTTTTACTACAGATTCATCTTCTGCATTGTACATTTCTATTGCTGTTGATATTTTATTTCTCTTAATTTTAGAGGCACCTCAGCACATGGTAATAGTTAGCAAGGTTAGATTGATTGACTATTAAAAAAGAAAATGAATTTAGTAAAAACACAAAAATAGAAAGAGGCATAAGACAAGGATGTGTCTTCTCACAAGACTTATTTAACCTTGTGAGACAATTCTGAGAGAATTAGAAGTCCTACCAAGATTCATCATTATTAGTGGCCACAATCTTAACAATATCTGATATACAAATGACACAGTATTGATAGCAGACATAGAAAGTAGAGTACAGGCACTCTTTCAGAAGATAGTAAAGGAAAGTAAGAAGAAAGGACTAAACATCAATTGTAAGAAGGCTTGGTTATCAGCAAAAGGAAAAACTTTAAAGGAAAACTACAAATTTGAAATACTAAAATCTAGAAAGTACAAAAATTTAAATAGCTAGGAAGCATTTCAATAGTTGATGAAAATACAACATCAAAATCTGAGCCGCCCTGTTGGCTGGGTCTTCAGAATACACTGACTGCATCTCTGCAGAGAGATAAAACTACCCCAATGAGACACCCCGGTGATGACAATAAACTACATCCATGTCCTGGGTTTGACCTGCATCTGGCAACAAGTCCTCTAACTGAGACATTTTGAGGAGCATGGAACCACTTCTTAATTGTTGTTGTTCTCAGGTCCATCCTGACCAAGGGTGGTGGCACCTATTAGAGTCCTAGCTATGGGCAAATAGTAAACTCCACCAAACTGAGGTCAAAACACGATGAAAGTAAAAAAATAGATAATAGAAAATTCCAGCAATACACTTTTGGAGAAGAAAATATTACCAGCAATAATATATTTATGAAGAAAAATATTACCAACCATATAGTTTTTTAAAAAAAAATATTAACATCAATATATGCCTGAAAAAAAAAAAAAAAAAAAAAAAAAAAATATATATATATATATATATATATATATATATACCAGTAATACATCTGACTCTCGGCAAAACCCTCTTTACAAAAATATGTCAATGAAACCTGATCTACAAACTGATTTATTACAAAGAATACATATTCTATTCATACAAATCTATTGTAAAAATTTTGTTGGCATTAAATAACCCACTGAGATTGATATGCCATAAAACAAAACAAATCAAACCTTTTTTCTTTCATTTTAAAGGACCTTTTCAAAAATATAAAACTAGAAGACATGTTGAGTTTTCTAAAAAAAACAACTTTTTCATCAAAATCTGACTAAATCAACCTTCTCATTATAACTAAACATTTTCAAAAATACCCTAAAACCCCACCTTTTTGACATTAAATAACCCACAGATATGATGTTAAACAAAACACAAAATCAAACTCTGAAGATACAATAGGATAGTGAAAAATTCCAAAAGTTAAGCAAAGTTTTAAGAAATAGGAAAATTTCATTAGTAACAAAAAAAAGTGTACTGAACTGTTATGTAATATCAGTTCTCCTATATAGCAGGGAATGCTGGACAATTTAATCACAGGTGAAGATGGGTCAACAGACAAGTAGCTACAGAAGGATGCTGAGAATACCATGGGACTGAACATGTGAGCAACAACAAAGTTTAAGAGAAAATGGAAACACAAAGAACCTGTATACTCAAAATCAGAAAGAGATAATTAAAATGTCTAGAGCACATAATGAAGAAAGAGGGCTTGAAGAATTTAACACTCACAGGACATTGAAGGCAAGAGGGACAGAGGAAAATAGAGAGTAATGTACTTGATGAACTTGTGTAAAGGGTTAGCAGAACATAGATTAGGATAGAGCAAAAAGACAAGTACTGTTAAGTGCTACAAAGAAAAGGAAGTTGTGGAGAGTCATGATCTCCCACATCTTGAAGAGACATGATAGATAGAAGAAGAATACTACTGGTTAGTGAGTTTGATCCTCACTGAGTGTTCCATACTAAAATTCAACATTAAATAACACAATGAGGATTGACATATATTAAAATTCACCAACCAATCTGCATTTTAGTCACTTTTAATTGCAACTACTCAAACCATCAGCCTGCAACCATTAATAGGCAGCACAAATCAGAAATAATGAAACTCTTCAGAAGTAAACAATTAAAATTAAGACAAAAAAAGAAATACTGGCTGATAATGCTTTATCTAATAATAAAGTCAAGATAATATTATACTACATATTTCATAATATAGATTTTAAAAAATCTAGCATTTTGCAATTATCTTTTGGGGGTTATGTCCTAGAAATATAAATCTGCAAACAGTGGTGATATGTAAATGACTACCTAATTAGCATAACTAAGACATGGAGACTATAAGTGTCCAAGTAGTAAGGGGAGGGGTAGAATATGATATGCAAGATTAGACTGAGAAAATATGAAGAAAATCACATTTCATGACACCGGATATTGTTTTCTACTTTAAACAGATGGGTTATTGTCAGAACAGGTTGCAGTCAGTTTAAAAATATTAATCCACATCTTTGGTGATCTGATTTCCACCAAGGTTAGATAGTAGTATTCTATTTCTAGCTTAAAATAATGTCTAGAATCTGATGCCAAAGGCAAGACAGAATTATTAAACACAAACAGAATGGTAATGTGCTCATTTGGAATATCTGCAAAAATGATGTTCAGCAAGCAAGAGCAAATGAAAAAGAAAAAAAAGATTAGCAAGTCTTTTTCAAATGCTCTAATCACTGAGATACACTACCAGCCATAATTATTAAGCCACCCCAGTGTTTTAAAAATATGATGTATTTCATACTATTTTCTAGTAATTATTGTCAAGTGAATAATTGTAAATGAAAATAGAATGGTTCTTTTGTTCATACTGCACAATAACATGTGCACCAAATGAATTTATAAATATTTAATAATTACCTATATTGCAGTTTCATCAATGAAAGAATGAAGAAAATTTAGGGTGATTCAGGCGAACACATCTTTGCTTCCTTGCCTTGTAAAATTTTGCAAAGTAATAATAACAAAAGTACCATTCTATTTTCATTTGGAAATAAATACTAAAAACAGTATGAAATACAGTATTTCTTTTTAAAAAAAACCTGGGGTAGCCTAATAATTATGGCTGGTAATAATTATCTGCAAGTATCTAAATATAAAATCATTTACCTAAAAACATTTAAAAAAGTCTTTATTCTAACAGCCAAAATAGTAAGTCAAAATTGATATAGAGAGTCAAAGAGGAATTGGTAGAAGAATGACAACAGCTGGTACTAAACTTTTAAAGCTTCCATGGCCAAAGTGGTTAAGGCAACATTCATGAAAGCCAGGATCCCAAGGTGTGGGATACAAGTTGAAGTTTCACTGTGACATGACAAAAAACTGTTATCAGTATACCAACCTAGAAGTTGATTGTAAAAGATTTTAACTCAGTTTTAAGAGTTTTGTGTTTTTATGACAGGCAGTAAAATGTACAAATTGGATTGTCAAAGCAGCCACCCACTAGACCAAAGAGGAATAAAATAATAAGTAAATAAATTAAAACCTTTGGGAACATGAGGCACTTGACTGAATATTAGAAATTTCAATTCACAGGTTTACATAGTCACAGTTTTTTTTTTCTTTTTTTAATCGTATCACCCCGAGCAAGGCGGTAATGCCACTGATGTGCAGGGGGCTCCATAAGTGTAAAAAGATTAATTAGAAGAGAGTGAAGAGGAAGACGAACCAGTTAAAAAGGAGCAATAGAAAGATGAGAATGCAGGTGTGATGACAGAGATGGAGAGAAAGGAAAGTATATACGGGGTGGGGAAAGAACTAGAGTCAAGTGGTTAATAGATGAGTATTGACATTGCATTTAAATTCCTGGAGGTTGTAGCCATCAGGAAAGCAAGAATATGGGAGCGAGTTCCATAGGTGGGAAGTGAGAAAAAAAAGAAGCTGCAGGAGTACAATTGTCATCTGCATTTAGCTAACCTAACTGTGAACAGGTGGGACCCAGTTGCTAGTTGCCAGTTAGATTTGAGAGTGAGTTCTGGACTGCCTGTTAGTGGACTTCAAGATTTCCATCAAGCTCGTTCCAAGAACAGGTGAAGAGGCTAATCCCTTGTTCCCTGTTTAAGATGTGGTTTCCGGTTTTCTCTTTTCTAATCATTTCACTCCTTTTTCTTTTTTTTTTTTTCAATTGGAGTAGATAGACTAAACTAAAGCCCGATTCACACTCCACCTACGTCTATTGAACAGGTGAAGAGGCTCATCCCTTGTTCCCTGTTTAGGATGTGGTTTCCGGTTTTCTCTTTTCCAATCTTTTCTCTCCTTTTTCTTTTTTTTTTTTTCAATTGGATTAGATAGACTAAACTATCGCCCGGTTCACACTCCACCCACGTCTATTGAACAGGTGAAGAGGCTCATCTCTTGTTCTCTGTTTAGGATGTGGTTTCCGGTTTTCTCTTTTCAAATCTCTTCACTCTTACGTAGCCCCCTGCACATCAGTGGCGTCACCACCTTGCTCGGGGTGATATGATAAAAAAAAAAAAAAACTATTTAGAGTTGTCAGCTATGCATCATGATGGCCAGAGAGGTGGTAGGAGGGAATCAGAGTTCTCACTAGTTGAAATGAAAAAGACAATCCTTAGTCTGTCATAAGTGTGGGGAAAATGAAATCAAAACAATAAATAAAATAATAATAATGAATGAAACAAAACATTAATTTTCCCATGATGCAATTTATAAAGAAACTGGGGTGATGGTCATTCCATGCTACAGTAGCTCATAATAAACAACACTTTTCACATTCCACCGGACACAGTGCAAGGGCACCTGTGGATAGAGTCCTGGTTTTGGTGTTGACACTAGTTTTCTAATTTTGTGATAACACTTGTCTTTTTTTGTTTTTTTGAAAAACAAATTTTTCATCACCTTAACAATGCGATACAAAAATGAAAGGTTGTCATTCCTGGTTAAAAGACTGCTTCAGATGGTGGAACATTGTGGTCAGTTCTCAAGTGAAAACTCATGAGGGAACCAAATTCTCTCTTTGCAAGTTTTCCCAATTAAGCTTGGAAATCTAAACTTATTTGTAAATGGAACTTTGTCTGTGTGTGTGTGTGTGTATGTGTGTGTGTGTGTGTATCTGTTACCTATAGACTCCGAAACGGCTGAACCGATTTTCTTGAAAATTTACACAATTGTACTGTGAGTGTCTGCGAGTGTTCTTAGCTAGGTTTTGTGTCGAGGTACCCCAAATAAATATCAAAAATCAATAATCGAAAAAATCGGGTTATAGAAGGAGTGGTCCGATTTTAATCAAATTTGATACACTCATAGACAAAGACATAAGAAATGATATTCAGAAGTTTCAAGGTTGCAGTTCTTACAATAGTGCAGAAAATCGATAATATATATATATAAAGGGCAAGGTGTTTGTGTGTGTGTCTGTTTATCTGTCTGTATGTCCTTTATACAAATCCACAATTTTTATTGGATTCTCTCCAAACTTCACACAAATATTCTTGAGGCTGAGTCTGAGCTCCACTACCATGGATTAATTTTAAAGCTTTCATTACATCCAAGCAACGCCAGGCTATACTGCTAGTGCACTATAAACAAAACACAATCAGATGGGAGAGATAATAAACTACTTTTAGATGCAGTTCCCTCCCATTCAACCTTGGTTCCATCTTGGTTGATTAACTCATAATTGACAATACTGAAATATATAATTACTTTCTTAACACCCTAATATATTACTACAAGTTACACTACCGGCCATCATTATTAGGCCTCCCCAGTGTTTTAAAAAAATGACGTATTTCATATTAATTTTTAGTATTTATTGCCAAGTGGATAATTGTAAATGAAAATAGAATGGTTCTTTTGTTAATACTGCACAATAACATGTGCATCAAATGAATTTATAAATATTTAACAATTACCTCTATGACAGTTTTATCAATAAAAGAATTAAGAAAATTTAGGGTGATTCAGACAAACTCATCTTTGCTTCTATGCCTTGTAAAATTTTGCAAAGTAATAATAACAAAAAAAACATTTTATTTTCATTTAGAATTATCCACTTAAAAATAGTATGAAATACATCATTTCTTTTAAAAAAACTTGGGTGACCTAATAATTATGGCCAGTAGTGTATATCTTATTCAGATAAAACTATCAGCAGATATTAAAGATGATATTCAGAGCCATTTTTCCTAATGTTATGCCTGTAATCTCTGCTAATATATTACTAATTTTGATAAAATTACAATCACAGGTGATACCATTTCCATGTCTTCTTGCATGCACTGCTTCCTGATTCTGTTCAGTTCTGTTTTCGGAAAATTCATGTCCTTTACAGCTAGTAGAATTACCACTCATTGTCCACTGATCTGATGGCAATGTCCTGTCAGTTGAAACAGACTCAATAGTCAAGGACTTGAAGATACCATTCTGTTCATCATCGACGCGAGAGTTGCATTTCCAGTTTTCTGTCCGTGTCCGAGGAGAACATGATTCACTCCAACAGTCTTTTTTCCGGGAAGCAATTGAAGATGTTGCAGAATTAGGCCTTTGAACATCAAAAGTAGTCATCTAAAGAAAAGATAAAAAAAAAGAATAAATGATCTTTTCTTTCTGATGAGACAAATGTGGTTATTCAGAGATTTTTTAATTATTTCACAGCAATATCACTATGACTGTTTTTCTTTAATAAACAAATGCAAAAACTATTTCATTGGTATGTAAACTTATTTATAAATGGAACTTTGTCTGTGTGTGTGTGTGTGCGTGTCTGTGTGTGTGTGTATCCGTTACCTATAGACTCCAAAACGGCTGAACCAATTTTCTTGAAAATTTAAACAGTTGTACTCTAAGCACCTGCAAGTGTTCTTAGCTAGGTTTTGTGTCGAGGTACCCCCCGATAAATATCGATAATCGAAAAAAATAGGGTTATAGAAGGAGTGATCCGATTTTAATCAAATTTGATACAGTCATAGACAAAGACATAAAAAACAATATTCAGAAGTTTCAAGGTTGCAGTTCTTCCAATAGTGCAGAAAATCGATAATATACATATATATATATATATATTAATGCAGGTTTCATTGAATAATATAGACAAGTTTTGTCTATTAATTTTGTGTAGGATCCGTTCATACCGTCTGATATACTTGATGGTGATGTCATTGAAAGACAACAAAAATCTTTCAGTTTGTTGTAGAGGTCATGTTTGTTCTTGTATAATGTGTCAAGATTTTCTTTCGCTATTTCAATTTGCCTTTTCACAAGGCTCCATTTATATTTCAAGGTGGTGAAACTTGTCTATATTATTCAATGAAACCTGCATTAATGAAAAAATGCTGCCAAAATACACACAATTTAAATTACATGATCCAGCAGCCCAACACACCATCACCACCTTGAAATATAAATGGAGCCTTATATACAATATATATATATATATATATATATATATATATATATATATACATACATAATTTATTTTTTTGAACATTATTTTTAATTGATACTCATATTTGAGTAAATATTCTGTTTTTAATCAAACAGTATATTTATATATTTAGTTCTATTGGCCTGATTATTTACGATAAATTTTATTATAAAAATGTGTGTCATTCAGCAGGATTCAAACTTGCTACCCCTATCAACAGTGGGGAAGCCACCAATTGATCTGGTGTGTCTTAGACCACTTGACCACGAATGATTCCACAGTCTAATCAAAGTCAAATCAAACCTTATATAACACTGTTTTCGATTCTACGATAAATTTTGTTTAATTCTGATTCTTTTGGAAAGTGCTTATCTATTAGTGTAAAAAATATATGTTCCATTTTGGTCTTTACTTCTAAATTAAATGGTGGGTTGAACCGGATAATGTTTCGTTTTCTATTGTTGTTTTTGATTTGTCTGTTTGGTTGAGAATTATATTGTAAAATGTTTTTATGGCCAGAATTTTTTAGTGCATCCTCATATATATACTTTTTTTCATTAAATATTAATTTGTTTGACGAATTATTAGATATTCTGTATTCTATACCTTTGTAAATGTATTTAATTATATTATTTGGATGATTGGACTTTGTATTTATGTATTTCCAGTTTGTAAATTAAGTTCTACATTTAAATATTGTACCACTTTATTATTTGTGTCCACTGTAATATCAAAATCCAGTTCTTTGAATAATTTAAAAAGATGTTTCCTTATTTTATCATTCATTCTTTTGTTGTCTGGTGCTATTATTAATCCGTCATCTCTATATAATCCGTGGTTGTATGGATTATTTTGTTTATTTTGTTTAAAATGTATATTCCCATCAATTCTGTTTTGTTTATTTTGTTTAACATGTATATTCTGAGATTTCTGCTCTATCATACGATCCTTGTGGTATATCGAATGCTCCATTGTTGGATTTCTTTATCCATGATATACCTTTGTGGAAAAGTATAGATTTTCGGCAATGTAATATTATGTTAATATACTCTGATGGTATTTTTATGTACATTTTAGCAAAATTTTACAAACTTTAAAAGAAATAATGTATCTCGCACTATTTTTAGTATTTATTGCCAAATGAAAATAGAATGGTACTTTTGTTATTATTACTTTGCAAAATTTTACAAGGCAAGGAAGCAAAGATGAGTTCGCCTGAATCACCCTAAATTTTCTTCATTCTTTCATCGATGAAACTGCAATATAGGTAATTATTAAATATTTATAAATTCATTTGGTGCACATGTTATTGTGCAGTATGAATAAAAGAACCATTCTATTTTCATTTACAATTATCCACTTAGCAATAAATACTAAAAAATAATATGAAATACATCACATTTTTAAAACACTGGGGTGGCTTAATAATTATGGCTGGTAGTGTATATATTATATAAATTAAATTCCAAATTTTACATATGTTGAATAGCTATATATATATATATATATATATATATATATATATATATATATTATCCTACCAGGCATACTTCAACTTTGTATATAAGACCATGAGATATATTTTGGGAGATCTTCTTCACTCTCCACCTGCTTAAATTTTCTCTCTTCTCTTATGTAGCCCCCTGCAAACCAGTGGCAGTGCTGCCTTGCTTGGGGTGAAACAATTAAAAAAAACAGAAGTAGGAATTAGGGGAGTTTTATATGCTGTCAAATGTGGTGTTAATCTAGTTAACTCTGATAGACTCCATGAGGCAAGATGACAGAGATTCACAATATTTAATTATAACAAGTAAATAATCTATTTCTATAGAAACTCTAAATAGTAAGACAAAACTATAAAAAGAATGATACTCACCACAGACTTGTCACGTGCAACTCTATCCTGTTTAGTATTTACTGAAACATAAAACCAGATACTTTAGAACATGCAATAAATGTGTAAGTATTGAAGCTTATTAAAATTTATAACCTTAATTTTCCCTGTTCATTTTTATACATATATTTTCAATGGCTGAGATAATCAAAATACAATAATAACTAGTTTATCCATGCTGTCAAAAAAATAACAGTAATATTTAAGAATGACAGCTTCTTCAGTAGACTGAGCATAGAAATGAATATCCTATAGTGATATTAATAAAGAATGAGAGAGAAACAACAGCAAGCAGCAGCTTTAAGAACAGAAAAACAGTGAAAGAGGTCAAACATGATGGTGGTAGAAGCAGGCAGTCAATGCAGTTTAAGGATCCAAATTCTAGATGCAGGATTGTCCCACATGACAATAGACTAGTGGATTAAAATTTCTTCTTGATTGGTTTTATAGTCATTGTGAGTTCAATCCATGCAGATAACACAGACAGACTGACTGGATACAGGTTGAGCTATAACTGAGCAAAACTAAAAAGAATAAGATGACATATCCCTAGACATTAAGAACAGCACAAAAACAATCTTTTCCCTTAGATTAAATAAAGGCTTCAAATTCCTTGGAGATTACTCAGATTACCAGATGCTTAAACGAGGGTACTCTGAGACGAACTACATTCCATGGTTTTGCCAGGTCTAACCTTCACAGCTAGGATCCACCATGATGCTTGCATAGTAGAAAACCACCCACATCCCCTCTGTATTTCATAAGCGAGAAGTAAGTTTCACTCAAACAGCTTCTTCCCATGAACCACTGCTCTGTGTAACTATAATCTTGCCCTGTTCAAGTCTAGAGTTAACCATTATCTTCTCCTCCTATTCATATAAACTACCCCCTTTACACAACCCTCTACCTTGAGTGACCCCCAGACCTTTTACAGGGTGAACCTTATTGTAAAAAAAAAAAAGAAGAAAAAATCCCAAATATTCTGATAATAACAAAGATGAGGGTATTAGTCTGAATGTAAATAACGATAACTCCTTATCTCAGAAATTCAGTCAGAAAATATTCAAGCAATTTTGTCATTGTATTGTACTAATAAACTATCAAAACCTGTATTACATGCCTTTCTATTTAGATGAGTATAACCTTAGTTGTTATACTCACAAAATTTCAGCTCTTGTACTCTTTTGTATAACAACCAAGATCAGTATACTCCTCTGGATAGAAAAGAATATAATAAATGATAATTCTTCTAAATAATTCCATCATAAATTATGAAAAACTTTATTTTCCATGTATTTTTTTTAATCTTTTAAGCTAATAAAATTTTTATTCTTGTATTATTTTAAACTATGGTCCTCATCTTGGTTGATATAGATGTAATTATATCTTCAGTGTTTTGACTAAGTACCCTCTGGTCATCATCAAGTGTCCATTGATTGGCTGACACAATAATCAACAGATATCCCATGTATCAGCCAATCAATGGACAACTGATGATGATCAGAGGGTACTTTTTTTTTTTTTTTTTTTTAATCATGTCACCCCAAGCAAGGTGGTGATGCCACTGATGCGCATGGGGCTACTTAAGAGTAAAATGATTGGAAAAGAGAAAGCCAGAAACCACATCCTAAACAGGAAACAAGGGATGAGCCTCTTCACCTGTTCAATAGACATGGGTGGAGTGTGAACCGGGCGATAGTCAAAACATTGAAGATATAATTACATCTATATCAACCAAGATGAGAACCACAGTTCAAAATAATACCAGCATACTGACAATTGCTCATTTCAAAAATAAAATACAAAAAAAAAAAAAATTATTCATCTTTGAATAATTAGAGATGACAGCAAATGCTGGATCTTTATTCTTGTATTAAAATAAAGGAGAGACCTGAAGCAACAGAAATGTGGTTCTACAGAAGGATGATGAGGATACCATGGACTGAACATGTAAACAACGATAAGATTTTGGAGAGGAAGTAAACAAAAAAGAAACTAATACTTAACATCAGGAGGAAACAGCTGAAGTTTCTGGGACATGTGTTGAGGAAGGAGGGCTTGGAGAATCTAATACTCACAGGATGGATAAAGAGAAAGAAAGACAGAGGAAAAGAACATGAGACATACTTGATGGGCTTGAGCAAGTGGATGGTGGAGTGGGGTTTGAGGGAGATACCAAGAGAAATGTGTTAAAAAGCAACAAGGTTGGAGAACTATGATCATCTACATCCTGAAAGAACACAGCACTTAAAAAAGAAGAATGTTACAAAAAGAACAATTTTTAGAAAAGCGTTAAGCACATCTCACACATTATTATTGTTATTATTACTGAGTAAGATAGCAGTACATCAATACAATAATGCTGGGGTACAAATATATGAATATACCATATATATATATATATATACCAATAATGTCATTCAGTCTGATAAGTGTACAGGATACAGTGGTTAAGTTTTTGTCTAAATTACACAAAAATAAAAATAAAACTGACATCTCATTTTAACAAATATATTTACCAAAATTACACAAAGATATCTAAAGAGTAAACCTATTCAATAAAGTCATCATTGGCTTCAACAACGGCCTCTAGATGACATTGGAGTTTTCCTGCAGCTCTTCTGGATAATCTCCTTGTTTAAGTCGGTGGGTGCTGCTTTGCCTTCAGTTTATCTTTGGTGTTACAAGAAGTTTTGTTGGTCTCTCGTTCAACTGCGCCCCACACATAATAATCAAGGGGGTTGTAGCCTGAAGAGTTAGGTAGCCAGATGTAAGGGGTGATGAGGTCACAGAAATTGTCTGACAGCCATGACTAAGTTCTCCTGCTTGTGTGGCATGACACAGAATCCTGTTGCAAGACACACGGTCTTCCAGAAACCATCCTCTTCCCCCAGGATAGCACTTGATGTAGACCTCTGTATCAAGACTGAGACCCTCGACAACAAATTTGGAAGTTCTTCTCTTATCCGAATGATCAGAGTGAGTTTTCCAAGCTGCCATACCTTTATAACCATCCTCCAACTCTTTCTGAATCCACTGCACTTTCCTCAGATTGACACCTGAACACTCTGAAATGCTCATATTGGAGCTTCTGATGCAAATGCCAAGCACTACAACATACTGTTTCCAAATTTCTGGCAGAGTGAATCATGGTTCTCTTTTTCTCATAGACCGTGCCTAAATGACTCTACTATACTTTGCAGTTAACAAAATCAAAAACAAGCAATGCACATGTACAAAATTAAAGATATAATGTTGAGACAATTTACCCATCGCAGCCTATACACCAGGTACATGCATGACATGGTGACAGGTATTGATAAAAGCAGTGCATAAGCATGCAAGTACATTTCATTTAATGTAACTCAGTATATTCAGACATACTCCAGGGTATGACCCTTGTTAAATACTGTATATAGTTGCAAAAGAACAAACAAAACCAACAAAGTACTGCCAGTGAGGTAGAAAGAAAAGGAGACAAGATATGTTTTTTTTTGTTTTGTTTTGTTTTACGGCGTATCAACCCATCTTGGGTCATTTAACACTGAAGCGAATTATTAAAAAATCAAACTAAAGGTTAAGAACAATTTCAAGAAGTTTGTATATTTAACAAACTAATATATATAATAGACTTATATATTTAGACAAATTCATACATTTAATGAATTTATCTATTTAGCACATTTTAAATTAATAAAATAATTTTATAAAAATATATATATTTAATTTGGCTGTACAAACCACCATGGGTTATCTGAAGCCAAATCCAGCCTACATACATTATATGTATATGTATTACATAGACAAGATTTGCAAATGCACATTCGGAAGAATCAAGTTTTGGAATATATAGCAAGTTGGTAGAAATACATATATCTATGTGTGTGTGAGATAGTATTCAACCAGTCATATTTTTGAGTACATTCCAATTTCTTTTAAGAAATCAAGTATCCTGCTTGTTCTCATTTCCATAAATAGTTTTTTCAATCTACTTGTTTGGTAATACTTCTTTCGCACTCTATTTAAGTTTGTACACTCTAAAAGTATATGTTTGACACTTAATCTTTTTTGACAGCTGGTACATCTTGGGGATTCTGTGCCCTCCAATTAAATGATGGTGTGTGATGTGGGTATAGCCTATGTGAAGGCGGGTCAGCAAAACCTGTTCTCTTCTATTTTTGTATTGAATGTTGCATTCTCCAATAGTGGGTTTTATGTTTTGGAGTTTGTTGTTAGTGTATTTATTCCAATAATTTTGCCACTTTTTAAAAATTATTCTCTTCACTACAGCTTTAAAATCAGTATAAGGAATTTTGATTTTTGTTATTTTATCTTTCATTGCTTTCTTTGCTTCTGAGTCTGTCCTGTCATTTCTTTGAATACCTAGATGGCTTGGGATCCAACAAATGATTATTTCTTTGCTTTTAGTTAAATTATACACTCTGTTTAATACTTGTGTGATTAAAGGATCAGAAAGGTTTTTGTTTCTTAAAGTGGTAAACACCGATAACAAGTCTGTAAAGATTATGAATTTGTTGTGATGAGTTGTAGTTATTATATCAAGTACCAAATTAATAGCATTTATTTCAGCACTGTATATGGAAGCTGTATTTAGTAATCTTTTACATTTCTTCTAATCTTTAAGTATGGCAGCAGATCCTACTTTATTTTCATTTTTTACTCCATCTGTATATACATAAAGGTAGTCTGGATGGTTATTTTTTATGTCGAGTATTTCTGATTGGTATATAATTGGGTTAGTTTTGTATTTTGGGTGTTTTGTCAGGTCAAGAATAACTTCTGGTTGATTTATTATCCAGGGTGGTGTAGAAGATATAGTTGATTCGTGAACTTGCGTTGTATCTATTTAGTTCTCTTGTATCATTTCTTTAATCCATAAACTGAAAGGTTTGATAGCCATTTCTTTTTGCTGAAAAAGTTCTGTGTATTGTGGTTGGAAAATAGTACTGAAAGCTGGATTTAGAGGGCATGATGAAAGTTTAAGGTAATATTGCAGAGCGAGTTTTCCCGCCTCAAGTTAAGAGGTGGTTCATTTGCTTCTGTGTACAAGCTCTCAACAGGAGAGGTACTATATGCTCCAAGAGCTAATCTAATTCCCTGGTGATGTATTGTATTTAGTTTTTTCAAGTATGTTTTTCTGGCTGCTCCATAAATGAAGCAGCCATAATCAAGTTTTGATCTGATTAAAGTGTGATACAATTTTATTAATGTTTCTTTGCTTCCTCCCCAATCAGTATGTACTATAGTACTGAGTAATTGTATACTTTTATTGCATTTCATTCTCAAGTATTTAATATGGGGAATGAAGGAGAGTTTGTGGTAAAAAATGACTCCCAAGTATTTGTAATGATCTACTACTGGGATTTTTTCAGTACTGGGTAAAGGTGGAGTTTACGTAGGTTGCAGAAGTGGACACATTTCATTTTTCTTTTGAAAATGTTAGTCCATTCTTTGTGGTCAAATTTGTTTTGCTTATTGAAGCAGATCTGAAGTTGTCTTTCAATGTGGTTCATGTTTTTTGCTTCATAACAAATCAGGAAATCATCTACATATAAAACACAGTTTGGGCCTCTGTTTAGGTTTTTTACAATATTGTTTATTTTTATATTAAATAACATAACAGACAATATACTACCTTGAGGTACACCCATTTCTTGTTTCTTTTCTTCAGAGAAGATATTTCCTATTCAGACATTAAATTTTCTATCTTCTAGGAAGTTTTTAATAAATATCAGCATTCTACCCTCTAGCCCAAGGTTTTTGAGGTCTCTTACTATACCATATTTCCAGGTTGTACCATCTGCGTTTTCTAGATCAAAGAAGACAGCGACTAGATGTTCTTTTTTAATAGAAGCCTCTCTGATAAATGTTTCTAATCTGATCAGATGATCTATTGGGCTTCTTCGGTTTCTAAAGCCCAATTGATATTCGGTTATTAATTTGTTCATTTTTAGGTACCATGTCAATCTGGCATTGATCTTCCACTCTAGTGTTTTGCACACACAACTGCTAAGAGCAATGGGCCTGTAATTTTTTGCATTTGTTATGTCTTTGAACGGTTTTTGTATCGGTATAACTGTGCTTTGTTTACATATTTTAGGGATGTTCCCGCTGTTCCATATGTTATTGAATATTTGTAGGAGATATTTTTGTGAAGTTTCTGGCAATTCTTATCTGGTCCAACTGCAGTATTGTGAGCCTTGTTAAGAGATTCTTTTAGTTCTATTATAGAAAAAAGCTTGTTATAGGTTTCTGTATTTTTGTTTTGAAATTTTATTTTTACTTTTTATGCTCTGGCTTTGATGGTTTGGAAGTTTTTATTTCGGTTTTTGGCGGATGAGTTTCGCAAGAAAGTTTCGGCAAGATGATTTGCTATATCTTTCTCGTCAGTTGTTTTCAGATTATTGTGAATGAGGTGTCTTGTGGAAGTATTGTTATTTTTGCTTGCTATTTTTCGGATCATCTGCCATACTTCTTTTGGTTTCATGTTATTGTTTATTTTGGCCACAAATTTATTTTTCCATGAATTTTGTTTGAAGTCTTTAATGATCTTTGGCTCTGCTATTTTTGAATGAGTTTAAGTTTTCTTTTGTTGGATTTATTTTGAATTTCTTTAATGCTGCTCTGCGTAGTCTGACAGCTTTTTGGCATTCTTTGTTGAACCATGGTCTATGGTATTTTAATGAGGTGGAGTTTTTTGGTATATATCTTTCAGCTATATTTAGTAGTGTGTTCGTAAAATATAAAATGTCTTCCTCTTTGTTTTTATTTGCTTCTGGGGTTAATTCAGTAAGGCATGATGTTTTAAAACCATCCCAATTCGCCTTTTTCAGATTCCAGTTCAGAGTTCTTTTATTTAATTTATTAATTTTGTTTTCTAATAGAATTGGAAAATGGTCACTTCCACATGTAGCATCATGCACTTTCTAGTTGTAATCTAAAAACAGGTTAGGGTCACATATTGTTAAATCAATTGTAGAGTATGTGCCTGTTTCTGGGTGTAAATATGTGCTTGTGTTATTGTTATATATGAACAACTGATGCTTATTTAATATTGATTCTATTATTTTGCCCTTTTTATCTGTTTTCTTACTTTCTCAGATATCATTGTGGCTATTGAAGTCACCCATTATAATTAAGGATCTTGGTAATTGTTTTATTAAATTATCTAACTCCGATTCTTTTAGTTCTTGGCTTAGAGAAATATACAATGAATACACTGTTATTGTTTTATGGAAGGGTTGTTGATATAGCAGCTGCTTGTAGACTTGTATTTAGTTTGATTTCCCTGTGTGGGATATTATTGTTTATGATCACTGATGACCCACCAGAAGGTCTATCAATGTGATGTTTGATATAATTGTATGAATGATAGTTTTTCATTTTAATGGTATAGCTGCTTTTGATGTGAGACTCTTGAAGGCATATGATTACTGGGAAGTATGTAGTGATGAGCAATAGCAATTCTGAATAATTGGCCCTTAATTCTCTGATATTCCATTGGATTAAATTATTTTCCATTTAGATTTAATTTTGAGATTTATGCGTTTTTTTGTTTTGAGTTTTGCTTATTTGTGGAGTTTTATTTTCAATTTCCATTTCTTCAGGTTACTTGGATTTGTTTGATATAGTTATCGGGGCAGATTGTGTTATTCTTTTAGTTGAGGTCTTCTTTTTAATAGTATTATCTTTTGTTTTATTTTCAATCATGTTTTTGTTAGAATCTGGAGGTTGGCTTCGTGATCTTTAGCATCTTTCACTTGTACATTCAGCTGTCATGGAACTTTTTTTGGGCACTTCTACATGGTTATCAATATTTTGTTTTCGTACTAGACTCGGTTGGTTTTGGTTGAATACATTTTTTTAGGTTTTCTTGGAATGTTGGCCATTTTCTTGTATTCAAATTTATTAACTTTTCAATAAGTTTTTTGTAGTTATCTATTGAAGTAGTGTCCTGAGGTTTTTGATTTGGCTTTTGTACAACATTGGCATATGTTTTTGTTCCCATATAGCTTTCAACAATTTTTCTAGCTTCTGGGAAAGGTAAATTTTTGGTGTGTTTTACATATATTATTTCCTTTTCTTTCTTGGAGACATCACAGGTCTTTGAAAAGGCAGGATGTCCTTCATGGTAGTTTGCACATTTTATATTTTTGCTCTCACTCTCTGTGTGGTTTGGGTCATGTTCATCACACTTCCCACACACTTGGCATCCTCTGCAAATGTCTTTGTGATGACCAAATCTTTGACATTTGAAACATCAGAGGGGAACTGGTATAAATTGCTCTACCCTTTCTATTGTGTAGCCAATCCTGATATCTTTTGGTATGGATGGTTTATCAAAAGTGAGTATATATGTGTGTGTCTGTCTAATTTCATTGTTTCATCTGATGGTAATTCTCTTATGTTCCTTTACACCCTGTTTATTTAATGCTGTTTCAATTTCCTCTGGTGTTGCTAATGAAAGCTCTCTGCTTCTTATAACGCCTTTTGAAATATTTAATCTAGCGTGTGGATACACTCTGCATTTGATGTTGTGAAATGTTTCTATTTTGAGTAAATTATCTGCGTGTTTCTTCATTTGAACTTCCACTAGCAGATTACTATTTCTAAGTTTTTTAACATTTTCAGATTTGACTAACTTGATATAACTTTTTCAATTAAAAAAGAAAACAATTGGTCTAATTTAATTTCATCCAGTGATTCAATGATAATGAATCTTGAAAAGTCTACGTCAGTTTCAGAATCCAAATCGGATAAACACCTTTTAGATTTTTTAAAGGAAGAAGCCATAATTGGGTTTTGATTTTCATTGGTTGGTCCAATGCTCCAC
Source organism: Ascarosepion bandense (assembly GCA_037127315.1). Lineage (NCBI taxonomy): Eukaryota > Metazoa > Mollusca > Cephalopoda > Sepiida > Sepiidae > Ascarosepion > Ascarosepion bandense. The sequence goes on along the minus strand of JBBBDQ010000238.1, from coordinate 3,665,365 downwards.
CACCCACCATGGAGTCCAACTAGGGTTGGGAATGAACCAAGGGGGAAACCCATTCACCTTGGCTGAGTCAGGGATACAATACCAATATATTTGTGCCAAGAATAAAATTTCGATACTCTGCCAAATTCTGAGTTTTATTACTCAATAACAGAACAGGAGTCATTAGTCTTTTTCTCCAAACACAACTGACCCTCAGCCCCTGCCTTCTAGCACATATAAGATGAAGGGTTGGGAAGTGTTCTGCAAAAGTAGATTGGATAATACAGTTGAGACAAAAAGAAATATATATGAGCTAGGGCATGTCGGGACCAGCCGATTGATCGGATTGGGCCCAATCCGACCGCCTGTCTAGCCCAGGTAAGGGCCAAAGTGGTGTGTTGCAGATCATGACCACTTTTCACCTGGGTCACGACCTGCTCAACCACCAGGATCATATCCCCAGACATTATGGGTTTATGGGTCACCACCCACGGCCAACAGTGGCCCCCTTGGGGTACTTTTACCCACTGCAGAGATGCATTTGGCATATTCTGAATCCCCGCCAACAGGGTAGACAAGATGTTAAAATTTAAATTCTCTGTCTTGTCAGTATAAAGAATCTAGGTGGAATGTCTCTTAACAGGAAGCAACCTGGAAGATGAGAGAATCAGTAGAGCCTGTCATTAAACCTTATGTCAGGTTGGTTGACCTGAGGCCAGTGGTTAACTTAATGACTGTTTGTCTACTGCCTCAAAAAGGTTCTTTTAAGCAGTCAGGGTAGACACATGAGTCAGTGTTTTTTGCCATGTATTTACCAGCAATGTTCATGATTGGCTCCTTTTGAATTGTATTTTATATTTTTAGGGGAAGATTTGTTTTGTGAGCTGAGTGTGATGCTCAGAGCCCCTGCACAGAGAGAGTTTATTTTTTTTATTTTAATTATGCTTTCATAGCATACACATCTGGCTGACAGTAAATAAAAAGGATATATAATTTGAAGCTGAATATAACATTCCCAAGTTGCTTTGGCTGTTTCATCATTCAAACTTAAAAACTAAAAATCCAACCCTTTCAACACCCGGCCATGATGCTCCCCAGCTACGCTTACTCATGAACAGAAATGCAATGTGTCAAACTGATCGGGGACATGCTTAACTGTTTACCATCAGGCAACAAACAAACAAATCTGTGTTACAGAACAGGATATTTACTGTAGCTCAACTTAATTCACCAATACAAAACATGGACATGGTAACACCACTAGTGCCTGGTGTAGCATCAAAGTATCATCATCATTGTTTGAGTGAATCCCACAACAACAAAGTAACACTCCGGTACAAATATACTTATTTTTTATATATGTATATATTGTTAAGTAAACTTATACCCCTATTTACATTGTTTGGACTGTTATCCTCATCATTTTGTCCATTGTACTCTCTGAACTTCTACAGGTGACTGGAAGGTCGAAGCATACAATGGCCAAAACGTTGTGAATATGACGATAATGATGAAGAAAACAGTCCAAACAATGTAAGTAATGCAAATACCTCATCTCAGAAATATAGACAAATGCTATCAGTATTCCTCGGCGTTACTCAGGTGTCAGTCAGTTAGTTAAGTGTCATACGTGTAACACGCTTGGGCGATCATGTCTCGAAAGAGACATGACTGACTGGGCAGAAGATTATCCCGCAGTAGGTTGCCATTGCTTTCTGCGGGAGACTGGTTGCCAACCAAGGCTATAGAACCTAATCTGTCCTGTTATTTAATCCATAACTGGAAGGAATAGACGGATTAATACCTTTCCCAAGGGTATTTGCACGTAATTGAATGCAATGAATTCAATTGGAATTTGAACTCGGCTCACCAATTTTGCGTTCCGAGCCGATATCCACTGGACCACAACATGAAAGCTTTAAAACTAATCCATGGTCCTGGAGCTCAGACTCTTTGAATGTTGGCATGAAAGACTAAAAAGCAATAGTTGTTTCCAGTTAAAGTGAAATCGTAGACTGAAAGAAAAATGAATGGATGTAAGTCAAATTTTGATTTCCTGGTATCAATATAAAATTTTCTGCACTATTGTAAGAACTGAAACATTGAAACTTCTGAATATCATTTCTTATGTCTTTGTCTATGGGTGTATCAAATTTGATTAAAATCGGACCACTCCTTCTATAGCCCGATTTTTTCGATTATCGATTTTCGATATTTATTGGGGGTACCTTGACACAAAACCTAGCTAAGAACACTTGCAGATGCTTATATTACAACTGTATAAATTTTCAAGAAAATCGGTTCAGTGGTTTCGGAGTCTATAGTTAACGGACACACACACACACACACACACACACAGAGACAAAGTTCTATTTATAAATAAGTTCAGATACTTATAACACAGCAATATCATTATTATCTTCATTTTCTCAAGCAGATTCTATGCATTGATTTAATGATCAGCAGCAGATAATAACTAATGACCAAGGACCCTGTCATTCTTTCACCTCTCTACACTGATAAAAAATTTTTCTCAGAAATATAGCTGTTGCAAACGGTGTTGTTTTCTGAAGTTTATAATTTATGCAATAATTTAATGATCAGGAGCAGTTGCCTGGATTTCTCTATCAGTCTAAAGGCAGACATTTAAAAGGATTATTATAAGTATTATTATTATTATTAATACTATTCAGTATTATAATTTTGTTACATATATTAAAATGGCAAGTACTAAAATTGGTATTCTAACCAATTTGAGGTGTATAGAATTCTATTACTATATTTTACAGCAAATAGCTGAAGCACAAATGAGTAGAAAATGCACACATAAACTTGAATCAGAATTACTAAAAACTAAATTTTGGCACAAACATAAGATCCGAAATAAATTAAGTGAGTCTGGCTGCCAATTTGACAAAAGACAAATTGCACTTTCAATGACCCATGTCTATGGTTTTTGGTGCAAAAATATAAATTTGCATTTGGGAGCCAATCACATGATTGAATTAGTTATTTTTATTTTTATTTTTTATAATTGTGTTGCTCCAAGCAAGGCATTTTACTGCCACTGTTGAGCAGGGGGTTACATAGGAGGAAAGTTATGAGAAAGAGTGACAGGTTAAAGGAGGTGTCAGGAAGAGGGTAAGAGAAGGATGAGAATACCGATTAGAGTTGAGTGGACGATTTATTCATGTTTTGGTAGCAGTTAGTCAGAGGGCTATGGGTCATCTGATCAGACATCTTGTTTGAGCAACCTATGTCTTCTTACCCTCTCACCTTCTTTTTCATGCTGAATTCTTTGTTTCCTTTTATTTCTTGTGTACTGACAAAAAACAAAAACGAAAGAAAGAACAAAGGCAATTATATCCATTTTCATTTCACACTCAAGACAAACTTTTGCCAGTGACAACAGATTTGTCTTTTCTTCACAAAAGAAAGACAAACAATGACATAATACACTTCAGCAACACCATTTTCCTTTTTCTTCATGAAAGAAGATTTTCATCTGACTTTTAAAAAGAGTGAAATCTTAAAAATACACATTCACAAGAAAAACGTTATACAGGGTTTTCCAGCATATCTGTTACTTCAAAACTACAAAAACTGATATCACTCTCCTTGATAAATAAATTTATACTTATCTATACAAACAAGACAGATTTATCTTTTTTTTCATTCTTCTGATACTTTCTAATGTGGTGAGCTTGGTTGGGTTTGACACAAAGCCATTTTCGCAAATATAGCTAATTCTCACTACAGGTGTCTTTTTAAATTGGACATGAAACTTCTCACAGAATTTAGGAAGCTAAGTGAAACAATATCTGGCCATACTTCTCAAACCTGGTTCAAGCATTTTAGGAATAGTAACTAGTTTCTTGAACTAAATCCCAGATGTTTTCAATTGCAATACTTTCAAAATGTATGGAAGCTGAGAATTTAACAAAAATGGTATGAATAATCTTTTTTTTTTTGTTTTGCTTCAAACCTGTTACATGAGAAATATCCGTTTCATGCTTTTGAGTAAATGAACTTCTATTTCTGTTTGACAGTTTGCTTTTTTTTGTTGTTTTTATAATCATTTCACCACAAGCAAGGCAGTACTGCTACTGGTGCGCAGGGGGTTACATAAGACAAGAGTGATGAGAAAGAGGAACAAGTTACATGGGGTGTCAGAAAATGGGTAAGAGAAGGATGAGAACATTGGTGTGAAGAGAGCTGCATGAGAGTAGAGTAGATGAAGGAAAAAAACATGATACGATGGCTGTCAGGGAAAGAATGTGAGTCAAGGAGATAGGAAATGGCAACTGACCTTACATTTAAATTCTTGGAGATTGTAGCTATGAGGGAAGCAAGTGTACGGTAGGGAATTCCACAGGTGGGAAGTTCAAAATTTCTTACCATGTTTTTGATGTTTTTTCAGATCAAAGTGTCCTCCATGACTGGAATATTTTCCATGGTGATTTCTGCTTTGACAATTAGATTTTCCCTGTGCAAAGAAGATTATGTCAATCAAATTATTATTTTCAAAATTAAAATAGAAAAAATAGTCAAAAGCAGGGTTGCCAGACTTGGTAACTTCTTAAAGCCCGACCCTTCTAAATTTTAAATTTCACGACTTGCAATTTTGAGGGCTACTTTTAAATAAACTGAGCTAATTTGCTTTAATAATAATGAGAAACTCAATTTAAAATTTAATCATGCTGAGCTTTCAATTATATCCCAATTCATTACTTGTAACCCAGTTATGCCACCCTAATTAATATAGTATTTTATTTGAAGGCATATAAAAACCCTTAATACAAATCACATTCAATATTACAGTATTATAAATTTGGGTGAGGTTACAGGTACTGATAGTCTAAGGCATCTGCATACATATTAGTAAATAGTAGCTTTCCAACTTTGTATATGTGACCCAGGTAATATTTTTTAGTCTTTTGTGAAGGTGAAGAGAAAGAGTTAAATATAGCAAAACATGCAGAGATATATAAATCTTATAATTATAATTAAGACTATAACTACTATGACAAAACAGCAGTGGCATATCTATGACATGGCAAGTGTGGCACACACCATGGGCACCACTTGAGAGGGTGCACAGAACAAATAATTTGTAGTGGCAAATTCTTTAATCAGCATTAAACACTAACATCTGAGATTGCAGAATATTGCTATCAAGTTTTGTCAATACAAAACTATCAACACCTGAAGAGACTCTAAAATTTATTGTTCAGTATGGAGATGAATATGAGTTCCCAAATCTTTGTATTGATGTTCAACTTATACTAACATTTACAATTTCCATAGTGAGCTGTGAGTAATCTTTCAGTGAGCTGAAGCTAATTTTGTTTTATTTGCGAACAGCAATGGGTTAAGCTAGATAAGTGTGACCTATCACAGCTGAGTATGGAGAGAGAGAAAATTGAAAATGTTAGGTTTGAAGACATAATTGATAAATTTGCATCAATGAAAAGCAAAGAAAGTGCAGTTTTAGGCTTTCCTTAGTTCTTTGTCTTCACTTACAATTCTGTTGCAAGAACTTATTAAAATTATATCTTCTTATGGTGCCATTATACTTTCATAATTTCTCAAATTTTAAAGATTATTAAAAATATTCACCTTCTCATGGAGCATTTCATTGATACTGAAATGCAAAAAGATGATTTTGTTGTGTAATAATGTGTTAATTAGAAGGTGCTTGGCTGTCAACACTGACAACTTTCTATCAATTCCTACAGCCAAGCTCGCTCCAAATGTAATGCCCCTTATTCCTTTATATTTTGTTGATATGGTCAAGGGGAGAATTTAGTCTGGGCAGCACACTGCTTCCATATACCATCAACCAGACCTGCGCTCTTGAGAGATCACTCCAGTCTCCCCACCAAAGGACTGAAATTTGATCAAACGGAGAACTATCTTCATCTCGCAAGATAAATGGATGCCTACCTAATGTATCAAAAGTTTGTCTTCTTCTGGTGCCATTTTATAATATTTTATTTTTTCAGCTAATAGTCTAAAGAATATTTAAATCGTGTTTTCATATAGTCTGATGCTATACACTTTAAAAGATTTTGTGAAAAATCTGTTGCCATAATTTCATAAAATATGTTCCAGTGGTAACATGATCTTGTCAAACTTTAAATTCCCTTCAAATAAAAATATAACAAATAAAAGCTTGCCTTCTTGTCAAAGTACCATACTTTATTATTATATATTAATGGTCTTCACTTGTATTTCTGAACTAGTAGATCTACTTTGCACTTTAGTAGGGTAGGTATTCACAATGTACTCACATCACAACAGAATGTGACATGAGGTCAGAGTTTAATGTGGAATTTCATCAAAAACTTTAGAAAAATTGCTCAAGTCTTGGTACTTCCCCTTTCGGGGAACACCTCAGCTTCTAGGTAATGACCCCAGCTCCCTCTCAAAGGAGAGGTACCGCCTGGGGAGATAGCGTCCAAGGGCTTTGGTAAGGTATCAGATGTTAAGATACATAGAAGCATAATTTTAGTGCTTTGCCATGGTCACCACTTTCCATAGATATGCCTCTGAAAGACAGGGTAATCATTAAGCTTTTAAAAGCCTGTCAGTTTTGATATATTGAATAGATTTTATTTTTAACACAGAGTAGTTTCTAAATATCATCTCCCACCCCAACATACTTTCATTATTTGTGGAAACTTAAGATTTATTTAAGTATGATCAATAAATTCAGTAGCTGATCCAAGATAAACATCAGTACTTTTATTATCCTATAAGGAAGTAACCTACAAATAATTATCAAGTAGTTGATTCAAGACAGACTGGCATCAATATTTTTATTGTACAATAAGAAAGTAACCAATAAATGACTATTCAATAATTGCTCTAAAATAGAGATTAAAATTCTAAAAAATTAGCCAATAAATTACTGTTTACTTCAGAAAATGCATTAAGATGGAATTTGTTATAGAATGTAGAAGTTATTTCTGTTTTCCATTACTTTGCATAGAATGTTCAATATTCTTATGATTCTAAAGAAAAGAATCAAACTATATTCAGTAGCGTAGCTAGAGAGAGGTGAGTGAAGCAATCCACCCCGGGCAACACTTTTATGGGGGTTTCACTTTTGGGTCTTCTATATAAGGACCTTTTCAATTTCAAGTAAGTTAAACTATTGCATATGTATTTGAATAATTGATATTTTGGCTGAACAATAAACATTATCCAGTGAAGAATTCAGGGCTGTTTTATGATTATTGATAGTGTAAAACCTGTGAAGGAACCCAGGATGCTTTCTTTTAAAGCTGCATCACCACTGTGTGTGAGAGACACATCTTAGTTGTTATATAAATTTCAGTTATTTTCCTGAATTTAAGGGTATGGATTGCTGTATTTTTTTTGTTTTGGGGGTCTGTTATATATATATATATATATTGATGCATGTTTCATTAAATAATATAGACAAGTTTTGTCTATTTTATATAAATTCTTTTCATATTGTCTGCTGATAAGCTTAATAGCATTATCATTAAAAGAAGAAAGAAAATCACAATATTGATACATATTTTTTAATCCTATTTATGCTTTCGGCTTACATACACCATTATCAAAGATGCCAATTACATTACAGTATATTAAACAATTCACGGACAAATATATATATATATATATATATATATATATATATATATATATATATTATAAGGAAGTGAAACAACAGATTAAAAACCTACTGTTACTTGTATTTACTTTTATAAAAAGTGCTTAATACAGAGTAGATCTTGATATTGTAATTTTGTTATTACAATGGTTTATCAAAGCATTATATCACTACACAAATATATATATATATATATATATATATATATATATATATATATATATCGATTTGAAAAGGCATGAAGGCCATTGTTCAAATATATATATATATATATATATATATATATATATATAGAAAGTCCGATTCACTGTGTAATATCTTATATTTTTGGAGGGGCAGCAAACTCAAGGGCTGCCCTGGGTGGCACACACTCTGCCCTGTCTACCACACACTCTAGCTACACCACTGACTATATTGATATAGAGTGACTCTGCATGAAGACAAGTTACAGTTATAATAGAATCAAAGTTGAAACAAGATGATTAGATTAAAACATTCAAATGAATATAGTTGAATCAAAATCATTAAAATAGACTAATCAGATTAAGTAAATCAAGGCAGGAAAAACCACGGAGACTGAAGCATTCAGATGAAAGAAATAGAATGAACAAAAACGAATTGATCAATTGAACAAAACTAGCAAAAATAATCAGTTAAGCTCAAAATTAAACCAAGAAGTAAAATGTAAAACATATTAATGAAAAGAATAGAATCAAGGTGAATGATGAGTTCAAGTAGTCCAAGTAAAAAAAGATTAAAACAAAACAGGAAAAAGTTGAGCCAAAATTAAATCAAAATACAAAGATAGATAAAAATATGTTCATGAAAATATTCAGTGCAAGTGAATAAAATGTTCTTAAGTATTAAGGTCAAAGTAACTAAATAAAATCATTCAGTTTTGTTTTTGCAGCTTATTGACATTTCATGGGTTATTTAAAGCCAAAAGGTACTTCAGATTGTAGGGGGTTGCTTACAGAACATGGTATTCCAGAGCAGTCCCCCATCTAAGTGCTGACCAGACTTGACACTGGCTAGATCAAATGAACTGAACTAAAGCTGAGTTGATACATTCAGATCAAGAATCTAAATGAATACAATAGGCTCAAATTTAGTGAATTAATATAACTGGCTCAGAATAATTTGAATTTCTGATGAGAGGTTGATATTATATCTTCAAGCCAATTATTTGTCTTTGTTATTTTTATCATAATATTTCAATGACTGCAGCTTCTGATAAAAGCAACAAAACTAGGAAAATGTTCTAAAAGAATGATGGCTTAAATATAAATCATTGTTTTTCTGTCTAACTTTCTAGCATGAACAGTTATCATTATTTACACTCAGATGATTGTCCCCATTTATGTTGCTATTAGCACATCATTTTAGTCATTGTGCCCTCTAACCTTCATCCAGGTTAATCCAGGTAACCTTAAAAATATTTTGAACTGAACTTTTTATTTAATCTATGTCGGAATATTGTTCTTATTTTGCTGATCATGTCTTAGGGATATCTTGATAAATATTTATTTTGCTGACCATGTTTTGCTGACCAAAATTTATTTTGCTGACCATGTCTTAGGGATATCTTGATAAATATTTTGCTGACCATTTATTTTGCTGACCATGTTTTGCTGACCAAAATTTATTTTGCTGACCATGTCTTAGGGATATCTTGATAAATATTTTGAACTGAACTTTTTATTTAATCTATGTCGGAATATTGTTCTTATTTTGCTGACCATGTCTTTGGGATATCTTGTCTAGTTTTTATTTTACTATTGCATAATTATTGCTTGCCCTGTTTCTACTGAGTCTCTCTACACTACCTGGCCAAGAAATTGAACTCACCAAATTCATAAAACTTAGAAAAATTTTCCACATGCACATACATTTACAAATAATCTATTGCTTTAATACATGTGACATATAGCAGACCAATAAAAATCAGCCCCAAATCACAACATTCCAGTATACTGTCTCTTTGTGAAAAGTTTTTATTTAACCCAATCTTTAATAAAAGTGAAACATTTTAGATTGAGACATGTTTCCTACCTTGTTCTATATTTATTCTATCATATATATGGAAGTAAATGACAAACTGGAATTGATGAAATCAGTCTAATATACAAAAAATGTGGAAAAGATAAAAGAGAAATACAAAAAAAACTGGATAAAGATTTCATAGAAAGATTAAAGATACAAAGACACTCAGCTTTAAATTTAAATTTTAACATCTGAGTTATCTTCGTGCTTAGTTTATCTATAAACTTTTCTTTTTATTGTTATTCTTTTAGTTATTTCGTAATGTATCAACAATATTTTTATGAGAACAAAAAACATATTGAATGATCTGGGCATAAATTTATCATAATGCCCTTGTAATATAATTTTAGCTTAATTAATTATGTTCCTTTTTAATCGTTAAGCTGAAAATAACACATCACTCAATAAATCCCAGTCATAACTAATAAAAGAACAACTTTTAGGCAAAATTTGACTTCATTCATCAACATAGTCACCTTCTAGGGTGATACACTGATTCCAACTCTTCTCTAACAATTTGATGCCTTTTTTGTAGAATGATTTGTCTTTGGCTTCAAAATACGTCTCAGTTTCCAATATCACTTCTTCAATGGAGCCAAATCTCTTTCTCTTGAGCATTCTTTTGATGTCTGCAATGTGGAACCAATTCGAAGTGCAATTCATGTAGTTTTGCTATCATTGTGATCAGCTTGTGACAT